>VZTU01022411.1:102165-161470 GCA_013400835.1 Zapornia atra
GCTACCTTACTGGAGAACTACTCCACCTAAAATATTTCTATCACATGCTTGTCAAGACTGATGTTAAAAATCTTTAGTAGTTTGTTCCAGTGTTTACTCACATACAATGGAAAATGTCTCCTGTCTGTCATTAGTGTGCACTCAGAAACACACAAGAAATGTTTTGTTCTAATACAAGTAACCAGGACAGTCATGAACTGTCAGCTACACATATGCAACATGCTGAACTCTCCACAGGATGTAAAATGCTGTTCTTCAGACTGTTCAAGTAATCTGCAAAGCCTGAAATTACATCAGAATGTAAACCCATAGTGACTCAAGTCTCTTCATTTCTAAAATTCAGTATTTGAGTTTTTAGTTCAGTTTCTCAAATTCTTTTTTTTTTTTTTTAATTGCAGGAGATCACAGCACACAAGTTACAAGTGAGGAAAGCATCAGTGAAGTAAGTAATCCAATCTTTCTTTCAGTTTGCATAATCAAAAGTACATGTTTTGGCCTTAATTATAATGCTTACATAAAATATTATTGAACAGACAGAAAATATTAATAATGATCCGATTAAAGGGATATGCATTCCAATGTTAGAATCTGAGAAACTGAGAATGACTTTTTCTGTCTTGCCACTGAGTGTCACTCTGATGCCACCTCTCTGCAGCAGAGCTGCGACTGTTTTAAAAGAACCGGTGAGAGAAATTATACTGGTTCTGATGCATTTAGCTAGCTGGCTATCCAGCCTTTGTGCACTGCACAGGTACATGTATTAGTTGGGCAGATACAATGGGAAAATGACAGGGACTTACAGAGTCGCAGCTCCGCTAACTGGCTACCTTTGTTAGGAGATACAGGTTGTTAAAAATGCATCCCTGGTAATCAATCCTGAAAATAGATATTGCTTAGCTAGACTCAGGGTATTTTTAACCACTTCTGATGCCACTTCTTTCTGTTCTCCACAAAACTGAAACAGCAAAGTATCCATCAGGTTCATGCATTTCACATGAGTGAAAACTAGCTATTTTTAAAAAGTAAACTTGTTCTGTCCTGTAACCCCAAACTGATAATGAGAAAGGGGCTGGGGTGCACATGCTCTTGTTTTTTTGGTAAACTCTTCAGGCATACTTTTTTTTTTTTAAAAAAAAAAAGCAGCCTGGCACGTTTGAGCAAGTGACTGCATTCAAACCTCTCAGTCATTATGACCCTAATTAGAGTAGCATGGAAAGGTAATAATATTAGTTACCCTCTTAATGTACACCCTCTATAGGCACATGTGTCTTCAGCATCTAAGTGCTCTTGCTTTTGGAGGAGGTGTTTATGGAATATGTTAGTGGTGAATACATAGCAAGATTCTTTGTCACATTAGTGACATTAGAATTGCATTGCACAAAAAAGACTGGTTGAATCTACGGTACTCAGGTGAGTAATAAAACTGATGTAGTGGTACAGTTTGATTGTTTCTGGAAGGATCCAAGATCTCTTAAGGGAATGAGCTCTTTTCTATGCTATTAAATCTTTTTGATCAAATAAGAAGCCCTTTTTGGAATTGATTATCATTTATTGTCAAGCTAGACGGGAACTGATGTGAACTGCTTCTAGAACATTTCATTGTTGCATGGATGTGTTTAACTTGAAGCATTTCTGCTTACATACTTAGTAGTTATAGGTTATTGTTTTGGGCTGGGGCCTGCTTTGCTGGGCCCTCAATTTACACTGCCTGTCTTCCTGCTCCTGCTAATGCCAGTAACGTTACCTGCAGCAGAGTCAGCACAACTGTGAATTACTATAATTAAAAAAATGAATGTAAGTGGATTTAGGGGCACAATCAGTTGTTGCTGCCTGAGGTGCAATAGAGATCTTCCCTATCTGCTGCCTGCAACCATAGCAACTGGATCCACTACGTCCTGGTTATCCAGAATTATGAACATTGCATTTGCAGGGCTTTTTAAAATACTCAGCTACCCAGAAATGGCACACACTGTTCCCAGTGCACTGTGAACATGCAGTTAGGAATTACATATGGGAGGACATTAATAGTAGTTGTGGTTAATAACCTGAAGTCTGAGACAAAAAAATTCATCTATTAAATTCCAGATTGACATCTGATTTCCCAAACATACCTTATTGCTTCCACCTGCATAAATACAGTGCTGTGATTCTCTGGAAACTTGTGCATGAAAGAATCACATGTTCATTTGGAATTAACACCAATTATATTATGCAAAAGCTGCAAAGACGGATTAGATTAAAAAAAAAAAAGATATAGAAGTTATCTGGGAATTTTCCATACATGACAGAGTGGTGGTTCCCTCTGCCAGGCTCTTTGCCAAAATTGTCAAACTGAAAAACCGCCATCACAGGTCATGCAGGAGACCCCAGGTTCAAATGATACTGCTGAGCAGTGTTATTGAAGGCAATTTCCGAATAGCAACAAAAGTATGGGAATATCTATGTCACCAAGGTGGAAGCAAAACTCAGATTTATCTGTGAAGGTGGATGATCTCTCTAACAGAACTCAGAAAGCACGATCTTGTGAAAGTACAGACAAAAAGGAAGGATTTTAAATACATCAGTCAAATTTGGACATTTTGTAAGACTGGAGAAGATCTTACTTCCTTTTCAAGACAGAGCAAAGGTAGGAAAGGATGTGGGAAACTCAAAGCATCTTTCTCTTGTAAAGCAGTACTGAGATGAAAAGACAAGTCTAGTCAAAATCTCAATCCTTAGCCGGAGGAGTGAAGACATTCTAGACCTTTGAGTGGGTTTCAAGAGTAGGAAAAGTAATCTATCCCTTGCATGCATGCTGCCCATTTGCTGCCTCTTTTCTTTACAAGTCTGGTCCCTCCACCAAGGTCAGTGGCTATCTCCACTAAACTCGAAAGATTATGACTTAGATCTAATTAAGAACATAGGAGGTCACAAGGTCTTGGAAGACACCTGGGGTTCACTCACCCCTCCCACTCTTTCTCTTAGTTTTGTGCAGTCACAGAAATGAGAGATGTTGTTAACTTTTCTCCTAGGTGACAAATTCTTGTCTAATTCATGACCTGAGTTACAGCTACACAAGCTAACAAAGTTTCATGATACTTTCAATTATGTCTGAACATTTATGGCCATTCTGGAAACTGCAACCAATTTCAATCAGCAGTTAGGCCAGGCAAAAATGGAAGGACAAATCAAAGAAACAAAGGTTGTCTAAGTACAGAGAGGGACTAGCTGCTCTGTCTGACAGTGTGGACATATCCAGTAGGACAATCTGCCATTGAAATGGCATATATATGGAAAGGTCTCACTAATGAGGAGGCGTACAGAGACTTGCTGTAAAGAGGCATTCAGTCTCATTCCAGCTTTTGTCTTCTTCTCTTTGCCATTTTGATTTACCTGACTGAAATCAAACGAACATTCAAGTGAGGTGAAATTATTTGTGGTAAGAGTGGCTGGGGGAACTGTAACAAGGGACAGAAAGAGCACGAAAGTCAAGTGGAAATGCAGACCACATGTAGCACTTCTTGCATTCCCTGCCTGCCAGGAAGATGGGGCCTGTGATTGCACTCAAATATGCTGATCCAAAGGACAGTTTTAAAATCAGCCTAGTGAAATGGTTCCAGTAACTTTCCTTTTTCATTAGTTTTATCTGGTATTTAATATATAGACCTCCAAGTTGCCACTGGCAATTAATTTGCTTCCTTTAGTCACCCAGGACCACATAGACTCTCAGGCTCTAAAATATTTCTGACCCAGTCTCTTAAACTGTCCTGATATCTGGCAATACTCGCGTATAGTCCCTATCCAATTTCAACTAAAGTGCCCTTCACAAAGTCCATTCATTGCTCCTCTGTATAGGGTGGCATTTGTGAGAGCTGCTGGGAACAAAATAACATCTTATATGCTCGCAGAAGTTCACCCATCCTAAAGCAGCAGGTGCTTACCAGCCTTGCTATTTGCAAACAACTCTTCAGATTAGCTCCAAGCAGATGTTAACAACAGTGTGTCTTGACACAAAGAGTAGTAAGAGCCATGTGGACTAGCGAAGGCGGTTGTTTGCAAGCCGCCTTTCTTCCTCTTTTATTTCAGCTGTTTGCCTCGGGAGCAGCTGCCCTTCTCAGTGCTGTGGTGCCTGTAGCCATCACATGAATGTACGCTGACAGCCGACTGTTCCCATTAACAGGTCGGGGTGGTTGTTTTTCCATCATTTGCAGATAGCCCCTTGTGAGAATTATCAGGGGAACAGATAGCTTCAGCTTGACTTTGTGGAAAAGTAACACAAAAATAAGCCATTAACTTTTAACCTGGTAGCTTTGTATCCCAGTGAACTTGATGAGTTTTAAACCTTGTTCCCAGAGCTTTCTGAAATCGTGTGGGGGTTGGGGGGATGGGGATGTGCTTCTCTGAGTAAGATCCTATCAAGAACAGGACATATTGAGTAAGGTCCTATCAAGGACAGGAGATGTGGGCCCTGTGGCCATGCAGTAACAACTCTGTAGGGGATGGAACATTCCAGAAATTTCCGCCCAGGGCAAAAATTATCTTCAGCCTCTGATTAAACCATGCTCTGAGTGGGGTGACAGGGGTCAGGGTTTGCTCCTTGCTGGATAGCCCAGCCACCTGCAGACAGGCAGCTTACTCTAGTGACAGTGTCTGAAGCTGCTCATGAAGCTGGGTCTGATAAATGTGTATTATCACTGGGCAAGGGTTTGCAGGATTGCAGTACAGACTCAATGTACGTTGTATTTCTACCTTTATCTTGTAAAACTGGCAGAAGGGTGAGGTATTCTTCTTTTTCTCCTTGCTGGCTACCTAGCTGGCTCACTGGAAGAAAGAAATGACTGGTTATGTTGAGGCAGCTGGCTGGCTAAAATTCATCTAAGTTGAATCTCACTTAATTCCCTTGAAATTACAGTAGAGTTGAGCGAAGCCCTTTGCTTCTGAGAGGCTGGGCCTTGATACAGAACATTTCTCCTAAAGGCTTCCCTGGAGCATGGGGCAACAGCTGGTCTTGTTAGAGAAATAAATGCTGTTCATGTATAACACAAGTGCTCTGGATGCCATGCTGTCAATAATTTTTACTGTGTCTTTAGGTTAAACACAGCTACTGAGAGACAGTAAGGACTTCTTTTTATGTCTTATCATAAATGTTACTACTTCCTGAGCTATTCTTGCTGAACAGTTCCCTGGGTTAGCCTTCCATGTCACTGTTACTATATTTGTAGTTTTGTAGCAGCAAGGAGCCCTTGTCAGAGGCTCCTATCTCTGGGGATACCACGGCTTATGTGCCAGGCCCTGTACAAACACACCCAGCATTTTCCTCCTTGTTTATCCAGCTTTAGGTTGAGACAGTGCAGGATGGAAACTAGAAGAAACAAAGTTCTAATGGTGGCAACCTGCTGTAGAGCATTTGAAGGGACAAAATTGAAGGGACACATTTCTTGTAGCTTTCTTGTAGGTTGTTTCTAATCAGGACAGATTATAAATTTCTATATAATGCATATAAATAAATTCTGTATGCATGTGTATAATATATAGTACCTATTTTATTAGTCATTCATATTAAGAGGTAAGTATCTGTTTGTGGCTGAGGCAGCAGGTGGCTTAGAGGCATAAAATCCCTTAATTTATTGAAAAGCCTTTTCATGACAGCAGATAAAGAGGAATCCTAATGGGGACAACATTTTTCTACCCCCCCACCTCCTCCCCCAAAAAAACCCCACCCAAAACCCACCTCTGTTTTGTCCCCCTTAATAGTAATCCTAGTTTCACACCTAAAATTATTTCAGCATTCTGTATTGTTCTCTCCATACATATGGACAGCCAAAGACGAGACTTGTGAAGCTCAAAATATCATGTATCAACCAACCTCTGGGAACAGGTGGACTGTGACTCAGGGTCACAGAGCTCTAGTTAAGGTGGTTTTTTTGTGTAAAAGTAGCTTAGCACAACAGTTCTATTACCTACCCTATTTAAGCCACCTGTCTGCAAGGGTTATACTGCCCTGAGATCTGCAATTTACTAGATGAAACAGCTGACTTACAGGGTCTGTAGTCTTTGTGAGTTACAACACAAAACAACAAAACCCAAGCCAGCCTCTTTTCTTGTAACTGGGCCTCGGCAGAATTATTCGTCTGTTGAGTTTTCAAACTTTGAAGCCCCCTTTAATACTCTTTTGCCATTTATCACCTGCTCAGGATTTAAAAAGGTGCTTACATCTTCACAGTTACCCAACCAGAAATGTTGTACAAATCCAAGGTCTTCTAAATCATGTGAGAACTGTATGCTAATGTAACTGACAACAAGTAACTGGCTCCCACGGGCTTATTAAACCATCTTTTAGTTATATAAGCATTCAGTTAAAAAGAACACCAATCCCTTTGGCAATATAGTAAGGTTTTAATTGATGTGTCTTTTCCTTTTCTCTCCATTTTGCATACTCTTGACTTCCTTTCTCCTTTCCCTTTTCCACTGGAACTAGGTTGAATTATGTTATACGTCAGGTTGTGTATGACAGCTGTTCTCAAACAAGCCTTCCCCACCCCCTCCCCATGTCTGAATGTTTGGTCACATGTTAAAAAGGCACCTCTGATATCCAGTAAAGGCAAACAATTGTCAGTCATTGTTGGAATGAGGGAGTAGGACTACTTTCTTTCAAAAGGATGTGGATATAATTGTGGCAGTCTCCACCAAGAAGCCAGTTTCTAAACCGTGTAGCAAAAACTAAGTGCTGAGAAAGAAGCAGTTGGGATTAAAGAATGAAAACTTTCCAACAAAAAATTACAAGGAAATAGGGAAAAGGAAGGGAAGAGAAAGGAATGGCAAGGGACAGGAAAGCAGAGGAAAGGCCATGACTGAGGAAAATTCAGCACTCTTATCTACATCTTATCCAAGATACAGGCGTTTAAAACAGTCTATCTATGCTGCCCTTACTGCTATCTGAGTAAGGCCTCCGGGATTGCACTTGTGGCTGTGGCTGGAATTTGGCACTACAGTTTTGACCTTTAGCTTTAGTGAAGTGACTGAGGCGATGGTGGCTTGAGAAGTGGGTCAAACTGAACACTGCACAGGAGAGATACGGGAAGGATAATAGGAAGAGGCCTTTGCCCACAGAGGTTGATTTTTGCAGCTTGCTCACCTCAATATGTAGGGAGACAGGAAAATATTTTGATAGTACAGGAGAGAGGCAGGGCCATTCTATAAGAAAATGTCTGGAGGTGAGACAAGAATTGAATGGCCAAAGCCTGCACTGAGACTAGTACAATCGCGCTCAATCAGGCTAGCATAGGAATTAAGATGGTTCTTCTCAGTGTGAAACCTGTGGAGAATTTCAACTTTTAAAGAGTGCTTTCAGGGTACGATCTAAGGAGTTAGAAATACTTTAAAAATGATATTTCAGGAAAAAAAGACTTGAAGATACTGTATTGGCTTCACTGGGAACAGGATATAAATAAATCTCAACTGCTTGTAAGGATGCAGACTTGCTCCTGAGAATTTGTTTTGATTTGTAAAGGGAGGGGGGGAACATTCATCACTCGAGTCAAATTGGGTATTAAACACTAAGGAAATCCACTTCTAGTTTGTAACTATTTCCTGTTTGGAAATAATCCTGCTGGCAAAATTTCTCCTCAACTACAAAAACTGAAGTACAGATCCACCTGCAAATGAGAAACATTCAAGACAATTATCCTTGAGCAGGATTTGTTTTGTAACACTTACGGGATATACAGGAAACTACATCACTTTCTCATTATTACTGGTTGTTTTCTTGCTGCACAGATAACCTGCAGAAACAGAGGCAGTTTCACTTCCCCCAGCTTGCTCATGCAGCCCTTGCAGCAAACAAACCTTTCATTAGGCATCCTTGTGAGCTTGTGTTACAGCTGTTCATTTCTTTGCACAACCAAAAAAACCCACCCCAAAGTAGAGAGGGAAAAAAAAAGCCATGCTTCAATACTTCTTTAGGAGGAGGGGAAAAAAAAGCAGCACTTGCTGTTTGTCAGTAAGAAGTGAAAGAAGAGATAGGTTACTGTTGCAGCTGTAAGTCAGAAAGTTGTAGTAAGCGAAAGTGACAGTTGCTGCAGGGGTAAAATGCTACACGGGGCATCTAAAACATTTCATTGTAATAACAGCTTCTGCGGGAGGCTCATTGGCAGCTGAGAATGTCCTATCTGATCGGAGATTAAAACTCGTGGACCTCCATTATCTTGGTAATTGCTATTGTTCCCTTTGTCAAGATAGCTAAATTGGGGTACAGTGAGTAGAACGAACTGCTGCTCACCACGGGGTGCGTGTGGCAGAAGGTGGCTCACACTTTACATTCGAAACAATGACCTGCAAAATCACTCTTTTAAGGAAACCCTGTATATCCACCTGACTTCCAGTGAAAGTGTTAATTTCTCTGATATATGCACAGTCAATTAATGAAAATTAGAAAATATAGAGTGGAACATTTTACTGTCCAGGACAATCCTGCTCACAAACATGTGTCCTTGAAGAATGTAGTTTTCTTCTGTGAATACAGTGCCGACAAATCTCCTAACTGTATCCCTCATGTCTTCAAATGCCCGTGATTTACATAGGGTTCAGTTTTGTACCACCACCCCACATGGGTAACAAAACAGGCTCAGATACACAAAGGTCTCAAGGTCCTTTATTCCACTGATTTCTTGGCTTTCTCCTCACACAGGTCTCTCATTTCAATAGGGTGCCCTCAAGGAGTAAAATATTGACACACATCTTAGTAGAACCCGAGCCAAAGTGAACAAGGAGAGAGAATTGTGTTAGATCCAAAAATCTAACTTTTCTGTTTCTAACACCAATTTATCATAAAGCTGATAGAGGTTCCTGTTATTGTCACAGCCAACTGCTTACCCATTATTTCAACCCTTCCCACCTGTGCCTGCCTGGTGACATTTCTTTCTCTTTCCTCCAAAGTGTCTGCCCGTGTGCTCACTGCCAGAGCCAGGGGCGCTTTACTGTACGCACCAGTGATCTCTTCCTGGGTTGGCTCCGGCTGCCCTGTGCAGCTTGATGGAAGGGTACATGGTGGCTGGAAGTGGCACAGCTTTGTGACACTGCTGTGGAGCATGGCCAGAAATGTGCACACGACAGCATACAGCATCAATAAGTAAAGGAGCCGACTGCCCACGGAAAAATCCTGTCCCCACTTTTTTGGAAACCCAAGCATGATCTGATCTAGCCTCATGTTCCTCGGGTTTTGTTGCGCTTTAAGCTATGAGAATACAGCTCTGAGAGAAGCAATAGTTAACGTTCTCCCTGACTTTTTAGTCTCTTCAGAAATACCTAAATATATTTCTTAATGGCTGTTTATATAAAGTTTCAAGCATTGCTTTGTTGACTTCTGCAGATATGAAGGGTAAATTATCGATATATAATGTACTTTTAAACATATGTTTGTAGAGGCAAAAAACCTTCTCTCTTTCTCTAATAAACTAGCATTTCTGTATCCATGTTTCCTTTGCACAAATGTGCCACTTAGTTAATGCCTTGTCAAACTACTGCTTTTTCCTTTTTTCCTTTTATGCATAAAGATGAAAGCTGCTGTGTGCAATGATTAACAACTGTGTCTGGTATATATCTGCAGCTTTTATATTTATCATATTTCTGCCTGGGCCCGCATTCTGCAGACCTTTATGCTAAACTTCACATAGCATTAATCTGAGACTTCCGTTCTCACTTTAAAATGCATAATAAAAATCAAATTATCATTGGGGTAACTCACCGCTTTCGTGAATGAATTTGTTACCAAGCTTCACAGAAATACTTAAACAACATTTAAACAGCAAGCTATTTAAACAACCTGCTAACTTGCTGGATTTTAATTTTCTTATACTCACATGAAGTAAAACTTTAAAAAATTATAGATCCATAAAAACGTATTTGCAATTTGATCTTTCTGACACACATTACATGAATGATAATTTAAATGAGCTGTACTTCCAAGACAACTTTCAGATCTGAGTGATGTCCAAGGTGAGTGAAATCAATGCTTCAGATGTAGTAATGGGTTTATCACTCCTGAAGGAGTGAGTACTGCTGGCAGGAAACTATGCTTAATATGAGTAAATACGTCACACCTAGATTTGTATTCAGCAAATTGCTGCACAACTGAAGAAAGGGAAATAGAAAGATGTGATGGCTGAGATACTGGTTTAAGACCAGTCAAATATAATCTGCAATAGCTATACTTCTGAATAAGATTACGAGTTGCCCCTGCACTGAGAGTTCTTCCTGTTTGATCAAATGGCTATAAAAAAATCTTTATCTTATAACACTATTCCCACACTTATAAAGTTCCATTAAAGGTGAAGATGATTCTTTCTCTGTATTAAAAAACCTGAATGTGTCCCAGATTCTCAGGCTAATTCTGCTAACTGGGTACTACAATTTCTTTTCCTTATCTAATGATCATTTAAAAATCATTAGCTCTTCTCACATTCACTGATTGTAATAGAGTAGGATGTAGCAAGTGTGAAATTTTGTACTAAATTAAGGAAAAGAATCATGTTTAATATTTTAATTTTTTTACCACAGAAACCTACAAAGCAGCAGATAATTCCAGTCTTCTATTTTACAATGTTTAAACATTCTTCCATTGCTTCAAACTAAGAAGTATGCACTGATCCCGGTATCTCTTCTGTTTGAACTTGCACTTGAATACTGGAGTACTGTGAGGCCCTGTACAACATCTAATGAAGGGTGTGAGGAGAAAGGTGTATAGTCTGTTGCTGAGTACAAGTACCATACATTCTCTTACCTGGTTATCACCTCCATACAGGGTGAGATAAAGTAACTTTTCAGGGTACTATAGAATCATAGAATGGTTTGGGTTGGGGCCATCTAGCTCTAACCCCCTGCCATGGGCAGGGACACCCTCCACTAGACCAGGCTGCCCAAAGCCCCATCCAGCCTGGCCTTGGACACTGCCAGGGAGAGGCAGCCACAGCTTCTCTGGGCAGCCTGGGCCAGGGCCTCACCACCCACACATAAAAAGTTTCTTCTTTACATCTAATCTAAATGTACCCTCTTTCAATTTAGAACTATTGTCCCTTGCCCTGCCACTACAGGCCCTGCTAAAGTCTTTCTCTGTCTTTGTTATAAGCCCTGTTTATATATATTCAAAGCCCCAATAAAATCTCTTTGAAGCCTTCTCTTCTCCAGCCTTGAGAACCCCAGCTCTCTTGGCCTTTCTTCACAGGAGAGGTGTTCCAGCCCTTATTCCATGGTAAGGTACATTCCGTCTGAAAGCTCTACTTCACTTCCCTTTGTTCCCGAGTTCTAACAAAGGTTTAGTCTGGGAATTACATTATCTGGTGGCCTCCATCAATTCTCTGAATAGTCATTCAATTTTTTAAAAAATAAATATTTACCTAAACAGAAAAAATTCTAAACTTGGTAGGAAAGACTGCCTGTGCAAGTATGTGAGTGCACTGGTAAGTTCAGGACATGATAACAACAAAGCGCTGGCTGATTATATTTTTAATATACTTCAGCAATTCTCCTAAACTGCTAATAAACATGAGCATGTTATTAGAATAAGATGGAGCATAGCATCAATATAGACAGTGGGTATAAACTCTTATATTTATATCCAACAGAAAATGAATTCTTCATGTTTATAGCTCTCTTAGAGAACAATATTCATGGTCAACATCTTGCTCTGCAGCTGAGATGTAACACATAGAAGATGCTTGTATAAATGTATATAGACAGTTTAAATAGTTATGCATACAGTTATATTTACTCTATATTTCTATATTATTTCTGTATGTATAAAATAACAGTTTATGAAGACAGCTATCTATGAACTAATAAGTTGATATGCATCCCTTCTGTTTCTTTTTCCTGTTATTAAACTTCTTTCTTTGTTCTGATTTTTTCCAACATTCTTCTCCTTTTCCTGTCATGTTCCCCCATTTTCCATTAGTCTGACAGGTCCTTTAAATTTTGGGGGTTTGTTTTTGTTCCTGCTGTAGCAGCCTTGGAGAATTGTATCTGCCTCTCCTCACCATCTGTAGCTGGGGGTTATGGACTGTACCACAGTGGTCTGACACATATTCTCCACCTGCCTTTCAAACTTTTATTGGCTTGGTTGGGAAGCCCATGGACCATGACTTCTGTTCCTGGCCTAGATATTTATTTTTTCTGAGCTAGTGACCTGCATTACACATCAAATTGGGTACTTTATGGTCCTTCATGAGGAAGGAAATAGTACTTACGGTTTTACTCCAGGTGAGACCTGTGGTATGATGCTCTTTGATATAAGCTTGAAGTTCAGACCAGATGTTCAGGTATGACTTTACCCAATCAACATGGCGTGTATCACTGTAAAAACAGAGACAATTTTTATAGATATGTATGTTTGTACTTCAAAACAAAGCACTGCTACTCTTGCTTAAACCAATGCCTGCGTTAAAGCCATGGACAAATCAGTTAGTGGGCAGCCAGCCAGCCCAGTGCTGAAAATACTGCGGCCTCCTACACAGGAAAGCTTTCAGATCCTTCTGCAGGACAGGCAAGGGCAAAACGATGTCTTTAGCTCAGAGTGCTTCCTGCTGGAAGGGTATGTTGTCATCCTGTTCAGGCTCCAAGTCAGCTGAAGAAGCACTAAAGGTACATGGAGCTGTGTCAGGGTGCCGAATTTTAGAAAATCAAATATCTGTGGGTTCTGTAAGATATTCTAGCTGCAAAGTTCAAATGCAGCCATGGTAATACTGGGTCACGTTATAGTCAAAATATTTATACATTAAGAATTTTTAAAGTACAAGTCACAAATTGGCTCTGGAAGGCTTTGTCTTTCAATGGGACAGTAAGTGAAAACACAAACTATGAACAGAGAGAGAGAAACTGCTTGTAAGAGGAAGTCCTTCCTTCTGAAGATGCAGAAAAGAAATTATTACTGAATAGTGACTGCTGTGTACTGGATGCTCGCAAGGATTTAGGTGTCTACCTCCAATTTATTTCCTTTGGAGTCTGATGCTTAATACCTCTGGGGGTCTGGGTCAACAGGTTTAATCCAAAGCCTACTGAAGTCAAGGGAGAGCCTCCTATTACTTTGGAAGACACTGTGATCTGATTCAGTGAAAAACAGCAAAGCATTTCTTATTGAGGGAGTAACTAAATACCTAACTAAGGTACCCTGCCTACACCTTTATGTGAGACATTTTCTTCTCCAGAATAAGTATTTCTAAAGCTACATTTAATATATTCAAAAGGTTTCCTCACTGAAGAGGAAAACCAACTGCAAATACTGTTCTTCACCAGCATATAAAAATTGAAAATCCAAAATCTGGCCTCCAGAAGTACCAAGGCAACAGGATTTATAATTGATATTTTTAAGAGGGCGTAGGAAGGACTTGTATTTTCTCCCTTTCCCTGTCAACTCACAGATCTCATTCACAGAATTTCTCTCTGAATTCCCTGTGCTCTTTAAGTACAACACAGTGGTACAGAAAAAACTCAATTTGGAACCCTTCGAATTAGATGCTCAGTTATATACACCTACCACCTAAGCACACATTTTCAAACAAAGAGGGAGAACAGCAACAGTATGAGTGCACAAGTTAGACAAGGACACATAGCAGCTAGCTAGCAACACACTGATATGTAAATATGCATTTGCATATAAGCTTATGATGCTGGAATGCCAGAAGATTAAACATAATCCTATAATTTGCAGAGAGCAAAACCCAGCACTGCTAGTGCTGCTGCCATTCTCACTGCAACGTGCTGCAGGACAGAGATGAGAAAGGGAAGATACACTACAGCAAACAGATTTTACCAAATACTTTTTAGCTTACAAAATACTTTCTGTGATGGCCTGTGAAATGTACTCGTATGGTTAATGCTCTGCTTTCTGCCTAGCAGATACAGGGGCTTGGCAACATACCTGTGCTTGTAGTCCTTTAATACCCTGTTAGTATAAAAGGTAGCAGCATCATTCATCTCCTTGACATAAGGGCCTGGTTTAGGAGACTAGGCCCATCAGCCCACGGTAGCAGGAAACAACAGAAGGAGAAAGGAAGTAAAACATTAGTCAGACACCTTCTCTGACGTATTAGTTATATTATAAAACACCTTCTTGTGTGTAGGAGAATGAATAAAGATGCAGATGAGACTGCAGAGTTCTGCAAAATTTGGAACTATTGTGGGCAAGGCCAGGCTGGATGGGGCTTCGGGCAACCTGGTCTAGTGGAGGGTGTCCCTGCCCATGGCAGGGGGTTGGAGCTAAATGACCTTTAAAGGTCCCTTCCAACCCAAACTAGTCTGTGATTCTGTGATCCCGAAGCACATTTACAGCCCCCACCTCATCCCCCCCAACCATCCCGGTGCATCACTCACCACTGCTATCCAGCCAAGGGCAGGTATGCTTTCACTGACAGCTGAGAGGTGGTTGAACATTTGACTTCCTCTGTTCCTTTCTCTGAAGTTCTGGATTTCCTGAATCTTCTCTGATATTGGCTTTAGAAGCATTGCTACCTCATTCTGATAAGACAAAAGAAAGGAAAGGAAGAGGGAAAGGGAGAGGGAAAGAGGGAAAGGGAAAGGAATGGGAAAAGGGAAAGGGAGAAAATATGACACTGCTGTTAAAATGTGGACTCCAAAAGCACCCTGAGGTTTAACACTGTTCTCCCTGCCCATTGATATAACAGTTGGAAAGAAAAGTCAGCATATTCTCCACACTAAAGTAACAATTTAATTACCCTGCCCTAGTTACAGCAGCAAAATGCACAGACATTAAGTATTAATAATGTGTTGCAGCAAAAATTATTCTCAGCACTGGCAGCATTTTGACATGCCGCCCAGGTTAGGACCCACAGAGACTCCATATCTCAGAGTCAGCAGAATGCTTGTATGTTCCATGTGATAGCCATGGGACTCTTTGAGAGTCTTTACCCTGACCTGAGTTTTTCTTATTGACCAAGTTCTTTCTGTAAGCATCACAAGCTACTTGTTATGTTACTGACGTCTTAGCATCTGGCAATAAGACTGAAAAAGGAATACACTGAAGGCAGTTATCAATTTTAGCTTTCCTTATTGGTAAGTTTTAATGTTTTAATTTCCTTTGGCTGCAAGTAATGTGGGAGGATTTAATGGAAAACATACTGCCTGCAAACCATGGCTTGGGGAAATTCTCCTGTGTTGATCGGAAACGAATGGTATCCAGGGGAATGACTGTTGAGCGGAAGGAATAGTGTCTAGAGTGAAGAGAAAAGCAGAATGAATGTAGAAGTTATCCAAGCTCTTTCCTGTGCAAAGTGAATGCTAATCACACCGGCCCAGTGTCTCAGAAAAACTAATTCAGAGCACTAACTCACTGGGAAAAATTCATCCACTTGGAAACAGGACATTGAGTGACAAGGAGTCTTAGTTTACAAGCAAATCAACTGCTATACCTTGCTGTCCTATACAATGTTTCTATAAAAAATCTAATTATTGCAAAAGTATGGCTGCAGAACCCATACTGTGTCCCACCAAAGAGAATGCACCATCCTGATTTTCCCTGGCACTGCACTTGCAAATCCCTCAGGCTGTAGCTGATCTGTGGGGTTTTCTCATCTTTTCTCATGACTACTTGTTTAATGGTATTAAGTGCTTGCTGGAGACAGCTTATCCTTATATTCTTGAGGACTGGTGCTGTCATGACACACACAAAATGATGTGGGCGTATGTGCTGCTTGATCTTCACAATCTGCAATACATTCCACCCTGCCGCAAGACCTCAGCTCTGCAGAATTTTAAGTCACCTTAAAATAAGCATGTTTGTTTGCTATGGATCAACATCGCTCAAAAGAGACTTCCAGAAACAGGACAAAAGGAGGTTCTGCATTGTATAAGAATTTTGATCCAACCATGGAGCCTTAATATTTGATTTTAGTGGTAATGTAATTATGAGAAAGGCCTGTGTATCTGAAATGCATGGGGATACTTGGTCTTCTACAACAAAGTGGGTTTGTAGAAAACAAATATTTACAATATTACTGGGAGATTAAATGATTTTTTTATTGATGGCTTAATTACCAGCATAAGTCATTAAGTCTGAAAAAGTCCCAAAACCTCCATGATTTGTAGTTCTTAAAAACTGGTTTTGTTGCCATAACATGATAAAGTCTGCAGGAATCCTTCCTTCTAATTTTTGCTTTTTATAACACGCTGCAGCTGGTCAGTTCTTTCTTATTTTGCAGGGAAATCTTTCAAGTATGACAGTAGTTAACAAAACTGAAATTTAAGAAAGTGCTTGTTCTGCTTTGACATTATGCCAGTTTTCCTCCCATAAAGTCTAACGGATATTTACAGTCCTTAGCTTACTGTGAATCTTCATGGCCCAGTTCCAGCTAAAGAGAATATCAGGGCTAAAAATACAGCTCCACAGATGCCTGGTATATCTAGGCAGCACTGGGAGGCAGCACGTTTCTGTTGATAGGGCACAGAAGTGGGAGTCCATAAATGGGGGCTTTCTTTGCAGCTCTCACACCAAATTATCATCAGGTTGCAGGAAAGCTGTGTTACCTCTCTGTGCCTCAACTTTCTGTATATGAAATGATGCTAATATAGCTGTTCTGTTTTGTAGGACACTTCAATATTTACAGATAAGACAGCAAAATTAGGGCCAAGCATTTTCCTGATTGTGATAACATAAGACCCACACCTCATCCTACTCCTACTAGAAAAGCTCCCAGCCACCTTTGTGAGGGTTTTCTATTGGTGCTACAGACAGAAT
This sequence comes from Zapornia atra, assembly GCA_013400835.1. NCBI lineage: Eukaryota > Metazoa > Chordata > Aves > Gruiformes > Rallidae > Zapornia > Zapornia atra. Next base: position 118,886 of record VZTU01022411.1, read on the forward strand.
TTCTATCCCTGAAGACCCAGGGCTTAACTTGTCCAGTGAATCACTGTTTATAAAAATTGAGTGGATTTGTGTAATTTCACAGAAAAAACACCCTTTGGGAGTTTTAAGGGTGAAATATATATTGCTAAGGAATGTAGGTCGAGGTGAGCATTCACTTGTCTAGGTTAGCATTCACTTGGCACTGTAGTGACCCCAGAAAAAGCCACAAAGGGCTTGAGGCTTTGCTCTGCTCTGTCCCATGTGAGATGTACTGGAAGAAGAGCCCAGCCTGCCTTCCCTTCACTGTGCACTTGTCCTGTTCTGCAATGGCTGCTGGCTGGCTAGTGGCACAAGATGTGTGTGTGTGTGCGCGTGTCTCCGCATGCAAACACAATCTTCTTGTGATCCAGGTTTCTCTGGAAGGACACAAAGGAATATGAGCCTGCAAGGAATTACTTAATTGAGGCCTGTCTCCCTGCAGTCAGTTCTAAGTTTTTGGTTAGTGATTAAACTGCAGATGAATTATAGTGTATATGGCATATGGGTATAGAAAGGCTCATTAATTCTGGCAGTAATCAGTCTTGTTTGGCTCTACAATGCAGAAGCAGTTGTGCTGAGGGTTCTAGAAGTATACTCTCTTTATTGTAATGAATATTAAAACAGCTGGCTGTTAATAAAATTATTGTCTATACTGTATCTCTAAGAAAAAAAAATGAACACAAGGAGATGAATCAGAGCTTTAGGAAAAATCTTCAGCATGCCTTTGGCATGTGCTAGATACAATTTCTTGTCATGTAAGACACAGCACAGTTGTTTAACAGAAATTTAAGAACCTTTGTATAAACACCATTCCTATTATAATATCAGTTTTGCTGAAATGTTAAAAAAATACCACAGTGGCACAACTTAGAAATATCAAGAGTAATTCCCAGTATGCCTTTGTCCTTTTAAAAAAATTAGTAAAACAAGATGGTATTTTCAGATATTAATACCTAAACAAATAGAAAATGAAGAGTAGTAAGACTGCTGCAGTGGTTAGCCAAACCGCTCCTCAAACAGTTAGAGCATGCAACAGGAACTGCACCAGGCTTTGCCTTCAGAGACTTCATGATCTCACCCAGTCTCAAAAAATGGCCTGGCTTACCAAAATTACTACTGACCACACCAAACAGACTTTCTTCTCCTTCATGTTTTTTTAATGCTCACAGGAGAAGTTTCCCATATGACATCTCCCGTATGAGGACAGGCTGAGTGAGCTGGGACTGTTCAGTCTAGAGAAAAGAAGACTAAGGGGGGGACCTAATTAATGTTTATAAATATCTGAAGCATGGGAGGCAGAGGGAATTGGCCAACCCCTTTTCAGTGGTCTGTGGAGACAGGACAAGGGGCAATGGCTGCAAGTTGGAGCACACCAACATGCGGAAGAACTGTTTCACAGTGAGGGCGACAGAGCCCTGGGACAGGCTGCCCGGGGGTGTGTGGAGTCTCCTTCTCTGGAGATATTCAAGACCCATCTGGACACCTGTCTGTGCAATATGAGCTAGGGAGCTGCTTTGGCAGGGGGGTTGGACCCAATGATCTCTCGAGGTCCCTTCCAACCCCTGTGATTCTGTGATTCTGTGATTCTGTGACAGATTTAACGGGACTAGGGCACATGGACTGAATTCAGGAGGATGGCCAAACTTCATTGTGTGTAATTTTTGTGATTTGCCTATGAAGTCAGACTAACCTGTGTGGCTTGCTTAAACTCTGGCTGCTTGAGCCAGTAATTACTTGAAAATCTCAGCTTTCATTTAAGTAAACTCGTATTTTCTCAGGACCTTTGTTGTCCAGAAACTTGCCAAAGTGAATCACAAAGGTGCAAAACCCAGCAGGTAAATCAAAATACAGTTTTTAAAGATCTTACATATATTTAAAATAATCTTACATAGATTTGAGGAGTGAGATTCTTTACTGAAGAATATGTATATTGATGGGTGGCACCACAATTCAGACCACAGTATTCTAGTGCTTAAATCAACCTGACCTATTATGAAAAAAAACACGGCAAGGGAACAAATACCCTTTTAAGTTACACTGAGGAGGTGGCAACCTCTGGCATAGGAGCAGTGAAAGAAAGCTGAGAGCATTTAGGATCAGCAGCCCCTTCATTTTGCTCAGCTGCAACCAGAGCAGCATGACTGTAATCTTTATTCCATGGTCTGCAGTTCTGTTATTTGCTTCTGGCAGTTCCAAATCTCCATCATACTTACATCGTATTTTTCACAGGCAAGTTTGAAACATGGGGCTGATCTGAGTCAGCTGTCTCTGTGTACGTTGGCAAGTAGCAGCCTAACAGGAACGGTTCTGTAGAGCAAAACAGTTGGTGCTGAGGGCCTGACATTCATGCTGTACGTGTTTGCTGGGAGGAAGGGGGGCTATTTTGGAGTGGCTGTAAATCGTGGTTTAGGTGCTATCCAGGAGTGTATCTTCCATTTAACTTCATCAGAAAGACACCCATTTGGTACAGGCTAAGACAGCCTGAATCACAGCATAGCAAATGGGGCTGATTTCAAGGAAAATATAGTCCCACTGCAAACTAAGGCACTAATGTAGACAGAGCCATTATCTCTGCAATGGGCCTAGTACAGTCCCATGCCACATTTCATCCTTTCAAGGGATGAAAGATGCCGTGGATGGCATCCGCCACACAGTTCTAACAAAAAAGGTGAGCATCTGCTCTCGGATGAGACTTGTTTCCCTCTATTGCAAATGAAGAAGATGTCCCTGAGGAATTCTTTCCACCTATTAATAGATGTTAGAATACTATATATTAGAGGACATTAACAGATGTGAAGACTGCGCTCTAGAGGTGCTGCCATGATGCATTAAGAGAGCCTGGAAAGACACCTTACACAACATGCCTACCTTGACAGTTAAAGCTGATGAGCAGAATCCCATCCTGTGTCTATAGGAATAAGACTCACGTAGCTTCACTGATCCCCAGTGAGATGCATTTCTGCTGTGGATGGCTATGATTTTAGAGCTATATTTTCCTATATTTTGTCTTTTGTGAAAGACAATCTGTAAAGAAGACTTTAGGTTGGTTCTTTTTTTTGTCAATATATGGTTTAAGAAAGGCCTGTCTTTTGTGTTGTACTGTGTATCAACAATCTGAATGGAATCAGTGTTCAGATAAGGTTGAGGAATAACCTCTTTATAGAGGTTATAGAAAACATTTCCCCCCCCCAGAGGTGAATCTAAGCTAGTTGATAACTTTGAGCATCCCCAGTGCTGCATCCAGACTTCTCAAATTCTTACTTTTTTTTTTTTGTTACTTCCATGGTGAAATACCACCAGCCTTTGTTGGCAGCTATCAAATTGTTCTTTGAGCACCACCTATCTCCATGTGTCCTTGCAGAAAGTGTTTCACATTTGGTACCACAGTTTTGCTCTTAAAATTGCAGTCTAACCTACTGCACCTTAATCCAATGCTTTCTCTACAAGCAGTTTCTGACTGGCAGTGAAGACTCTCAGTGAGATCTTTCTGTGATCACTACATTCACATCCCTCTACTATTCTGGTATTTTCAGGGCTCAAAAGACTCCTCCTTGTAACTACAGAGAGACGTAGTTTATTCTGGTCTTGTTTTCTCAGACTTTAAGTCTTCCACATCGCGGTGTAACAAGTGTTTGGTTTGTTTGTCAATAGGACAGGTTTTGCTACTTCAATTCTCTGTGCAACAGCAGGACCATGACACAGAGAGACAAATCTGCAGAAATGTCTGGTCAGCTTCATCAGCACAGAAGCTTAGACACATTTGTGTGCTTCCAAAGTGACTTAATTGGTATTTGGCTTTTATTCCTCTTAGATAGCACATAAATTCTCAATCTAACAGCCAATATTAGCTGTAGCAACTTTGTGCTTTGTAGGGGAAAAAAGGGAAAAGCAAACCGTAACCTCACATGGCAGATCACTAGTTTGGTCACTTGTGGGTTTATTTTGAAATGTAAACTCTGAGGGAGGGCAGATGGAGAGGAACATGAAAGACAAATAGCTTCTAGCCAGCAACCAGGGCCTGATACAAACAGCATGCATCAGTTTACAGCAGTGCGGAATCACACCCAGAGCCTTTAGCCAGGTCTCTGGCTGGTTTTTAAATGAACTAGGATGCTCTAGATGCTGTCTTCCTGTCCACTGCACCTCTCCATAGGCAGTACACTCAACAAGGAAGGGTCCTTTTGCTTTTGCTTTAAGCAAACAGGCAACATCCCATACCTAATCAACAAGAACAATTACACAAGTGAACTGTGGTTAACTTTTTGATTTACTACTCCTGAATCTTTGCTGCTGTGATCATAGTCCATCCCAGTGGGGTCCAGAGCATTGCAGGTAGCAAAGCTTGGCCAAAAAATGGTGTTCTGTTGACCCACTATTGTTTAATTCACAACATCTGATATCTGACACATCTTTGCTAGGGCAAATTAGATTTCACAGTGTTCCAGGGTAGGGATGTTAGATGGTCCACCTTGGACATTCATGTGTTTTATCTGAGATCTCCCAGAGACAAGCTGTAAGACTGCCAGGTTCAATAAGCAGTCCTGGAGTCTGCATAACTTGCAGAATTCGGAAATCATTGGTTGTGCTCTGATTTAGACCAAAGTAAAATTTGAAAAAAAAAAGCTAAATAATCCATGAATTGACAAGCCCTGCTTTTTCAGTCAGCTCTATCCCCACTGTTCTCCTTTTTAGAAGATCATGCACAGTCCAGGAATCCTGGGGAACAACTGGGTAGCACAGAGAAAGCAGGGTACCGGTTTGGATTTGTGTGATATTTCATGGAGAAGGGAGTGTCTCATCAGCATAGCTCAGTGGGAGCTCAAATGGCACAGTTTGAGTATGGACATTGCTACAGGGATTGGAAACTAGCCTGGTGATTTTTGGACATTATTTTAGGACACTGCAGAAGTCCAGTAAGAGTCTGTAGGATCCACAGAATTGCTCAGCAGGTGTGTCAGATGGGGTACTAGGCATGGTACAGAGTATCATCTTTGATAATATCTTCCTTATGGGGTGATGCTGTTCTTAGTCCAAGTATGGATGTACTGGAGCAGACAAGTGCAAGGAACCTTTGCTTACTGGAGCCTGGTTCTTGAACAGAATGTGAACTGCTGGAGACCCTGTGCCTGGTGGTGGTGACATGAGCCAGTCTAGAGGTGCACAATAGTGTGCATGACTGGCTCTGCTTCTCTTCCATACAGGCTAGGAGATGCAGCACTGGTCACGGCCCTTCTGTATTCCCTGGTTCCCTAAGTGTCTCTGGGCCTTCTCAGGGCTGCTCCAGGGGCAGCACTGAACCTCACATGCATCTGTCTTTTCACTGCAGGGGCTACTGACCTGCGAGTTTTGGCAAACACAAGTGAAGAAAGAGAAATAGTACAAGGATACCTACAGGAGTTAACAACCTGAGCAGAAAATATAATGAGCTCAAGGCTGGTTAAATGCAGTCGAGCGCCTTTGAGACACAATTATGATAAGAGGTGTCAAGAGGCTATCTGGAAACTGGCAATATGTTACAATGATGGAATAATCAAGGATTAAAGCAGACCTGAATATCCAAAAATGACTCTGGGAACACTGTAAGGCAGCAGGCTAGACACTGAAAACTGTCAGTAGGTCCAGCCCTGTGGCTTGACTGCACATCGCATGCAGTTGTAGACTTGCTGATAACAGAAATATGTCAACAGTTTGGCAAGATTTCAGGGAACAGGAAGGGGGAAGGGGTTCCCTTTGGAGCTCAGGACTCTCAGGCTCTGTCCATGTCACTTTTGGCACCTTCTGTACGTTTGGGACCTGAAGGCCTTAAAAGGACTGAACCAAATTCTTGCTTAAGCTATTTCTAGATACAGAGGTGCAGGTTTGCACCAGTCAACCGATTAAGTAGAATGCTTAGCAAAACTTAGATCAAACTCTTTTGCATAAGTAATAAATTAATGAGATGGGGAGTACCCTGCTTTACATATTTTTGAAAAGAGTATGAGGAAAAGTAGTGGGAAAGGGAATGACATAAGCAAGTTGAGGTAATTAGAAGACAACTGCTGTTAGGATGCAGACTAAGAAGTCCCAGGAGTCCATTACTGAAGTACTTTAAAAACAGAAGAGAGAAAAAAATGAGCAATCCTGCACTGATGGACAGTAGGGAACTGTAAATCTCCACCTTTGATTTCTACATAAAAATTCTGAGAATGTGTCCTTTATTCAAGGAAATTGCCACAACTATTCTGTTCTTACAATAGATTCTTTGCTTGAAAAAAATTAAAAACTTCAGGATTTGTTCTCATGGCTCCAAGTCTAACTTCAAAGATGGTTTCTTGGGTTTCAGGTTTTATTCCCCTTTTCTAGGAAAAAAAGGAAAAGCCTTCCTTTAACTCTCGCTTTCTTCCACCCCTCTCCTCCCACCTGTGTGTAGAATCTGGATATTTAAGCTAGGCATTTAATTGGAATGTTTGTCTGCACAATGTTAGTAATTAAATCCATGAGCTCTGGCAGTCATATGAACTCAGCTTTTCTTTTTTTTTCAAATGAGAAATTACGTAATCTTTTCTAGTCTGAACTGCATCTGCCATGTAAATCTGTTTGTAGTACTTCTAACTGTGACTGCGCTCGTCCTGCATATGCTTGTTTTGATTCACAGAAAAACTTATCTCATTAACAAGTTCCCAGTGTGGGCACAATGGGTGATTCATGCCCTCAAAGCTACTCTTAAAATGGTTTGAACTCTTAAAGCAAAATGAAACAACTCATGAAGAGAAGACAGTGTTTAAGTTACCATTCCCAAAGAATTCAGTGCAGTGACTTTGAGCAGTGATCTTGTCTGTCAGTATTCATGATCATAAATTAAAAACAACCCTATTGGATGAACTTGCTCAGGAACATTCGTAACTTTTAAAGTTATTATACAATAAAATTATAATGCTTGAAGCAGAATTGTATTTGGCTTAGACCATGGGGAATAGAAAAGTCAGATCCAAACTGTTCCAGAATGTTTTCTGAAGGTTTATGTTAAAATGTATCTTCTGAATTGCCCAGGCAATATGTAGAGGTATGGCCTCAAAGTATCTTTTTAAACAACTCCTCACACAATACAAAGATCTCTAATTTATTTTCCCTTCTCCATCTCTTTACTGCCTCATATATAGTAAACAATTTAAAATATACTTTGGTTTTGTTTTTGGCTTTAATGTTTGAAGTTTGGCGTCAGAAAATAATCTCTAGTAAGTGGATGAACTGAAGAATCCCATCTTGCTGAATGAGCCTGTACCCAGCGGTCATTAGCTGGGGCATACACAAACAGCAATATCAACTGGTGGTTTTGTCATGTGATCCCTTCCACTGCACACACAAATATAGAACATGACCATAAAAAGTAACAGAACATGCTCTCTGCGAAGTAATTTATTGCAGTTGATGCTAGGTCGGTATGCCAGCTGGAATTACCTTCCCAGCTCCCACTATTTTCACATCCACAGATAACAGAGGCCGTGCGCCGCAGCGGATCCGAAACCCTCCGACATTATCAACAAGAAGCAAAACTCTGCAGAAGCGACTTCAGCTCAACTGTTTGCAAACGTTCACTTGTGACTCACAGCGGGAGTTAAAGAGCTACATGAATACTGGGGCTTCAACATTTGCACAGAGGGGAAAAAAAATCCTGCTTTTTGTACAACACACATTTCCCTCTCTGCTGAGCACAAAAAATATCTACGGATTATTATACATGTAGGAGCTTTCTTTTTGATGAATTCCACATTCATTAGTTTGTAAGCTGCAAGAGCTGAGCTAATTTATTTTTCCAGGGCATTTTCCCCTCCCTCTTTTTTTTTTTTTTTTTTTTAAAAAGCACCATGTATGACATCCCAACATGACAGGAACTCAGTAAATCCCCTCAGTCTCCACACCGCTGTCTCTGAATGTCTACAAAGCTACTATGCCATAATCACAACTCGCTGGCTCATTCACAGCTTTACATTATAAAGCAAACAGTCTAGACAGCTGAATGACAGAATTACTCTCTTTTCTCTTGCATTTATAGATATGCTGTCATCTTCATTTGCTTTTCTCTACTCTGTGCATTCTGATACACTAATCATTAGCCTTCCTGTTTGGATTCCACACTGACTCCCTGGATCTAGGCTATAAATACAACCAGAGCCCAGATGACATTGCATCAGTAAGGTGCTGGGGGGGTGGGGGTGAGGACCTCTACTTCTTTCCTTCTCCGGGTTTAGCCAGTGATAGCCAGCTTTGTCAGAATGGTTAACAAATGTGGCTTTACAATAGGAGTTTTTCCACATTGCCTGGAAGCATCACTCTCTGCAGTGGAAAATACCATTCAAGTTGCACAGAACAGACAGCCTTCAATCATTTTCAGGTCTGCCTAAAGTACAGCTCAATGTATCTGTGCAAAAAATGCATGCAAAAAAGAGAAAAGGAATGAACAACAACAACAACAACATGTGTTTGGATGACTACAAAAATGTGTAGTTAACAGTCTTTATGTTAAAAAGACATAAATAACTGGACTGAGTTTATTTTCACTGAGAAAGGAACTCTAGGCCATAATATTCCCAGTATTTTAACTTCAGAATGATGTGTACACACACATCACATGACATTTCCTTGGCGATAAAAGATAGTTAAATGATAAAATTGTACTTTCTGGCCTTCAACAAGTTGCTGGAACCTGTGCAACCCTGGCTGTGCAACTAAGTCATATTGATACAGGTGGCCAGCTCTGATGAGGTTTATGGCAAGGTGTTTATTACTTGCTGCTTTTCTTAATGCTTTTGTAATTGTCATTCTGGACTGCTGGAGAATCCCTTTCTCCACTGGGGTTTTGGCGGGGGCAGGGGGCAGTTTGCCTGTTTTGTTAACATTTTTAAAATAAAAGTTTCTACACTTTACAGCTGAAAAAAAAATCTCAAAGCCTTGACTTGTGGTCAGAAAGTTGTAAGGGTAAAAGTGAGAAGCCACTGCCATTTTCACTTGGAAAGCAGAGAAAATCCTACTGGTGGCATGTCAGCACAGGAGGCCAAACAGTGAGCCATGGCTTTTACTTCTACCAGAGCTGGGACAGTACCAACACTTCAGGACACTATGGGCCATCGGAAACTATTCATCAGGGAATATTTTACCTATGAGTATGAAGAGTTTTGTGGGTCACTGGGTGCAATTGTATTCACAGCCAATATAAATGACTGCTCGAGGCCTGTACCAATGGGAATTTTGCCTGCTCTCAGTGAGTCATGACCCACTTTTACTCTCTGAGATCAGGGACAGCTGGAAAAACAACTGATCCCTTTTAGCTTGGAACTCTGTAAATCTAAGTTCTTGCCTGTGCTTTTTCTTTCTTTTTTCCTTGAGTACCCTTGCCATTAAAACATACTGATTAGAACAACTTTTAATTTGACTCTCTCAGAACAGTAGTGACAGCAAAATTTCAATCATTTTTTACCAGTAGCAGGAGTTCTTGTATGAAAATGCAGTTTTTAATGAACTATGGAGCAGGGAGCTAGCGGAAAAAGAACTGAAGGTCGTAAAGAGACTATGAAGTGAAGCCTTCATTCTCTGCACACTCCAAGAAGGAAGGTTGGAGGGTGGTCCCACAGAAAGGCTGCATGATCGCTATTCCCAGGAATGATACAGTGCTATTGGCCAAAAACCTCGTTCCCTCCAGAAACCACAGATAAGATTTCATAAGAACTCCACAGCTTCCCTGAGCTTTCTAGTTGTGAGGGGAGGATTTAAATAGTTGCCACCAAAATAAGTACATAAATCAACTTGATATAAATTGTGTTTTCATTTCCTTGACAAAATGCTTTTGCCTTCCTTCCAGAATTGGCTGAACCTGGATTTCAGCTTGGCAAACACTAGTCTCATGAAGCTAATACTGATTTTTCTCTCAATAGCTTATCCCTAACTTGAAGTCTGTCACAGAGCATCCATGAGGGGCTAGCAAAAAGCCATTCTATTCCATGGCATTTCCAGCTTTCCAAAGAAACACTGATGCCACTCACAGCTGTGAAGTGGAAATCTCCTTTGGTTTCTTCAGTGATCTTATATGTATTGATACAGAAAAGGTTCTCAACTCTGAACCACTGCTTTCTGATTATCACAGTGTCACACTAGTAACACTGAAGTCAAGCCTCGAAGGGCACTATATAAATAACAAATAAAAGCAAATGAAGGGATTGATATTAAACACACATGAACACAGGCTTTTTAATACACTGCCTCTTGAAGTGCTAGGTCACTTTTCTTACCTCTTGAGGCTCTTGACATTGAGACGCTAACACCAGGAAAGATCTCTGCGCCTGGAAAGCAGCACGTACCATCTCTGCCTGTAACAAAGGAGGAATACAAATTAAACCTTAGCCTGTAATCTCCAATACCTCTTCTTGGCAGCTCAAAGTCAACTGTGACAGCTCAAATCTTTCTCGCTGCTACTCATCTCTATCACAGCAATGCTGATGAGTAGAAATGTACTGCAGTACAGGATTAGCTATAAACTTCTGAAATCTAAGGTAAAGATCCCTATCTTGTTCAGATAGGAAACAAAATGAGTTGATATGTAGTCTTTTGGTTACAGTTGGAAAGATTAGTCACAGGAGGACTTAATTTTAACACTTCAGAGAATGTCTAGTTGTTTCAGTGGTGATGTTTTTACTTGAGTGCATGGTAACAACTTATTATTATGCAGAAAACAGCAACCCACAAACTTTTTTTTTCCTTCCTGTTGAATTGTAACAGGCTGTTGTGATGTTTAAGAAAAGTTGAGCTTGGCATATTTCCTGAGGGACCATGCTGTAATTCATTCCTTGCCTGTCCTCTGCAAGCAAACCCTAAGATCGACAGATGTGAGGGACGGTGGCTGAAGGCTTTTGAGCAGTACTCCCCCACAGAACTCTAGAACTGGGGTTTAAAGCTGCATCTGACAGCATGTTTACATGCTAACAGTGTGGATGGGATCCCCGCACTCCCTGGTGTTCCCTACTGTTCACATTTCTGGTCTCTTTTGTTGGCTTTTTTTTGAACAGTACACATTTTCTGTACATTATGAATGATGTACATTGATTAGAATCTAATTGCTATTTCAGTATTACCTATACCTCATTCAAGTGGATGAGTAGTGACTAGGAGAAAGCATTATCGGTATAGAAAAGAACTATTCATAACTAGTGTATACTGCTAAATAAAAAACAACCCAAACCAAATGCTGTTAAGTTAATCTACTATGAATAGGTACATTTATAATCACTTTGTGAATGGGTGGGGAAGCTTATGCTGTTTTTCTTTGGGGTTTCTTCAATCTAAAAAGAAAACAAGGAAATTTTATATACAGGCCTATGTGGATGCAACTTAAAATACATAAAAGTCAGGAAATTTGATGTTGTAGCAAAGTAAAGGAGCCAAATTGTGTTTATTCATCTTAAAATGTGATGGCATGAATAAAACATAATCTGTTAGGATGAAAATGACTGCAAGGGAGATGGTAAAAGAGGCCCAGCTTGGACAGAATTTGGGGAGAAGGGGATATTATGGTCTGACGGGATGTGATTTGGAAGAGGCTAGTCATCTCTATAAATAGATAAAGAAATAAATAATAAGGGCAATTCTATGAGCATAGGCAACTTACATTTTCCAGACATGGACATAAATACCATCAATAATAGCCAGGTTTAGATATTCTTAGACTTTTCAGAAGACTTTTTGGTACAGAAATTTATAAAACAAGCAAGTGTGTGCTATTTTAAGCTTAGGGTTTTTGTGTGAAGAGGATCTTGCCGAACAGCTGACCAAAAACTAATGTTCTAGGAGGAAGTGATTATGAATGGATTTGGTTCTTCTTAAATAGCAAGATGGACAAAAATAAATCTATAGCTAAGGCTTGGTATTGTAGAACAGCAAAATTTTAGAAAATAGAAAAATCAGTGAATGAAGATGACTGGTCTGAGGAGCTTAATGATTTGAATATTGGAAAGGATGGATTTACATTAAGAATGGAAATAATCTATGTGTTGATTAACTGGAAATGCTGAAGACTAGAAAATGCAAGTATAAAAGTCGGGAAGCAGCTTTGTGAAAAGAGCTTATGGATGTGGCAAAATATCTGTAGAGAACCTCTGCTGGAGTTTCATGTAATGCCCAAGTCATCCGTGTTAAATAAAGATGAACTGAAACCAGAATTGATGTAGAGGAAACTTGTTTGGATGTTTAGAGCAATGAGTATGTCATACAAAGATAAACTTTAATAGTTTCACTTGTTTTGCTTAGCAACATGATGGCTCAGGAATATGATGATTCTCATACAGAATGTAAATAACCAAGAATGAAGAATATGGCAGTGTTAGCACAAGATCACAGGTCTGTAAACTGGGTCATGAGTAATCATAGTCCCAAATTTAGAAGATTTCCAACTATCCAAAAAGTGAAGGTCAGAAGGGATCTTCAAAATTCTTACAAAGGACCAGTATTATTTTAAAATAGAGCTTTAAATGCTGATCAAATAGATCAGAGAACTGTAGCAAAATGCTCTCTAGCTGTGGAAAATTATAGTTGTTTTGTGAGTTCTTGAACATGTTCCAAGCTGGTGGCATCAGTGAAGTTTGAAAAATGTGTGTGTTTGGCACTTTGTTTACAGTGCATTACATCCATGCTTTTGGGTTCCCACTGGTCACTCATGGAGGCTGAGGAGGACTTTTTTATCTGCCCAGAGGAGAGAGTAGCAACTGGTTTCCTATCTGATTTTTCACCTCTTTCTGCTGAAGCACTGGAGTTTGGTCAGAGATGGAGAAAGACTGTTGGATGATGTACGCTGATGTTCCTAAAAGTTTGACATTCCTTGAGTATGCCTCATACCTGTGCCTTGCTCATCTGAAGATTGCTAAAACTATCATTGGATGTGGTATCATGATGTTCTTCTCCTCCCAATCTGTACTATTCTTTTATGTTTATTACTCCTCCTCCTCTACTGCAGAGCGTGGCCAAGACCACTTTCTCAAAATGTCTGGGAGCTGTCTTTAAGAAGTCTTCTGCTATTGAGGGCACACAAGACATTGACAGCATTCTTTTGAATTCTCTCTGGTGCATTGAAAGTGTGGCTTTTTGCATTTTCTCTTTCTCCTAAATTTATTATAAGATGTTGGAAACATTCAGTGGTCAGTGGACTAGAGAGAGAGTTTGGAAGGCTTGTGCTGTATGCCCAAAATTTATCAAGCCCCCAAAGCTTTATAGTTGTGTAAGGATCAGAGCACTCACATCTCTCACCTTTGAATTTAAATCTCAGTCCAAGGGTCATGCTAACACAATTTCTCTGTTTTACAAGCAGGGTTTTATAAGACTTCTGCCACAGTTACTTCCTTCTTTCTCCAACAGCATGAACAATGGCTTTCTGAGTTTTACTATTTCTGAGCATATGGTACTTCTTTCCATGCATCCCATCACAGTAATAGAAGCATTTCTTCTTATTAAGAATGCATTAGTTCTGTCTATCACCATTCCAATTCTTCCTTGTAGTCTTTGAGATGTGACACCTCATTGCTACCTCCTTCTACTTAGCAGGCAGGCAGTGTAACTAAGCAGACAGCACTACTTTTTGTAGGGAGATGATGACTCTTTCCTTAGACCCAACCCCCAAGTCCAGTGAAGACTGAGTGAAAATGTTTCTCAATAACTAATGTGTCTCAGCCAAAAGATTGCTGCAGAACAAATTGGTTGAAACTCTTCCAGTTACAATGAATTTCAGCAATGAAGCCTGAGTGGCAAAAATGCCTGGGAATCATGAGTAAATTTAGCAGAGTGGACTAGACCACAGACTGGTACACATCTACCTACAGTTAGAAATGGGTGTATTTTGGAGCAACAGATAATTGACATCTAAAAACTTTGGGTAGTCCTTTTGGCATTCTTGGGATCACACATAACATGGAAACCATCAGCTTCCTCAGCTGTTGTGAATATTTTGAAGGAAGCAAGTTGTCCTAGTATCAGCTAGGATAGGCTTAATTTTCTTTCTAGTATCTGGTGTGGTGCTGTGTTTGGGAGCTCGGATGAGAGCAATGTTGGTAACACACTGACATTTTAGTTGTTGCTAAGCAGTCAAGGACTTCTTGCCCTGCTAATGAGAATGTGGGGGGCACCCAGGAAGCTGGGAGGGGACACAGCCAGGAGAGGTGACCCAAACTGACCAAAGAGGGTATTCAACGCACTTCCTGCTTTGCTTTCAGCAGTTAGTTCTAGAGTCTGGAGGAGATGGCTGTGACTGTGAACCTGAATGCCAGGACCGCGTGGTGTTCCATTCACCACCTCAGTTTCCCCATCAGAAAAGTGTGGAATAAGGTGTCTAAATCCTTCACCTCAGGTGTATTAGATAGCTGACTCAGGTGCCTCGTATTGTTGGGAGAGCCAAAGTCTGACATACATGCAGTATCAGCCTCATTCCATGCCTGTTGAAGCCTGTGGCTGACTTTAGTGAGTGACCTCTCTGTCACCATTGCAGTAACACCATAGACAGGCCTCTTTACAGGTAAGCCTGCAGTAGTGGAGGAATCATACATATTTAGAAGTCATCTTTTTATTAGCAACTGGTTTATCCTTCTCTGTCACAATACAATGCCAACTTCTGATATTTCCCAGAAGCCACTGCTTGAAAAACTGCTCCATGAGAGATGTCTGATGGTGACAATGCTTCTACTCACACTACTCACTACTCACACTACTGTTTGGATTCCACACAGATTTACACTGTTTCAAACTGAGTAGACATAGATGCACTGAGCCTGAAACTTAAACTACAAGTTTGCCTTGGCAAAGTCCAGTTCTCCAGAGCAGACGAGATTCTCGTTCTGATTTAAATGTTTTATTCCATCTAAGTTGCCCAGCACCCTGGTATCCAAGCACTAATAAACATGAATATTTATGTGACAACAGTTTGGCAAACTGCAAGAAGAAACAGGTACATACATTAAAATCTGAAGTTACAAGTAAATTCAGTCTTTGAAAAAACGTAATAGAACTAAATAGAAGTGAAACAAACAAAGGATTTCCTAATGAAATTTAGTCAAGAAAATTATTCTATTGACCTGATAATATTAAATTTGTCAAATGTTATTATATTTGATAATGTATTTGCTCAGAGTCATAGCACTGAAAAGCATAATGTAAATATCAGAATCCACTGGACTTCTTTTGTCTTTTGGCAGCATATATACACACACATAGGTATCACTTCTTTTGTTAGCATGCATACACATGCTAATATTAACAGGGATAATTTGCAAATCAAAATAGAGTTCTATATACATTTTGGATTTCTAAAATATACTTCATGACTTTATTCTGAAAGAAAATAGCAAAGAAGGCATTGAGGGAAAAGAATTGGGATTTAGTGGTCTGGAGTTCTGACCATAGTTTCTGCAGAAATAATTTTGGGTCCTTTGGGTCTAGCAAAAGACATGGTGACTGGCAGCAAATGACAACTACAGATGGAGCTTTGCTGTTATGAGCAAAGACCCGCATCTTTCTCTAAAAGAGACAGTACTGCCAGGGGAAGAGAAACAGTTTGTCTTTTACATTCTGCTTTCACGAGCCTCTTCAAAATGAAGTGGTGAAGTGACTGGTGGCTTGCAGGGAGAAGCAAGAAATGGAATGAGAACAGAGTTTAGATTAAATACGGGGCTGCCATAGAAACTACCCAGGCCAGCTGAAGAGACAGTATTTATTTTGTACAGCTGATTGGCTGATAGGGATTTTTTTTAAAACTGGGCCAAATGCTGAAGAGTCAGTGGCAGTTCTCAAAACAGAGCCCTTTTTATACTGGAAAAGGAAAAGGAAAGAAAGGAAAAGTCTGTCGCCTTTCTCTTACTGGTCCATGCAGAAAACAGGGTTGACATTCTAGTCAAAATTGAAATCAATAGGAGATTTGCCATTGATTTGGATGGAGCCAGACATCACCCCTGATATTTTCTTTTCTATTTTAAGACAGATACTTTTGACTACCACCGATCAGCTGCCCTCCTCCCTTAGTGGCTTTTTAGTGCTTTTCAGCCTCCGTGGCTATGCCCATATAAGGGAATTTCTGCTCAAAGCTCCCTGCATTGCTACTTCCTGTTCAGCACCAACCTAAGCCTGTGTCAGGGCTGGTCCTGCTAGCGCGTACATCTGCCAGTGCATTAAACACTGTGTCATCTAAGAGTACACAATGCTAGCTAATGTTAGCTATTTGTTTTTTCAGAGTAGCATCTGTACGTGGGTTCATTCACTTTACCTTCTCAGCTTGACTGGGGCCTAAACCGCTCGGAGCTCTTACCTCTGGTAGAGCTCAAACCATATCGGTCTCAGTGCTGATGCCATAAGGCAGGTGGATAGAATTGGTTGGGGTAAATTGTTGCTGCCATTTTATGTCTGCATGAAACATGAGCTGTACATATGTACTGGGATAAAGAGGTAGTTAAAGCCCAAACAATTGGTTTTGCATTCATTACAAAATTATTGACTTGGATAAAGAATATAAAGGTTTCCCATTTCTTGCACCGATAAAATTTGCCTTGATGTTCCAGAATTTTCTCTAGGCTCTCCTAATTTTGAGTGACGTGAATTGTTCTGATTGATCTCGAGGGACTGTTAACTTTAAAACCTAATGAGTACTATCTAAATGTCAGCTTTGTTAAAAAAGTAATTATTAATCTCAGTAGCAGAAGCAGTTATTATTTTGTTTGTCTGTCACGGTTTCAAACATATAAATATTTGGCTGCAGGGCCATTGTGGCTACTGATTACTGCCAAGTGAAGCAGTAGGAAATCATATTCTCCCAAAACATCTCTAATAATCTCCACCCAGCAGAGAAGAAGAGCAAGTCCAGCCCAAAGCTCTTGATTAGCTGATGCTCTCCCAAAGTTCAGGCAGTTTGGGTCTTCCAGAGTCTCAAATTCTTCATGAAGGTCTCCTACAACTGCCAAAAATCTGCAACGCTTCTTGGCGTCTGTTCAACTTTTACATGCAAGTTCCAAACCCAGAGGTAGTGTATTGATACTTAGGGACCCCAGAAGATTCAGCATAGAAGAAAACTGAGAATTGTGTGCAAAAAGAAATACTTCCCACATTACTGAAGATGCAGTCTATTTGCAGAGTAAAGGCTTGGGTTTTTTTTTGTTTGTTTTCAATACCTGTCTTTTCTGAACAATTCTGAAAATGTTCAAGAATTCAAGTTTGCCATTTACATTGCAGGCTGCTGCCTTCTGCAAAGAGTCAGTCACCTGCTGGAGATTTCAGAGCTGTCTCTGACAGACATGCGTCTACATTTAAAGGCCTCTGCATCAGTAGAAGTAAAAGATGCTATTGGCACATTGCGACACCCGATTTTCTAGTCCCTGAGGCTTATAGACTGGACATCCCCAAAATGGATTTGTGCTGTCATGTCTGCCTTTATTGTATGTAATTAGTGACAATCATAGAAACAAACAGCTGATAAAACCAGCCAAACATTTTAAGAGCAAACATAAAACCATCATAATAACAAATGGTTTCTCTACAGTGCAGAGGATGCGGCACTAAAATCTATACTGGGCCACCATTGTTGCCTGGAGCTTCTAATAACCAGACTGTCACAGGGTATTTTATGAGCTTTAGTATGAGTAACAGGAAATAGTGATCAGCTGGTTTTGAACTGCCTCAAATTTTGTCCCCAGGACTCCTGAGGTGAAGGCTAACACTGTAAAAGAATGACAACTCAGAAAAGCACAGTTTTCCAGGGCAAATTAACTTAACCAATGACATTACAGGAATATCCTTTGCATTCCATGTCAGAGGTTATGCCATGACAAAGTTGGGGTTTTTTGAGTCAGTACTAGGGGAGCAGACAGAAAGCAGCCCAACCTGCCCAGGCATTTATGGAAGTTAGTCACAATACAGCTCTTAATACTGACTAGCCTGCAAAAGCAAGCAGATTTCTCAAAGAGAGATGGGAAAGGAAAACCAGTCCACTTCAGAATTTCATTAAAGAGCAGAAACTGTGGTATAATATAGTTTCACAGACTTCTAAGGCTTCTAGTTTCTACTATTGGAGCTACATTCTGTATCTCTGTGTGCATTACTTCCTTAAATAACTAGGAACCACATACAATGTACTGAATAAAATGAAGTCCAAACTTTGGCTATTATCAAGATGAACCATTTTAAAAATTCAGGTTCCCTTTTTTCCCTCCCTGTGGAAATCCAAGTTCAGAATTCTTTGGAGGGCCTGGTTGCCTGTGTCGAGGAATTATTCATGCAGAGACCTCATTTCCCTGAGGAAAGGCAAACCTGCATTTCCTGCATGGAACAGACACTGCAAACCAGCACATCAGACAACCACAGAGATCTTGTGAACCTGCAGCTCCCATTGTCATCTATAAGAACGTGCTTTTGCTGGCACTGGCTGCAGGCACTCCAGTTGTTCCTCTGATGGGCTGTTTTGCCCCGAGGTCTGCTGCTAAGCAGTCCCATTTTCTATGGCCAACTATTCCCTCAGGAGCCCTTCTCAGCGAAGGTCCAAATCCATCCTGAGGAAATTTCAGAAAAGGCTTTAGGATTGTCACAGGCTTCAGATGCTTATCTCTGTAAATTAAAAAGGTTAAAGCACTTGTTGTGGTATAACTTCATAAATACTCTTAGCTTTTAGTGTTCACTAACTAAATGGTCCTCACCCTACTCCAAGTGGTCCCACTTAGCTCCCTGAAAGCAACTCAAAGGTTAACAGTGCCAGAATCTGTCTCCTTGTAACTTCACTTCCACTTTTATCACCTTGGAAGAATCTCAGATCCCAACCAAGTTGGGCTAATGTGGGAGGAAGTTCAAAAGCCTAAAGCTGACACACCTATATATTAAAGGGTTCTTACCACCTGAGGAACTATGCTTTCTTTTTCAGAGGTGCTAAATGCCAAAAGCTCATGTTTACTTGGAGAGGGGACCCCAGCCCCTCTCAAAGGCAAGGCAGTTATCTGCACACACAGTGATGCGACTCAAAAGTGGATCTGCCCTCAGGTGGTTTTTTTTACACAGAATACATATTAAATTAAGAAGAAATAAATAATTTCAGCCTCAAAGATCTACTTAAAGATGCTAAACCAATCCTTTTATTCTATCTCTGGGGTTTAGAATAAAACATACAATTTGACTTCTGGAACAAATAAGCTGCTTTGCAGTTCAGTTGAATCATGGAAATATGTGGTTCTATTTAGGGGTGTCAGTAGCCTAACAGTGACATGGTTTAATCTATCCTAATGGACTCTTCAATATTCATAAATCTGGCCATATTGATCATGCAATTCATACTGGATAAAAAGAGGCAATACACGTTTGTGGTCACATTCTACCCTCATCACTCCTGACAGCACTCCCAGCTTATTTAAAACAACATTCAAACCGCACACTGGTTTCCCTTGTGGCTTAATTCTCATTATTCACTGAACTCCTTTTTACTAGAAACTGACTGAAGAGCCAGATTCTGAGCTCATTGTTTGGTTTTTTTTGCTGACTACAATGACCAGCCTTCTCAGTTTCCAAGCCCAGCATTTCTATACACTCAAAACTGTTGCAACCACCGACCAGCAAAATAAAAGCAGGCCAGGGATGGGGAGGCAGGATGAGTGAAAAGAGTGTGCACATGCTTTTCAGAAAGAATGAGTCTGAAAATAAAACATTTGCTCATAGCCTAGAGCAACCAATGACATCAACCAAGCACGGGAGACGTGTCCCAAAACAGAAAAAAAAAAAGTAAAAAAAATTAAATATTTAAAATTCATGGATGTGCATTTCTCAGCTTGAAATAAATGGGTTGAAGTAGTGTTACTACTGAAACATGAAGAATCATAATTCTGCACAAGAGAAATAAGAATTGTGAGCACTGATGGCAATAAAGAGTTTTTGGTCACAAGAGGTTCATGTTGATGACAAAACCAGCAATAATGTCTTTGTGCTCCTCTGTGTTGGTTTTCCTGATGGGTCAAGGTAGTTTAAATTGCCAGTGGTTCACTGGAAATTACTGTTGTAAGAACCACAGACTTCTGTTCTGAGGTTGAGTGCCTGAGATCGCTGCCACTTACGCCCTCACAATCCTGGTCTGATTTGAATCAGAGAGAGAAGTGGAAGTCTGAGACTACCTCATCAAGGTTTCCTCATGGAGCTCGGATCTGCGCTAGCTCCATGTGCCCAGTCCTCTCTAATAAGCTTCTCCTTACCTCACGCTGGCAAGTGTCCTATGCCATGACTTTGCAACAGGCCCCCTGAGACACTCTCCCTCTGTATTTGTGGCTGAGAGTGCAGCTGGTCTGCAGATAGCTAATTTAGCCCTGTAATTTTATCACCTTATGATTTTTGGTTAAGCTGATGCAGTGGTTTTCAACCTGTGAGGCCCATGGGGCCCTTATGCCTCTTGCTCTAAACACTGATGCTCCTGGAAAAAACACCAAGAAAAACAGGATTCCTCTCAATAGAATCCAATTTGCTCTTGAAGAGCTTCAATGAAAAATTTGTAGAGGATAGCAAAATTAACATGAGCTAGAGCATATGATCAGTTCTGATTTAGACTTCAAATAGATAAAACTTTAATGTATGCCTCAATTAATTGCTCCAATCATTAATTAAATTAATTGGTAAAACACAGACCTTAAATTGAGCCTGAACACTGGGTGTTACTCAGTATTTATCCAGTCAATTAAATAGCCCTCCGGTATTGGAATTTTTTTCATACAAGCAAGTTATCTTTTAACATTTTCTTGAGCAAGTATGATTTCTTTGGTTGCCCATTGCATATAAGGTTTTCCACTCAAATCATTCTGACATGTTACTCCTGGCATTCTTAGGAATTCAGAAAATCCCACTGTACTGGGTACCCACATACAGATATAATTCCTGCTTTTAGAGACCAACCGTTTTAGACACTTACCCCAAAAAATGGTTCCTGATGAACTGCACTACTTTGAAATCAACATATTTATGGGGTTAGTCAGGAACTACTCCATATGCAAAACCCCCCACGAATTCAGGTTATGAAGAACTGTTGACAGTCTTGACTGTTTGTGTTTCTGATTTCTTATGTTTCTGACTGAGGAAATGCCATATGGAATGTCTTCGTTATACATTCCCACCACCCCCACCCTAAATTTACAGGTACAGCGTGTTTTTTGTGCCAACAACACACTAAATGCCCAGTATTGGGCACTGTGGCCTGTTCTTTTCAGTAGAGTCTGTTTTACTTTTGTCTTTTCCTTGCCTTTTTAAATGAGAAAAAGCAAGTGCCAGTGTCAGGAAACTAATACACAGCCTGACCCTGCTCCCATCAAAACAAAGGGAAAAACTCCCACTCTTTCAGGGGGTCTTGGTCTAGACTCACAATGGACAGGTTCTTCATGCTCAGGAGCAAACTTTATTGCCCACCAGGTGTCTTACAGTTAGCCAACCACCTCTGCACACCATCACCACACCTGACCGAATACATCCTTGCTTGTTTTGAGAGCCAGATCCAATCCCTAGGCCACAAGCGAAGTCATCCTTTGGAACAGAGCAATCAGAAGCTGTAAAGCTCCTAAAACCGATACTTTTCCTGGATTAGCTGCTTGGCTACACTGTGTTTATTGCATTTCCAACTTTCTTGTCATATTAAAGCGAGCTCTCTTTATTGCTCATGTTATGAAGCATCTGGTACTACACATACAGAGTGAGAAATGTAGCTGAACTAGCCTTAAAACCAACTTTAATACTGACAGATTTCCAAGGTTGCTTTTTTGGTTGATGATTATTTGTGGGGTTTTTTTAACTTTTGGTGGATAGCAGTACTGTTTTCTACACATAGTCTCTGTCTTTCAGCTGACTGCATTTTTCATGATGTAAAAAATGTTTGTCTTTTTATTCTTTTCCATGTATCCTGTTTTTTTCCCAGTCCTGTAGTAGCTACTCGGTTTGGTGTTTATTTCATGTAGCAGAAAATACCTATCACAGAGATGCAAAGGCATCCTGACAGCAAGTTTCTCTTTGGGCATGTTGACATCATCCTCCTCTCTGAGCTCTAATTCAACTTTCAACACAATGCCTAAAACCGCACAGCCTCTGGGCACAAAAGATGAACACGAGAGTACACTTGTGCATTCTGTTGCCCTGTAAGCAAATTGCCTTGTTAATGAGGAATCAGCCAAATAATGGGTTTGATAGTCTGTGTTTAGATTGGGTAAGATAACGTGCAAAAGTGGGTTTTGGTATATCACAGACAGCAGTGCATCCTGTTCAAAGTTCAGGGCTATTCTGAAAGCCACTAATTCTTCAGCACCGCTTACAAGAAAAGACAAGATACAGCTGTTTCATGTGTAATAACTACCCTCTGGGGAAAAAATGAGGAAGCCAGGATCCTTTTAAACCAGAGCTGCACTTTGCAAAGTGCGTATCTACCTCATAAAAGATAATTCTAATTCCTCTTTTCTGTTGCCTGTATTTATATGGACTATGCCTGGAAGGAGCAGAGGGGGATGCCACTGCTTTAATCTACTAGATAAGGAAAAGAAACTCTGTGGGTGTGTGCATACAAACAATGTTTGTGGGGTGAATTGTTTCCCCTGCTCATGATGGTAACAAATCAGCGTGTGCACACAGGGAACCCCTGCAGACTGGATAACATGCTCCGAATTGCTGCTTTGTGCTATCTTGTTTGAGTTACAGAGTAGTCATAGATGTAATGAACTATACCTAAACTCTCTACCAGTAAGTTGCAAGCTAACCAGCAGCCTTTTTACCTCTCAGCGCTGCCAGCAGCTGCAAGTTGATGGAAGAGAGGAGGGAAAAAGCATCCATGTTGCTATAGTTTTTCTTTCCAAGCTTGGATGAGAGAAGAGGGAACTGAATCACTTGGACAATCTGTTCTTTCAACTGGTGGGGTTGGGAGGTTAAAAGATTTTTACAAATAAACAAAAAAAAAAAGTATTAGTTTGTGTGTTTGACAGGAAGGCTGTAATTCTGCTCCGTACCACATAAAATAGGGAAATTTTACAATATCTTTTCTTCTCTTGCAGAACTAGTACATTCTCTTCTTATCATTATGTCTCATCTGGTACATTACTCAAACTCAAGCCAAAGAATTCCACCACTTGAGATATCCCATAAACAAAAACAACGTGAAGAGGCTCATAATAAACACATCACAAAAACCTCCTGCTTGGCTTCTTTCTAAAATCTCGCTTGCACTGCTTTGACAGGGCCAAGAGCGCATCACACCTGCTTGACCAGCTTCCTTACTGGGACACAATCTGAGTACCTTCCACAGGCAGCTCTGTGCCATCCTCAGCACATGTTCTGTAGTGTTGGATGCATCTGGGCAAACGAGGGGACATGTGTCTCTCTAATCCAGCAATCAGACAGTGCTATCCTATCTGCTGGGCGTAAGAGAACTGCCTACACGTAGCCCCATGGCCCGTTTCATACAGCTTTTAAATTCCCCTTGTTCTTACAGAAGAATGGTTCAGTGTTGGCACACATGGTGACTCAGCTTCAGGGCTGTTGCAACCTGTAATAGTTGGTGACAGCCTCCAAGACACTGGTATGTCAGGCCAAGGACAGCTGGCTGGCGGCAGTCCTGGCCATGCTCGCTCTTTTATTGACTTCACATGTTCTGTAGTTATGACAGAGGCAGCAGAAAGCAGTTCCATTAAACATGTGCCTGTAGGGGACTCTGTGTCTCACAGAAATGCCCACACAATCACCAGGTTTTTATTTCACAGTGACAGGACAGGAAAAGGATCTCATCTTAGCCGTTTAGGGTAATTTGGTTTAAATAGCCTAAGTAAAACCCCTAGCCATTCTCTCTGTCTGTCTCTTAAAGAGTAGTTAGTTTCTTTAATGCAGCTGACCTCAGAGACTCTTCGCTGCATGTACTGTAATTTGAATGAGAAATATGCTGCTCTCAAGATTGAGTCTATGCAGAACTCTCTTTTGATAAACTAATCTATGAAAAATCCACTGTGTTGCTGTGTTTAACAGAGCCAGGAACTAGCTATTAGTTCTCTTTTTCATTCTGTTCTCCTTAATAGACTACTTAGAGCACAGCGTGCCGAAAACATAGGAACAGGGCTCCCCAACACGTATCTTTTCCCCAGAAACACAAACCACACAATCCTTACAGTGATCAGCATGAAACACAACATGTTAAATCCCTCATTTCTTTAGCATAATATGAAGTCTCTCTTTCTCTCATATTACCATTCTGGTCAGTCAGGTATGAGAGGTTTTTCTAGGCAACAGGTGTTTTTTGAAATAAAATACAACCTTCCCTTCAGCTCATTATGTGAAAGAGACAGCAGCTGCAAGTATAATGCTGAGGACACATGGTCTATAAGACACCCAGAAGAAAAATACTCCTTGTTCCACTTGTTAAGATAAAGCACAGATGTTGCTTCAGTGATAAGCATGAGCATAAGGCAACCACAGTCTGCTTCATGTTGTAAATTCAGAATCTAAGATTTCAGAATATTTAATAGGCTGCAATCAGAATCACCGGCTTCTTTATGTAAGAGAAAGTTGCTTATGTCTAATCTCACAGTCCTAACAAATACTCCTTATCACAGTTTGCATTACACTATCATCAACAATATGTTAGGGAGTATCCACAGACTTGGCAAATAAATTATTAATATTCTTTTATATGGACTCAATTATGAGTATCAGTGACAAATGCATAAATTAATACACTTACTGCTTTAAACATTTACAGATAGTGTATGTTAAAAAGGTTTTAGTCATTTTGAATGTTAAAAGCCATTATTTTTCTCTGCTTAGTGTTGGTACTAAGGCTAATTCTGAATCTCCAGGGTCTAGACTGTTAAGAAATGAACTTCAAAATAATGGTGTCTAACGAATGTAATGGCCATAGTTAGAACAGATCCTTTCCAAGGAGCAATTCTGTGCTCAGCTAGCTGGGTAACTCCCCACACACTCAGTATATTAATTTTTCCTTCATTTTTTAAAAGAAGAAGATCCATATACAGAAGCTTATAACTGTTAACATGAAAAGACTTTTCCAAATAAAAAGGAAGTGCAGCATTTCCTTAGAAACACCAGGGTCCTCTGGAACTGCCCTTACTCCCTCCAGTTTTCTAGGCCTAACTAGGTCAGAAACTCTACCCTACCAACAAGAACATGTAACACCACAGTTCACAGAATAATCCCTGAGCTCTTGCTCTGTGAGTAGCCTGGTTGCATTGGCTGTCCTGCAAAATATTTATGCTGGCCTAGCAGGATAAATCCCAGTAGTTTGTTGGACTGCATGCTTTTCTGGCTACACTGTTTGTTATGTAGAGCAGCTGCAATGAATTTGGACATGTTCACGTGGAAAAAGGCATGATGGCATGGATCTACTAGGAAAAGTTAAAAGCCTCACACTCCTTCAGACCCAGCTCAAAATGACCCTGGCTCTTCTGTGTGTGTGTAGGTTTTCCCTTTTCTTCCCCATGTCTATATGGGTAAGTTGTTGGTGAGTCCATCCTTTGTCATTCTGTCACTACCAGTTTTAGAGAAGATAGGCTTAAAAATAAAATGAAACAAACAAGCTCCAATCATGAGATATTAGAAGGCTACAAAGTAATTTACTAACGAAAATGATACCATAGTACTTCCTTGCTATGACATACGTGGTAAAAAAGGGTAATTTAAATGTGTTGACATGACACTGATTTTTTCGTTTCCTGTGCTGTTCCAAATGAGAGAGATGCGAGTAATGAAAACAAGCAATCAAAAGAACATAGTCTCTGCAGCATTTGGAATGACAATACACACACTTAGAAGACAACCACAAGAAGTTATCACTGCTTGGACCCACCTATTGTTTGCTACTCATTTGTTGACTCTTGTTCTTAACTGTGTTCTTGTCATGCAAAGGGCTTAGCAGCCAATTCAAATTCCTTCTGGCTGAGAATTTTTAGATATTTATATATAAATATAATAATATATATTTATATATATATGGTCTTCAACCTTTGGTGCTGTAGAAGAACAGTGTCTTCTTATAAATCCATACAGTCTTTTGCCCTGCCTGAACCAACTGTCCTCAGTGTGTTACGCCAAGTTATTACAGCTGTAAGAACTAATAATCCAGAGTACTGCTATTAAGATTCTCCTCTACTCTGCAATCAAGGCAGATTACACAGATTCCAAGACTTGCATGCTTGTATCAGGGGAGAGATAATCTGAGTAAATACTCACATGTGTCTTCACGTCACCTTCAAGAATCTTGCTGTACCTGAGAAACTCAGCAACACTTCCATTCAGGAGCCTATCAAAGGCTTCAACGTACGGTGCTATGCCTGTGGAAGAAGAGCATTCCATTTCAGTGGGCTCATACAGTAGATAATGCATGAGACATTCTTTTGTAGCCAATGGATGAGAAATACCATAGGAACAGGGGAAACTGCTGAAACTTCTGCCATACTCATTGATTTGCAAAATTAGTGAGAAAGGATGTGTTTGGTTTTGGGTTTGTTTTTTTTTCCTAGCTAGAAAGAAAAATCCTTCCTCTTGGGAGAACTTGGCTGGGAACAGGAATGTAATTTACTCCATAGTGGGAAGCCTCTTTTGCCTTAAAATCAAAGGTGCTAAAATAAACATTTCTCAACCCTTCAAGGGCCTAGTGGCCTGATAAGCATGATTGTCTTAACAAAATTCTACTACTGCACATAAAACAAATATTATCCCCTAAACTGAACCTGCACTATACTGAACAGCTGTTCTTACAGCACCCTCCCATTCATGATGATCTTCGTATTGTTTGGTGGCTTTTAATGGCAGGCAATTAAATTTCCAGTAAGAAGCTTTAAGATGGGTTGACAGTGGAATTATGCAGCGAGATGTGGCTTTGCCATCTCCTTCCTCTGTTGTCTGACCTTGCAAAACTGTCACTGGATAAAGAAAGCTCTAATGAGTCTTCTAGATGACACATTCCATTGACAATATATATGCTATACATTCTAATGGAGGAATAAAAACGTTATTTTCTATATGGCATACAGAGCAGTTTCCTGATAAAGTGGACAATCAGAAAATGCAGATGAGACTCGGTTTCTTAGGCACCTGGCTTCTAAATGGCTTCATGGGTACCTTTTAAGATAGCAAAAGTAATCTTTGCTTGGATGCTTTCCAGCACTCTTTTACCCCCTGACACATCCTCATGTCTTCTCTATGCCTCAGTACCTTTGCCAGGTCCAGCATGAGTGATGCATGTGTGAATTTGTGGCATTTGTAGGATCTGAGAGACCAAGGTTAAAATTCTTCCCAGCCTCTCTCCCTCATTAATGAAGCCTGAAGATTGCTCTGAAGAGGTACCAGGCTTTCCCCAAAGAGCTTGCTTTAACCTTTTGGCACTGTATGACAATTGTGTCCAAATTCATAATCTTGAAAGCCCTCTTTATTCCACAAGAGTCATCTGGCTCCTTGACAGAAAAAAGAAAGGCTGTGGCAATTGGAGTTTGCAATGGCCTGTTTCGAAAAAAAAAAAGTAGTTAGTCAGCTAGGCAGGATTTCAAGGCTCCTTTTGTTCTCCTGATGTCACTCACCTTTAATTCTGAGGAATTTCTGGGCTTTCTTCCATATTAAGTGTTTGTGTGTAAACCCCTCAAATGATCTAGTATACAAAAGGTTTTAGTTGTGGAGATGTTTTCCAAAGCCTGTTTATGTTCTTTGTCAAAACCTGTGTATGTCTCCAAGAGAATCATTGTAACCTTTTCCTTTAGAGCAGAGTTTTAAATAGCAGTTCACCAAATGGCAATTGTCCTGTGCAAAACTAGAACCAGCCACGCTGTTTTTTACTGTTGAGTACAGCTAACTCCCAGGGCATTTACTAGAATTTGCTGTGGCCCATGCAAAGCAATCGAACGATTTGTGTGCAATCCTGCTGTCATAATGCCATTTAGGAAAAGGTACAGTTCTCCCATCCTCATGATTTTGTTACTTCTGAAAAAGCATTAATTGAAAAGTCACGGTTATTCTTTCTAATAATTCTAATGATGGAATGGTCTTTTAGGGGAGGGGGTCATGGTAGAAGAAAGCAATGTATCTCCATGTCCACGAGACTTAAGAAAGGTCACGCTCTGGCTGAGTGTCAGTTTTAAAGGAGAACAGGCAAGAGAGACCTGTCCTGCAAGACTGTCAACTCTGCAGTTTCTGTGGAGGTTTTATGAACCTCTGCAGAAGCACAGTAACACAGGCAGACACAATGATGTTTGTGGCACTGCGGTACAGTCTTTCCTAACAGCATCAGGAAAAGCAAAGTCCCAAGGCCCCACATGAGGCAGCTCTGCCTGGGGGCGTGGTGTGGTGCAGGCTGGCAGGTGCTGTTCATCTCAGCATCTTACTGCAGTTTCTCAGTGGGTGTGTTTTATAATCTCACTACAACCAGGTTTGTCTGTTGGTTTCTTCTATGGACCTGTTGGGGCTTTGAGGCTCTGCTGCCCTGGGAGGGTGTATGAATCTTTTCAGTTGACCAAGATCTTAGGTTAGGCTAAGAGTATAGCAATTTTCATGGAAGTACCTCATGTGGCGAGTTCATCGACTGTTCTGAAACTAGCCCTAGTTTTGCAGTTGAGCTCTGGATTAATACAGAGATTCACCTAAACAGATTCATTATAGGATTGAAGCCCCTATTTTTTTAAAATGTGGATTCCCTAGTAGTGATTGATTTATTTGCTGGTTTGTACAGGGATCGTGTTTCTCTGTGACTTTGCTATGATTTACCGGCTGTCTCGGTTTCCTCTGGACTATGAGCACTTTATTACTGAAGCTTACTGTGGCTGCTCACTCATCTGCTATGGAAACGTGCTGGAAGATGCTCCCTTCCTGCCATAGAAACACGCTGCGTCCAGGCAGCTGCTCCATAGCAGCTGCCAGTGCGTAGGCCCATGGCACTGGGGAAGGTCCCTCACATGTGTTGTTGGGCAAGGGCTGGAATACAGGGACAATAAAGCAGCTGACACACACTGACCTGCTTCTCTGGCAGTAAGGAAGCTGCCTGCAACTTTCTGCTTGTTCTGCAGCTTCTGTACAGCAAGTGAGCCCATGCTGGAATGTGCTTTTCTCTGGAGAATGCAGGAAAGGGCCAAAGAATATAGAAAGCAAGGGACATGAAGATAGTAAAGGGATATTTGTCAGTCTTCTTGGTGAAAAAACAAGCTCTGGAGAAATGAAAGGGCACCTCTATTCAGTCAATATTAGAACTACTGTGTTTGTAAGTTTATTTATCCTGTAAATTTCAGGAACAACAACAAAAAAAAAGAGTGAAAAAATATGATTTGGAGATATGATGTGAATAAATGAAGATGACTTTCTTGGTGTATTCTCCAAATTAATTCTTTGGAGATCCATTATGAGAAGGGAGAACTCAAATGTAAGGCCATGAATGTGTGGCAGCTCTTAGTGAGCAAATGCTTATGAAAGAAATCCTATTTGATTAAGGATATTAAACAAGTAAATTAAGCTTAAGTAATGGTAAGGCCATGTGAACCTCATGAAGTTCAACAAGGGCAAGTGCAAGCTCCTGCATGTGGGTCAGGGCAACCCCAAGCACAATTACAGGCTGCATGGAGAATGGATTGAGAGCAGGCATGAGGAGAAGGACTTGGGGGTATTAATTGATGTAAAGCTCAACATGAGTCGTCAGTGAACGCTTGTAGCCCAAAAACCCAACTGTATCCTGGGCTGCTTCAAAACCAGTGGGACCACCAGCTCAAGAGAGGCAATTCTGGCCCTCTCCTCTGGTGAGAACCTATGTGAAGCACTGCACATAGCTCTGGGGTCCCCAGTACAAGAAAAATTTCAAGCTGTTAGAGTGAGCCTAGAGGAGGACTATGAAAGGCAGGCTGAGAGAGACGGGTTTGTTCAGCCTGGAGAAGGCTCCAAGGGAGACCTTAGAGCAGCCTTCCAGTACCTAAAGAGGTTTACAGGAAAGCTGGAGAGGGACTGTTTCCAAGGGCATGGAGTGTTAGGACAAGGGTTAATGGCCTTAAGCTGAAGGAGGGTAGGTTTTAGATTAGATATTAGGAAACAACTCTTCCCTGTGAGGGTGGTGAGGCCCTGGCATAGGCTGCCCAGAGAAGCTGTGGCTGCCCCTCCCTGGCAGTGTCCAAGGCCAGGCAGGATGGGGCTTTGGGCAGCCTGGTCTAGTGGAGAGTGGAACTAGATGGCATCCAACCCATGGCAGTGAGTAGGAACTAGATGATCTTTAAGGTGCCTTCCAACCCAAAACAGTCCATGATTCTGTGATTCTCTAAGTAGGTCCTCACTGTGAAATTCAGAAGTGTGGCAAATGAACTCAACACTTACACTTCTGACTTCTTCAAGAACATTTATGCTGTAAATTTTGGGGATGTCTCATTTCTTCTGCTAATTGGGCTTGAGAAGACATTTTCATCTGATGAGTTATCTACAATGATACAAATACTAAAATGGAAAGAGAGATAAAGTTTGAAATATGGACAGAGTGTTAAGAGACTAGTCAAATCTCAAATTCTCTAGGCAGTGTTATGTTAGAATGATGCACACGACTCACCTTGTCACACGATACTTCTAAACTAATTTTTAAACATACTGCTTTATTTTGATTCAGAATTCCTCAGGGGTGGAATTGCACTCCCTCTGAGAAGAGACACATGCACTACTTGCAATTTTTTAGTAACTGGTGATACCTCAAAAAGCAAACTTACTTCCATTGACTCCATTGATGGCATCACACTCCATTCCAGCAGATCCGTGTGAATCTGAAAACAGCGATTCAAGTCGAGTCACTGCTTTCTCCAGTCTCTCCATCAAACCATGACTCTCTGCCATTCTGAAAAAAAATAATCAAGGACAGAAACAGTGTTAGACCCCTCTGAGTAAAACCCATGCTCTACATGAAGTACAGTTCTGTTTATCCCGTGGCTTTATGTTTCCTCAGCTTTTATGGTAAAACTTGTACTTTTAAAGTATTGTCTTTCTGGCATATAGACAGTTGCAGCGAAGCAGCTGCCATACGGTAACTTGCTGCTTTGCCAACAGGGAATATGATCAGGACTCAGCCCTGTCTTTTCATTGCTTGCAGCAGATTCAAACCACAGCTAGCACAGCTTCGGACACTCTATATGTGGACACTTTATGACAAATAGATGTGCATGCTCAGATACAGAGATGATGGAAATATTTGTAAATACAATTGGTAAAATCTTACACCTACAATAATTTGCATCAGCCATTTCCGGAGGCAAAACTACAGACCTGATTAATATTTGACCAATGAAAGCCTGACTTTAGAAGTGCATCTCTGGATTTTTTAAAAGGTGCATTCTGGAATCTGCCCTGGTCTTTTATCATTTGTAGTAAGACTCAGCCACTTTATTTAAGACTATGTAAGAAGTCAAGAAGGTCCTCAGTTTATTCTTCTGATACGACTTCCCATCACTTAATCATTTTGTTATGAAAATACCTGATGTGAATCAGTGTTTCACAAGTTTTTTTAAAATCAAGTACTAATTAACCTTTGGAAAGAAAATAAAATAGCAATCCAGGGAGCTCTTTGTGCAGTACTGCATTAGTGCTTTTGGTATAAAATGAAATAAAAGTTAGGTTAAGTTTTTAGCAACTTCCTCCACAGTGTGATTATCTGTTTACAAGGAAGAGTAGGCATCCACAGTTTTGAATACTGGCCAATGTCTCAGGCAATGCAGTGCTATATACACCGCAGGCTCAGGAACGGTTATGCAAGCAAAGACAAAGCTATGTTTAAATCCCCTATCTTTTAATGTAACAAGTTTAATTTACATGTTCCTCACTTAAGATTCTGAGTGTTTTATTCTGCTAAGTGGTATACAGTACGGGGGGGAGGGGTGTGTGGGGGGGTGATGTATAGCTTTTGGTTAATGTGATCCTTGAGAACACTTCCAGCTCCTGCACCAGCACTGCCCAGCACTGGGGGGGGTGCAGAATGGGTGATGGGTGCAGCTCATATCCCCAGCTGGGGGAAGCAGGTAGTCACTACCTCTCTGTGGTCCCTACCCTGTGGCACTCTGCCACAACAGCCAAGAGCTGTTGTATGGCTTGTAGACTAGAAAGGTTAGCCATGCCCAGTACATATGTGTGAATGTGTTAGTTCCTAATGAACAGCCAGCTAAAAGCACTAGTATTTGGGAGACAGTAGAGTCCAATAAACTGAAATATTTTGCAACACCAGCAACCAAACCAATGTTGCTTCAGTGTCTCCATACCCAGGGGAGAACACCTGAATGTTATAATTTAAAAGTAAAGGAACATGAAAAGAAGGGTTCTGATTACAAATTAGTGTCAAAAATTCCTATGAATAAAAATAATAATAGCATTTTTATTTTTAAAATTTAAGTGCAAGAAAAGATTAGCTACTGGGGCTGTGGAAACACATGCAGAGCTCTTGTGCTGAGTCATGTTGCTTGTCAAACAAGGTGGGACCATCAGACTTTATCCTATAAATATAATGAGGTTTTGTGTTTGACCCAAAAGTGAAACAGAAAATTTTACAGTGAGAAACCCTTGAGAGAACCATTCTCATGAGAAAGTTTTGTCTGGAGTTTATGGGTTTTTCCTATTTACATTAAATAAAAGAGCAAACCCCCAAAAGAGGGTGACATAAGATAGTGTGCATATAAACACTGTCAAAATTCAAAGGGGTTCTCTTTGATTATATTGAAAATGGACACTATTCTGTTTGAAAAAATCAATGAATTAAGAAAAACCAACCCGTCCAAACCTTACTCTTTTGTAAGGTTACAATTATCTTGGGAGGAATGAGATTAAGGTATCAGGAGAGCTTCTGAAATGTTCAAACTTTTGTCAGAATATTTAAACCTCTTCTTAAAACAAAGCACTGCTAATCATCAACAATATTATGGATATATTCTTTTCACATTTTACCCTGATACATAAAAGCCTAAAATGGTGTCATGGTGTCTGTTTTAAAAGTTACATTTTAAACCAGTCTAAAGTCAGGCTGGTCTAACAGTCAACTCATCAGTATTTTAAAGTATACTTCCAGCCTAGCTCCTGTTTGTCTATATTTGAAGGATACAGTCTGGTAGTTTTTTGGTTTGTTTTGATTTTTCCATTTGCCTTAAAATTTCTTTGGAGGATGTGTTACTTTTGACCTCTTCAGCCTGATTTTGCCTGTGGAAGGACGCAGTTGTTTGACTAAAACCCAGCGTATTTGACTGCGGACACTTGGAGGTCTGAGAAATCTCTCAAATGAACAGAGGTGCATCAGACAACTACCCTCTCAGTAAGATGCAAAGAATAGAGATTATGGTGTCAGAAACTCAAGAGAATAACCAGACTCAATAACCCTGTGGACATTTTTATGCACTTTCCCACTGTGACACAGTCTTTTGCTCACTATATTCTTCACAGCTTTCTTCTATTTCCATTAGCTGGAGAGCTACAGTGCTGTCTTACCAAAAGCAGGTATCACCAGCAAGGCAACCACAGACTAATATACTGTCATAGTAGTAACCATTTTTACCATGAATTTGGGAATGCCAGGTTTTCATTGTTTTTATAAGGAATTTTACACTTAATAAGTCCTCAGCCATTATGTTTACACTGAACCTACCTCTTTATCTGTGTACTTACATATTCATGACTACATGGTGTCTGTACCTACACGTACATACATGCGTGCATGTAAGTATACACACAGCTATCCCTCTCATGTATGACTAATGTCCAAGTATACTTTTGCCATTATTTTATATAACACCACAAGAGTCAATCAATTGCACATATAATAATCTTATATTTACACTTTGTTTTACCATCAGTTGACCAGGTCTCTATCTTACAAGCAAGGCTGGGATTAATGTTACTGTCCTGAAGACCCCACTGCGCGCTAATAGCATGACAACTCTCTTCATCCGTTCTCAGTCACCTTTGCCAATATTTAAGGATTCGCTCATATTATGACAACCTCTGGCATTTCCTGGGGTGCATCCGGAGGAGTGTAGCCAGCAGGTCAAAGGAGGTGATCCTCCCCCTCTACTCTGCCCTGGTCAGGCCCCACCTGGAGTATTGTGTCCAGTTCTGGGCTCCTTGGTTTAAAAAGGACCGGGATCTCCTGGAGAGAGTCCAAAGAAGGGCTACGAAGATGATTAGGGGCCTGGAGCATCTCCCCTATGAGGATAGGCTGAGTAAGTTGGGACTCTTCAGCCTTGAGAAGAGAAGACTAAGGGGGGACCTAATTAAAGTCTATAATTATCTTAAGCAGGGGATGCAGGGGGAATCAGCCAGCCCCTTTTCGGTGGTCTGTGGGGATAGGACAAGGGGCAACGGCTGCAAGTTGGAGCACAGGAAGTTCCGCACCAACATGCGGAAGAACTTTTTCACAGTGAGGGTGACAGAGCACTGGAATACGCTGCCCAGGGAGGTGGTGGAGTCTCCTTCTCTGGAGATATTCAAGACCTGTCTGGACACCTATCTGAGTGATATGTCCTAGGGAGCCTGCTTTGGCAGGGGGGCTGGACCCGATGATCTCTTGAGGTCCCTTCCAACCCCTACGATTCTATGATTCTATGATTTTCTTGGCCTACAGTCAGCTGCTCATCTGATTACTTAACATTCCACGCTGCACCACTGCGTGGTCAGATCAACACCACAAAGCCACAGCTCAAAGGGAGTCAGAACACAAGTGGTACAGCTTGACTCTGTGATCTTACTGTCTGTGCAATACAGCATCACAGCTTATATTATAAATAAATAATGACTGGTCTACTTACTGTGCCAAATAAAATCTTTGCACGTTAATGAGAAGTAAAGAGAATGTAAATATGCCTATGGGATGCTTGTACTCCTATAAAGCACATTTTTACATCAAGACAGATTCTCTATCTCATCTCTACTAGAATTTTAATGAATGCTTTGATCTTGAAGTGGATTATCAGGGTTAATCATAAACCTTTTTCTTGAGTTGATGCTGGTCACCTACAAGGAGTTAAAACCAACAGTGCTCCAACTCCTCTGTAATCCTGTACCCAGTTGCCCTCTTGGTGGGGAAGTACACTGTCCTTCCTAAGGTCAAGTAAGAGCCAGGAAATGTGTTAACCCCCACCTACTGACAACCATTTAAATGCTGACATTGTTAACTGTCTCTTGTGCACAAAAAATTAAGAGGGAGGATCCAGAGATCTGCCCTGTTTACTGTTAGTGTTATCTTTTTTTGGGAATGCTAAAGGCATGTGGTAATGCTACCATCTGTCGCTTTTTCCCAAAAAGAAGTGAAGTCAAAACCAGGTAGAACAAAGCATCCCAAAGACCAAAAGGCAGATCTCTTTTTATAAGTAGGCCTTGGGAGAATATCACTGCTTTTCTCCTCAATTTGACAGCTGCCTGAAAGCTCCACTTATCTATTATCGAGGGGAAAAAACTGTCTGTAGACAAAAATTCCTTGACATACTCATCCCAAATAGTCAAACTGGAAGCCAAAACACACAGGTACTATTCCTGTTATCACTGTATATGACTTACAACAGAAGACCATATTGCTCTATCACAAGAAGAAACAAAATGTAATGAGCCCACAGGGAAAAGCAGTAGAGTAGCATAAGGGGGAAAAATAACCATATGATGACTTATCAGGCATCTAAAAGTGGCAGTTTTGAACACAGGAATGGTGCCACTCTGTCAAGTGTGATAATATTCTGAGAAATGTCAGGGAGACAAAGTATAAAGTTTGTTTTACTTTCTAGCACTCTTCTAATTTAGAAGAAAAAGAAGCATCTGTTAATTTATTTGGGGTTTTTTGGGGTTCCCCTCCTCCCCCAAGTACCAGTCCTTCCAAATCCATTTAACATCAGAAAAATTAAAACATGTTTCATTCATGCTCATCATCTGAGACGCTACAGGTCAGATTTTGCTTTTCCTCTCTATGCCAAAAAACCAGTTGCCTAAAACAGAATACAGGCAGCAATGCAGCATTTTAATTGTACCTAGCATTCCAACATTGCTTGGAAAATCATAATCTTATTGAAAGCAAGACTGCACATGTGCTTTCTCTCTAGTCTTTCAATAAATTGCCACTGAGATACAAAATAAAATATACAAGACCCCACATTAGCTAGCTGGTGCTATCAGAGAGCCAGTTACGAACATTTTGTAGATCCAAAGTACTGTACCCACTAAGAGTTCTTCTTTACAATACATATCAATATATATCAAAGGAGAGGAAATGCATACATGTTCCTGAACGCCCCCCTGAATTATAGAAGCATTTTATGACATTTCATTTCTGAAAAAAACCCCCCAGCAACCAATTAGTCCCTTGAGCCTGTTTCCTACACCACCATTCAAACTTATGTACCAACTCCAAGCTGTGTTGAGTGGGCAGTGTTTTTGCCACCTTTGGCATCGGACCCAAATTCCTGCTGCAGCCCATTCTGGTCCAGACAATGAAAACCCCACGGGCTTGGGGCCTCCGGGGTTCCTCTTTCCCAGGCAGAGCTCAGAAGCAGCTTGGTACTGGCCAAGCAGCTAAGGAGGAGCCCCTGAAGCTATTTGGGTTACTACCATAAAAGATTTTGGGTGGAGAATGCAAAGCAAGGGAGCATTGGTTAGAAGAAAGCATGTGTTGGTAGACAGACAGAAACATTACCTTGTATGGTTTGTGGTTTGTTTCCCATTAGCTGTATGGGAGGAATGTAAACAGAGGCTTGTCAAACTGATGTCAAGTTGGATTAAACCAGAAGACCTCTCAGTAAAACCCTGTGTGAGGAAAATGATTCAGGGTTCAAATCAGAGCCTTTGGTGACCTTTTTTTCTTGTTTTGCCCCTGGATCTGTTACAAGCTCCTTTGGAAGCAGTGCTCTTTTAAGTATATAGATTTATTTTTTTTTTTTAATTCCCAGTCTTGTATATCTAACAGTATTAGAATTTTGACAAGGTTGTTGTTGTTGCTGCTGCTGTAAAAATGGACAAGTGTTATACCTGAAATAGCAGAACATTAGTTTGAAGTCTTGGCTGGCTCCAGTACACTCATAAAATATTTCTGTCTGTAAGTAAATGTGTGTGTTAAAACCACCAATATGCTACAAACAAGTCCTCTGTTGCATGTAAGAGTATACTACCTAAATTACTAAGTTTGTGAACTTCTCTCTTTGGCATATCCTCTGTGCTTGTAAAGGTTATTTTTTATATGCAAAGACGATTTTGTGGAGAAGAAGAAAAAGTAGGTTTGTGCTGCATCTCTTCTATTTAACATGAGTTTTTTTCCTTTGTCTGGCATTATGCTGTTGGTACCACAAAGCATAGTTCTGCTGGCATTCTGGGTCTCTCTCCACTTCTCTCCCTCTCCCAGTGATCAGGCTGCTGTCTACAAAAGCATGCTGGAAAGGCATTTTTTTATCCCACTATTTAAAAAATATTACAAAACTGCTTTGTAAAACAACCCCTATTTTGACAAGAACCCCTAAAACTGTTGACACATTTTAGATTTCTTATCACATCCCAGTTTAGTCCCATAATTATGGGTGAGCAACTGTACACGTCAAGCTGTGTGTTTACAAGTCAATGTAGTAACAGCATGGACTGTGGTTAGGCCTCTGATAATTTCTGTTCTTTAAAATATGTCATGTGTTCATGTATGTGCTTAGTGTCTCCTGGAATATCAGTTCACTTTCTAATTATATGTAAGTTCTGTGAAGAGCTCCTATCCCTTGCTGCATAATTTTGCCTGTCTTATCAATTTTGTGATCATAAAGAACAAGTTCATTATTTAATGATATACTGAGGCAGTCAAGACTTGACAGCCTGTGTAAGCATGATTGACTTAAAATAACCAAGGCAACCCAATTTCTAAGTACATTTTCATCTTCTTTTTATTCTCCCTTTTTATGTCACCACCGCTCCTAGTCTTTTGTCTTGGTTTTATTTTCTTCTCTCCCTCCAATGAAGTGTAAGAGTTTTAGTATCTCTCCAATCCACAGAAACACAGTGTTCTTAGCCACCTCATTTGCTATGTATTAGTGTGGTGCTTTGCATGTAATCAAGCATCCTAAAGGCCTTACAAGCCATTTAATTACCTGTCACAAGTCCAATTACTGTATGTAAGCAGGCTGCCTTGCTGAACAGAGAAAATACTGCATGCAGGCATTGATTTTATTAACGTGCTTCAGTTGGGTTCCTAATAACTGAACAGTAAGATTCTTTACGCTACAGTTCCAGCCAAATTGAATTTGCACTGTCCGAAAGCATAAACTCTATAAAGTACAAATTCTTATGGAGTGTGTCATTCCTCTGGGATATAAAAGGAGAAAAGCAAAGGGAGAAGGCTAAAACTGAACAAATAGCATTGCAAGCTCTAGAAACACAAACTATGAAATGACTTCTTCAGAAAAGATGGGACTGTAGAGTTCTACAGTACCAAGGTTAGTAACGGTTTTGTTTGCTGAGGGTGGCCTTTCACACCACTTCCACACCCTAGTTCTCATGCATATCTAGATTATGCTGAAACCTGAATAGCTGGGCTTGATTTCAGCCAAGTTAGATGTAGCATTCTTGGTCTTACCAGAATTATGATCTCAGCACCCTGTGTCTGACAGACTCAGGCTCATTGTGGCTGCCCCAGTCAGCCTGCGGCCTGTGGCCCTTCTTTCCAGCATGGTGGCAGCCAGGAAGGCTGAAGCAAATGTTTTGCCATTTGAGTACTGCCTTGGCTCTGCGGCTCATTTGTGATCTTTATTGATCACAGAGACTCAAGGCCTTGACCCACCTGCCATTCTAAAATTCAGTTGACCGATTCTGCAGCACTGCTGCCATTGCCATGGGCTGTGCCTTTGCATATGATTCAGGGTGAAATGGGCCACTGGCTACTAAAAACACCTTTCTGTTTCCCACTCTAACCTAATTACTAGAGGTCCTGAGTTTTAATGACAAGCCATGCAACCTTGCTTGCTTACAAGATCTGAGACATTCGGCTATCTATCCCTCCTGTTTCAGTGTGAGGTATTGTGAAGCCCAGAAAGACTGAACTGGTCCCATCTTAGAAGCTTGTAAAGTTAGCCTTTTCTATGATGGTTGCCTTAGAGGACCCAGACTGGTCAGGTGAATTAGTCTGATGTTCCTGCTCTGTAAACAATGACGGATCACACATGGAAATGTAAATAATTCTTTGCATTCCTTCCAGAAAGCAATTAATTAAGCATTTAAACTAAGACAAAACATAACTTTAATGCATAGGATCTGAGCATGTCTTCTTGGAAAAATATGACACTATTCAGTTATGTACTTGAGCATCTACCTGGGGTTTTTTATGTATATGCTACAGACAGATTAAGCCTTTGATTCCCAGCATGTCACCAGTATTTTGAATTTTACAAGCAATTCCTTTAGCCTGCTACTCTCTGAAAAATTGTGGGTCAGACACAGCAGTTTCCATTAGCGTATACTCAGGGAAGCAGTCTCAATGGGACCTTTTTTTGGCAACAGAAAGTCCCTGAAATTTGACATAGTCAGGATACCTTACATACACAGGTGAAACAAAGACAACAGCAGCGAGTATGTTTACGGACTAAGGCCATGTCTGGTCCCTAAAGTCTTGCTAACACGGTGACAAATATCACCGAGGTTTAAGAAACCCCCAAACCTTGGCTGAACTAGCTGAATCAGCAGAATCTCTGCCATAGCCGCGGCTGTGTTTAGGTGGACTTTTGTCATTTCAATGTACAATGCTTAGTAAAGGTGTTTTCATAACTCTGCTATAGTTTGGGCAGTGACGTTCTCAAAGAATAGCTGAGCTTTTAGAGTTCAAAGCATTTCTTATTTGAAGAATCAGAAAACCGTATCTTCCAAAATGACTCATTTATCAAAAATATGTGAGCAACTGGACCTGACTCTTTGCCTTGGGAAAATTACAGGTTCCCAATTGCTTATCCTATTGCTAAAGATGCACTTAAAACTTTAGAGAAAGGAATCAGAATAATTTATCTACATTAGGGGTGCTTAATCAAGCAAAACCTTTTAACGGGTTCTTAATGAAACGGCTGTCTGAATAGCTGCAATAATTTATACCTGATTTATTGTAGGTGTTTCTTTGGTTTTGCCTCAATAAGGTTGATACGTAAAGAACGTTCTCTTTCGTGGTCAGGTGTTCTAGTAGACAGCAACTGCCAACTATTGAGTTTGCTGCTGTTGAACTTGATGTTAAAACTCGTGCAGACCCAGAAAGAATATTATTTCTTTAACATGCCTGGCCATTCACCATTTTTCTCGCTAGAGTTTAAACCTCTTGCAGCCTTATTGTCACTGACAAGCCACGGATTGAAACATGGAAAAATTATCTGACTTGCTCCTGGTAATCTTGCAAGTCAGTGTCAAGGCTGGGAGCTGAATACAATCCGTATGGTTTCCAGCCCTCCTTGCTGCACTCTACTATTTCCCCAATACCTCCTAATACAGACCCCCATGAATTTTGCTCCAGGAGTAATTTTAACTTTTCCCCCCCCAACTTAGCATCCTCAGTATATTTTAAATAGTTGGTAAAAATTATACATTGGGATTTGAAAATCTAATGGGTGGGGGTTAATACATGTAATCTTAGTATCCTTGCTCCTTATGGTATTTCAAGGAGCATTATTCTCCACTGAAGTGAGTGCCACAGCTGACAAAGAATAATGAAAACACGTCAAAGGTCGGTTCTACTGTAATTGTAAATAATGCACACCCTCTTCATTTTTATTTAATTGAGAGAACATATTTTATTCATTACATTTGGAGTTCTGCCTGTCCACCTTCCACATTTAAGCAGCATTTGTTTGAGGGGGAAGACACAAATGAAACACAAAAATATGCACTTTTTGTTCTGCCCAAGACCTAAGAGGGACATATTGTTGTGTGTGCCTGGCTCTGCTACAGAAGGTGGGTTGTCTTTGTTCTTGTGCAAACTTGCCCAAAATTGAATCAGTGCTATGAAATCCTTGTGTTTAAAATATCTAGAATCAGAAAAAGTTTATTATAATTTGCATAATACGTAGTTAAAAGGAAATGCTATGATACAATTTTAATAAAATTGGGACATTTAACTCACAGTAATGTCTTAAAAGGCCAGTTTAGAGAGTACTGTATTGAGTTTCATCTCATTCTATCTACTACTTTGCCATTCTAAATAATTTTTAAAGTTTCTGAAGTAGGACTAGTTTTCAGGCTACAGTTTTACAGAACAGTGAGCCGTTGCCACTTTTGCCTGGCTTAGAAATATGTTAATAACAATTTGCAGAACTAGTCCCACCCAGTCCCCCTGCTAAACAAACTCCTTCCAAGTATTCCCTGGTGAACTGGGGCCTGTGTAGGATTCCTTCTGAAACCATTTTCCATCACTGGAAAACAACCACATTTAGGTAACACAGGTAAAGAAAGCTTTTGTCCCCAGATGGTCTTTGTTTTTAAGGCTGCACCTACGTGTTATGAAATCTGAATTTTACTTGATAAAAATCCTCAGTGTTGATCCTGTAATGCTAGGATACTGATCTATAGAAATCCTCAAAGCAAAGGGCAAATTTCACATTTCTAGGTGGGGTCATGTCAAGTTCTCCTCGGCTTTGTGCCAGCTGCATCTCGGGGGAGTACGCCTTTCAGATGTCAAGTTATCGCAAAATGCAGCATCTCCACTTCACAGTTCTTCATTTCTGCCTTCCTCCTGCCCCCTCTGAACATCGTCTTCTATTTGCAGAACCCCTTAATGTATTTTTATATAAAGGTATATATTCCATCTTCAGATCTCCCACCCTAGGATGCTGTTTAACCCTTTTCTCTGGGCTAAACCTGGAGTCTATTCAGTCACCCCCACCCACCACATTCATACCTCTGGCTCCAAGCACAGGAGGAACCAAGGACTCGGAGCCCAGCTACCCACCAGCGCTACAGCTGCCTCCCTCAAAATTAGATCATCTTAACGCTGATTTAAGAGAGTTCAAGACTGACATCGCTTGACAGAGTCAGGTCTGCATAAACAAGCGGAGGGCATTTTTAATAACCCGTCGGAGAGCTGGGCTACCGGGATCCGGGGTGGGGGCTGGGGCAGGGCCGATAGCACCCCCCGGGACTCAGTCACGGCTGCCGCCGCGCTGACCGCGGGCTTGGCGGGGGAGGTTCGGGTTCAGCCCTGAAGGGAATCCCTCATCTGCTGTGGTATTTTACTCGGGTTTACCCC
This sequence comes from Zapornia atra, assembly GCA_013400835.1. Lineage (NCBI taxonomy): Eukaryota > Metazoa > Chordata > Aves > Gruiformes > Rallidae > Zapornia > Zapornia atra. Next base: position 161,091 of record VZTU01022411.1, read on the forward strand.
ATTACTTCCCCCCGCCCCGGTTCTTTGCAGTTATCACCGGTGGGGAGGAGAGGGAGAGGCTTGCGGTGCGGAGCCCGGCGCAGGTGACGGGAGGGAACTTGAAGGGTAGGCCNCTAGATAGCGCCCAGGGCACTGCCCGCTCAACGAATTACGCCGCCGCCCTGCAGCCCCCGGCCCGAGCCCAAAGACATCCCCTTATCACTACCCCCCTCCCCAGTATGTCCGCTACCACAGCATGGCCCCTCCGCGCCACCGCCGGTGGGAGCGCACCCACAGCCCCGGCCGCGCCGGGCCCGCCCCAGCCTGGCCGGGAAGGGGAGGGGGGGGGGTGGTCAGGCCGCTCCCTGCATCCCGCCCCTCCCGCCGCTGCCTGCTCTTGA
>VZTU01022412.1:0-12185 GCA_013400835.1 Zapornia atra
ATGGGGTGCTGACCTTCAGGTCCCACAGAGTCACAAGTCGCTCAGCAAACCTGCTGCGGCAGACCGTAGATGGTCTCTGCTCCCTGTTCTTATCTATGGGCTGCAGGGGGACACCCACTCCACCATGTTATTTTCCATAAGCTGCAGAGGAATCTCTCTTTCCAGCACCTGGAGTACCTCATTCTTTCCCCTCACCCCTCTCCTTCTTCCCTGGCCTTGATGTCTGTACAGCTTCTTACATTTTCCCACTCCCTTCTCTGGTGGCAAAATGCACTGCCTGCATTTTTCTTTCTCCTAAATGTGATTCCCAGAGGCTCTGTGGCCATCACCGCTTGGCTCGGCCCTGGTCAGCAGCAACTCTGGCCTTGAATCCACCAGTGTTTACTTTCTGGGGCCTGCAGAGAGCTTCTGGCGGCTTCTTGCAGGCACCATTTCTGCAGCACTCCCTTCTCCATTAAAACCCAGATACGCAAAACTGCAACAGAGAGTTACAGATCACTGGAACAGGTTGCCCAGAGAGATGGTGGAGGCCCCATCCCTGGAGATATTCAAGGTCAGGCTTGATGGGGCTCTAAGCAACCTATCCAGTGAAGATGTCCCTGCTTACTGCAGGGGGTTTGGACTAGATGACCTCTAAAGGTCCCTTCCAACCTTACGCATTCTATGATTATATGATCACATAGCTCATCTCTTCACATAAAACAGCAAGTACAGACACAAAAGGGTGCACACAATGGTACTGAAGGAGCTGGATGGTGTCCTTGGGAGGTTGCTCTCTAGCACCTTTGAAAGAGTGTGGTGATCATTGAAGGTCCCTGAAGACCAGAAAAATGCAAATGTTGTGCCCATCTTAAAAAAAACCCCAAAAGTTAGGGGTTGAAGAACTACAGACTTGTTGGACTTCGGTAAAATCAAGAAACAAATCCTGTTGGCACATAGCTCGGGAAGAAAGAAGGCAAAGAATGTGTCAGGGAATAGCCAGCATGGATTGACCATGGGTAAATCAGGCCAGTCCCAGACATGCGCCTTGTGTACATAGCTATAGTTGTGGCTAAGTGAAGAACTGTGGATGTCCTTTATAATGACATTAGCATGGCTTTTGTCACCATTTCCCACTGTATTTTTTCTAATTTGATTTGTTATGGTCTAGAGGTGTGCACAAGGCATTGGGAAAAATAAGTTTGTATAATTTGACTCAGAGTGGAGTGTTGGATTGTTCATGTTTTGCCTGGTGGCTGGCAACAGGTTCATTCCCATAGCAGCCTCTCATCAATGACCTGAGGAGGTTGCAAGGTGTATACCTATAACGTTTACAGGTGATAACAAACAGGAATGCATCAATCAATGCTTGTGGGGCCAGAGCCACTATATCAAAGGACTGGGACCAGTGGCAGAAAAAGGCTGATGCGATCTCCATGCTATTTGTAATTAAAGTACTGTGGAGCCCTCTCCCAGTGAGGAAGAGACCCAGCGGCCATGCCAGTGGGGCTAGGGGCAGCTCTAGGCAGAAGGTCCTGGGCCTTGGTGGGCAGCAAGGACAGAAAGCCCAGAGATAAAAGGAAGTCTTTCTCCGACAAATATGGCTGGACAGTGGGGCCTCTTGTTAAAATGTTATGCCTTATGGAATCACTGTCATTACAGGTAAATAGCAATGGTGCTTTTTAACAATCTTCAGTAATGAGGAAAGTGAATATCACCAACTAGCTGTAAAAGGTTTTTAGTTGTCTACTAAAAAAATCCCACATACTTATGGCTCTTACCCCTACCTCCTTGATATATTTGACCTAAAATCACTGTGATTCTTATGTTCTTTTGGTATGAAAACAAGAAAATTGTACACTGTCTTTTAATCTTCATATAATGCTGGAAAATCATTAAAATTGAATACTGAATCTAAACCTAACTCAAAAAAATACAGAAAAATAATATTGAGCTCGCTTTGCACTGAGGTTTAGGAGCAAATAAAATAAATGGAGAAGAAAGGAAGAATTGACTGCCTTACTGAAGTCAGTAGCAATCTGTCCCAGATTTAACAAATAAGAGCAATTGTGCTTTCATAGTATGCTCAGTCATAGAATATTTTGATCTCTTGCTTTTCTGGAAAAACTTGTTTTCTCTTTCAAACATTTTTGCTTTCACAGTACTGGCAGCAGGAATCAACCTTCTATTGTCCATGCACTGAATACTATTTGGCTACTTTTGGACTTGGTAACATTCCTATAAATTTCTGCCAGTTTTGTATCTGTCCCAGTAGAAAGAATGACCATGTCCCAGAGAGTACAATGGGGCTTTTCAACCCCTTAGGAAATAAAATTTTCACTTTAAAAAGTATTTTCATGTCAGTCTCTCTCTTCCTTTTAAAATTATTCAGAGTATACATTAATTTAAATTTCTTGTTCAAAAAACAGCTGGACCGCTATCTGACTCCATTTCTTGTTGTCAGGACTCTGATTCAACACTGTTGATGACCTCAACTAGAATAATAAAGCCCTCGTGGTTTGGAAAAAAGTTAAATAATTATCCATCTCCTGCTCATCATCCACTTTTGTAAACTTGTGCTAATATGTGAAATTTGGGATAGGTGGAGGAAAAAAGAGATCCTTGTAACTTTTGATTTATTATTTGTGTTTATTTTTGCAGGCACTAGTACGGACAATTGACTACCACATTGTTCTGGTTCTGGCCAGGCCAGAGTTAACCTCCCCAAGCAGCCCTAACAGGTGAGCTGAGTTAGCACATGTGAGCTGAAGTAGCCCAGGCTGTTTTGCACACCACCTGACATCACTCCCTCATGAAAGGGGCTTGTCAGGCAGGGGAACTCCTGGGTGCCTCCAGGGCAGTCCAAGTGTGGCTAGGGAATTAGGTCAGTCCTTACCTCAGTACAGTGCTCTATGCCATCATCAGGTCAATAAGGCACTCTGTGTTATCACCGGATGTAAGTGAAACTTGCCACGGGCTATTATTGTTCTTTCATGGTGATTTTTGTCAGTAAACGGTCATCCCAACCCACAGAGGTTCTGTCTGTTTTTCCTCTAGGAGTGAGCAAGTGGCTTGTGGTGCCCAGCCACTGTTTGGGGCGGAACCACCACACACATCTGTGATTTTTAGGTATCTCTACAGGCACTACGAATTCTTCCCCTAACTGGCACACTCAAAAACTGTTGTTTGAAGTGCTTTTTGCACATGCAAAAACACAAGCTACTTTCATATTTCAAGTAGGAGCCTTCCAACCTCAGTACTTCTTTTTCCTCAATTTCTTCTTTTCTTAAGTCCACATCAAACAGCTGGTAGTACAAGAGGTGAATACAAGTGCCTTTCTGGTCACGTTCTGTGAAAAAGCAGCTGACTTCTGTTGCATCCCTCACCAACCATCCAAATAACAAGACTGGGGTTGCCATCACAAGAACAAAGCTACTGAAGTACTGTTAACTTTAATGACAGCCATAGCTTTCAACCTAAGCATCCTAGACCGTTCAGGTTTTCAGAAACTATTTCGTTCTATGTCTGAGTTGCACCATGCTGTGGTTTAACCTCAGCCAAAATCTAATCACTCATACTTTCCCCCTCCCCTGCCCCATCTCAAGTTCAGTTTAGCTTTGTATTTTCCTCTCTGCAAAACTCTTATAAACAAGACAACAGAGAAGACTGTTTCTTCTGACTGACTCTCTCTCATTTGCACTCCCTAACATTTCTAATTTGTGTATGCTTAAGAACAAGGTACATCTGTAGATAACATTAAGGTTTCAAAATTATCATTTTTGTGCAAAGAGAAATAAAGCAACTTTACCACTATCGACAACTCAGACAGTGCTCCTCAGTGATCCCTCCAGTACTGATTATCTGTGTATGTCATTACATTTTAAACACTTTTACTGCACCATTTTTATATTCATTTTCCCTGATGGAAACTTTCCTTTTCCTGTACTAACTTAAAATTTAGCCTCTTCGTTTTTGTGAGACTTGCCTTTGGTTACTAAAAGCTAGGCAGAAGCTCTATGACTACCAAATTGTGCTCAGCAAGCTTCTGGGGAGCCAGGTACTCAGCAGAGAGTCTTGACAGAAATGTCCTACATAATATGTAGCAGCCATGCTATTCAAGAAGCATAGGAAATGCTATAAAGCAAAGAGTGAATGGGGAAACACCTGTACTTCAATTATTTGCATTCATCTGTAAAATGGAAAATGAGTGACAAAATTAATTAATATCAGCTCTGAAATCCATGGTGAGGTTAATCTCTCAATATTGGGTGTAGGAAATCCACCAGCTTTATGATGGTTTGGACCCCAATTTACCTTTTGTCCTTTTTGCTGCCCTCACAACTTTTTGGAATATGTGGAAGCTAAAAGAGGAACTTAGTCATACTTCAGAGACAGAGGTCCTCAAAGTGAACTAAATACATCTTAAACATTACCAAGCCACAAGAAAAGTCATTGTCTAAACAATAACTCAGGAAAAACCTTGATAACTTGTTGAAAGATAAAGATGGTAGGAGGGGAACTACAGCCACAAGCCCAGAGGCCCCCAGCTCAAGAACTCAGAACTTCCCTTTTTTGAACATGTGTGCCAATTTACATAAGAAACAGAGCTTATGCAAGTGAAGAAAGAAGTGAGGACCATAAAAGAATATGGCTCAGACCTGGGGTTCACATTGATGGGACCAGTGTTAGATCAAGGACTAGTGATCTCTCTCTCTCATTTTCTTCTTTCCATCAAGGCTGCTGAGTAATGCAAAGCCTACCTTGGTTCCCCATAAAGTCACACATCTCAAATAGCTCTAATTGTGAGGGCGTCAGTGTTAATAGTACATCTGTTCTCTTTGTTCCTATTAAAGTTCCTATTAAAGTTTATGGGCAAATCTTGAGTGTTATCTTAATTCAATTCCAGCAAAAGGAATTGGCAAATCTGAATCACCTGTCCCTCCTTTTACAGTGAGGCATGACATTGGGTTAGTTTCATTACATGATCTGTCAAATATATATTATATTTTAATTTCTCAAATAAATATAATAAAACCATATAATTACATTTAATGTTATGACTGTAACATAATTAATAACTTATCTTTTATATACAATATTAGATCATATTGAATATTTTGTCATATAATTTGCATTGTATCCATTACTTATATCTATTATGTATCTTATCTTTAATTTGAAAGTATTTGTGCAGAGGACTGCTATGCAATTAAGAATATAGAAAAGCTGTCTACAAGTTTGAGTTGTGGAGTTTGGGGGGTTTTTTTATTAGTATTAAAAAGCCCTCTACCACATGTGGCAGTGGCAAAATGGGTTGTGAAGTGAGAAATATATTTGACTCCAGTGAAATAATACTTCTACAATATACCAACTAAAAAATTTAGTTGTACAGATTTTCTCCTATAAACTGTAGAAACTTATATTGTTCCAACATACAACTACTGAGAATTTGCTCCTGGATGACTAAAAAGGGTCAAAAAGTTTCATTTTCAACAAGCTGTACAGTATTTGCAGAGTCCTGATGGTATTTAAATTGGAGGAGATTTCTAAACTTCTGCCTTTAAATAGCAAAAAAAATGGCTTCTCAAAATGTCCTCCAAAAGTAAGACTAATACATCAACCTCTGCATTTCCTTATCAAGATATTTAAAGCCTTGAATCTGCTGCTAATTTGAAATAGTCCTAAATGTTATTGATAGGATATTCAGCTATGTAAATATACTGATCCTCCTACTGGTCCAGGCAACAGAAAAAATTGCCAATACAAGTGTGTGACAGAGCACTGGGACAGGCTGCCCAGGGGGGTTGTGGAGTCTCCCTCTCTGGATATATTCAAGACCCATCTGGATGCTTACCTGTGCAACCTGTCCTGGGGAACCTGCTTTGGCAGGAGGGTTGGATCTGATGATCTCTTGAGGTCCCTTCCAACCCCTATAATTCTGTGATTCTGTGTGCTGGTTTTGTCTGTGGTAGAGTAAATTAACTTTATAGTAGCTGAGGCTATGTTTTGGATTTGTGCTGACAACAGTGTCAATAATACAGAGGTGTTTTTGTTCCTGCTGAGCAGTGCTTACACAGAGACAGGGACTTTTCTGCTTCTCACACCACCCCACCAGCAAGAGGACTGGAGGTACTGTCCTGGTTCCGTCCAGGACAGAGTTAACCTCTACAAGCATCCAGCACAGGTGAGCTGAGCCAGAACCAGGACAGGTGCACAAGGGTTCAGGAGGCAACACAGGTGGGACAGTTGAGCTCAAGTGAAGACAGGGATATTTCATATCACATGATGTCATGCTCAGCAATAAACTAGGGGGAAGTTTGGCCAGGGGACCACTGATCAAGGACTGGTTGGGTGTTGGCCTGTAGGTGGTGAGCAACAGTTTTCATTTGCATGACTTGTCTTTCTGGGTTTTATTTACTTCTCTCTGTTATTTTTCTTTTCATTACATCATCACTATTGTCATCATCACTGTTGTTGTTGTTATTATTATGCTGTTTTTATCTCAACCCATATGTTTTCTTACATTCACCCTCCTGATTCTCTCCTCCCATCTGCTGGGGGCGACCAAGTGAGCAGCTGCATGGTGCTCAGTTACCACCTGGGGTTAAACCACAACAAAATGCTTCTGAAATAGTGATTTGGTTCAAAAACTTCTCACTGTGAATTCAAAAATCCCAAAGGTGACATTTTCAAAAGAGTTTGGGGATTTTCTGCATTAAGACGATGGCATCTGAAAGATAGTTGCTATTTCAGCTGTACTAGTTCAGAAGGTTTTCAGTGGTGAAACGAAGAATGAGAAATACCTTCTCGTCACACAACCACCAAATTGTTGAAGCTTTCAATAAATAGTTCATCCCAAAACATATTAGCTTGCCAAACTATCTCTGTAATGGAAGTCTGTCTTTCACATGGCTCAGAAATAGGATTTTAAATTATAACTTTGGAAACACTTCAGCATTATACTGTCCAAACAAGAAAAGTATAAAATTTTTTATCCCTTATGAATACAGTGATTTCCTGAACTGACTAAATAGACTACACCACACGGTGCCAACTTACAGGTTTCGGTAGAAACAGCACAAGAAAATGTATTTGAAATCCTGCTTGAGGATGAACTAACTCAGATATTGTTTAGGTAAGTATTAGAAATAGAGCTTCAAGAGTCCTTCCCTGCTGCAAAAATATCCTTGTTTAGAAACAGGCTTTGTAAGCTTACTACTTCAGTTGAATTGATTCACTTGATATCAGAGGACAGTTACAAGACTTTTCCCGGACTTGGAGACTGGGTTTAGCCTTTCCTGTAAATTTTCTTTGAATATCTAGATTTCTGCCACCATACAGGAAGAACAGTATGACTTTCAAAGTTTGAATATTGGTTGTAGTGAGGTGGGTGTTAGTCTCTTCTCCCAAGTAAAAAGCAATAGGACATGAGGAAATAATCCCAAGTTGCACAAAGGGAAGTTTAGACTGGGTATTAGAAAAGATTTCTGCACCAAAAGGGTTTTCAATCACTAGAACAAGCTTGACAGTGAAGTAGTTGAGTGACCAACTATGGTAAAAGATGCATAGACGTGGTGCTTAAGTACATGGCTTAGTGGTGGGACTTGGCAGTATTAGGATAATGGTTAGACTTGATGATCGTAAAGGTTTTTGTGAACAAAAATTTGTCTATAATTCCATGATTCCATGATTCTATGACTCTCTGATTCTAAGATTAGCTCTTCAAACTACTTGGGAACTTTCTGTGGAATTATTTTATGGTTTTTTACTATTATAGCATATTTTTCTTACCTGTATTGGCCCAAAGACTAAGTCTATACCTTAAAAGAATGTTTAAGAATCAACATAATTTGGAAAAGATACTTAAAATATGACCCACTGTCCATTATTAAATTTTTTACATCTAAACCATGCAAGTAATTCATGTTACAGTTCTTGCAACATGATATAAAAACTCCATTTATGCACAACAGTCTCAATTCAGAGAAAATGTATTCTGAAATGGGAATTACAACCTTAAAATAGATGTAACTGTTGAATAAGCCTTGTGGCTGGCTCTCTGCAGATAATATGTACTCCTCTGTGTTCTCACTATAAAAGATTGTATTTCTTCTGCCTGTCTGTACAGGACTGGAAACATATGTTCTATTCCATTAGCTTAGTATCCAGGGAATGTTAATTCTACAGCTTATTCCTAAAAATTGGGTTTAAGTGAATCTAGAATACCTATTTGTAGTGAAGAAACATTCAATTAATTTAACAATCTGGTTTTTGTGGCTAAGAAGCTACCATTAATTTAATTAATTTATTTACTATTAATTTGCTTTTAATATTTCTATGTACTTTAGAATTTTTTTAATTCCCTTCCTTGTCCTGATTTCCAGGATTTTCTGCTTGTAACTTGCTGGCTGATCCATTGTATGATGGATGGAAAACACAAACTGCAGTTTGTCTTCCTGCTTCCAAGATCATAATCCATAGTGTAATTACCAGTGTAGGTAATCATATATCTGCTCTCTCATTATGCATTTTGGTAAAGAAAACTTCTACTGCAACATTCGCAAGACACTGCATGAATAATACTAGTCCTACCTTTTGGCCAGAGAGATTAATTTGGATTTTTTGTTATGTTATTCATCTTCTTTTTTCAGAGTAGTTCTACTATAAAAGTGAAGATAACAAATGTATTATGAGTCTGGAAATTAAATCTGTATCTAGGAAACAGAACTTGTAATCACAGTCCTATGATAAATGATGATTTAGCTCAATAGCCAAAGATTTTCTGTTTCAATAACATGAATTAAGATTTCATATATATTAAAAGATGCTTCACATTAAACATTCAGTAAACAGGGGTTTATTGCAATAAATCTATAACCAAGCAAGATCTTCAATATATCCTTGGCTTCAAGGTACATGCCACGTACCAGCAAAAATCAAAGTAGAACATAAATCCACTGCTGTGTGGAATACAAACCCCGTGGGACCCTACTTATGGAGCAGACAGACTGCAATACCAAGGCCATTGCAGTCAGTGATGTTATGTAGCTTGCTGACAGAAAACCTACTGCAGCTCAAGCATTAAGTTAACAATATGTATTGGTTTAAGAATAATACTTCTCTAAAGCCTTTTCCCTCAGTAGAAGTTATGCACCTTATTTTAAGCAGAAACACACTGAATAACAGCATGTTGATTTCATTCATTTTTCTATCCTGTTTGTGTTTTCTGTGAAAGACCTTCTTATATATTAAGCTATTTTGCATAATGCTTAGAAAGATAGACTGCATCATTAGACTATACAGGGGAATTATTTTTCTTGAGCTGTACTATTTCTTTGTGTTAGGGCAGTGCATGAAAAACTGAGCGCGCACTCTCTGGTACTACCATACTCAACTCCACAATCCTTCTTGAAGAATGGATCAAGAGTAAGGACAAACCCTCTCTTTAATTAACTACTTTTTTTTTTTCTAGTAGATAAGAATGAATATGTATATTGTTTATGCTTTTCAAGTGTTGAAGGAATCACCAGGTATCATTAGTAGTGCCTGTATTCAACCACTAATGACTGCAGAGATGCTTGTTCAAGCAAAGAGCATTTACATGCAGAATGCAGGAACCGAGCAAGACTTTCTTACTTCTCTGATTAAAGGAATTGATTTGACTGGAGGAAGAGTGACTTTAATTAGCTGTGCAAATGCCATTAATTCCAATTAATCTTCTCACAGTGTCAAGACCAGAATCCAGGGAGAAAATAAATTGCAGTAAATCAATATAACTCTTGTTTCTACTAGAAGCAGGTGCTTACAGAGAGAGGAATGTCTTTTATAGTTGTCTGCATCAGAAGTATTTAAACAAGACAGTAATTCAATGTACCAAACCTCTCAATGATTCTTTATGGACTATTTATATATCTCTTTAATTGCTTTCCATTTGATGGAAAGTATTTAACTTGGTATTATGGAGAAGTATGCTAGTAAAAAAATTGTTCGAAACACCCACAAGAACAACCAAGTTTTATTTTGTAGAGAAAACCGAGATGTGGATTTACAAGATAATTAGTTCTATTTACAAACCTTAGATAAGCACTAACGTGCACTTACTTCTCATAGGGCAGATAAACAAAACCAACTAGCCAACTGACTCTCTAATATAACTTGGAAGGCTGTATCTAAAAGAAAGTTCTTGGATTTCTTTTAGACAGCTCTTTAAGAACCATGACCATGAAATTTTGACCCATGAGAATTTCCATGCTTCTAGCAACAATGCATCAGATCTGTCACATTTTCTCTGAATTTGAGAGAAAGGACAAGGATACAAGATTGAGCCTAAACAAAACCAAAATAAATCAATCACCTCAGAGATGTGCCATTAAAATAAAATTAGAAGAGTGCTCTGTGTGGGCAGGCAAGCACAGAATATCTTTACATTTCAGAATATTGCAGCTACCCTCTTGCAATAGTTTACCCTACAAGAACTTTTTCATATCACACTGCACAAATGTGATGAATGAATGAATGCATGAATGAATGAGTGAATGCAGTAAAGTACCAAAGAGTTTACTCCTCAAGAATAAGGCAAGAATAAATTAATAAGAAAAACATTTTAAACAAACAAAACCCTCTCCTAGAAAAGAGGCAAAAGGCTTTTTTGGTATTTTCTTCCTCCATAAAGATTAAGAACAACCCTCCAAATTTTCAGTAAAAGTAACCTAACAAACTGAGCTACAAAACAAGGTTCACAATGCATGCTAACATACATAACCAAATGCCCCCACCTCTCAGGTGTGTTTATGCAGAAGTTTCCCACTCTTAGCATCTAGACAGCCATCAGTGTCAGACGTTACAACCACACATCACTCAATAACTGCATACATCAGGTCACTGACATCTTCAATTATACTTCCTCTTATTAATGGTGGTTTAATCACTGGACAGGTTGCATTTGACCAAAAATTCAAGATCAAAATCAGGTACAAGTGGCAGCTCCCAGGGATTTGAGATCATCAATGAGCCTTACTGACCTTGCCCCCTGCGAAGTGCCTTGTGCCCTGTGTGGCAAGGTTCCTGCATTTGAGCTCCTAGCCCCCTGACACCCTCAGCCTCCACAGCCCCCCTGGCAGAAGCAGGGCACTGTATGGCAGCATGTATTATAACTCACAGCCAGCTGGTTAACTCATACTTCTCTTTTTGTTCTACTTGATAGTACCTAGAGGAGTCCCAGGCAGCTGTGTCCCAGCATATTATTTTGCAACAAAAGCATCTACAGCATAAAATACACAGATATTCATCTGTGCAATTCAGGGTCTGGGCAGAAAAAAACAAAGTGCCTGTGAAAAGCTTCAGCAAGGGTAAGATAACCATTTCCCCATCCTTTTTTGCTCTACAAGGAAAGTAAAAGATTGAATACACACAGACCTGGGATGACAGGTATGGATACTGAGTTGCCAGTCATTTAAATATAATGTGTATAACACTAAGGACTGAAAAGCCTGTGTTCTTCTTGAAATATGTACCCTAATAACCCTAATAACCCTAAGTTAAACCCTCTTAACTGATCTGTACAGAATGGGTTTATTAGAGATGCTGATCAATGATAAGCTCAACATGACCCAGCAGTGTGTGTCAGCAGCTCAAAAGGCCAACCATGTCCTGGGCTGCATCAAGAACAGCATGGCCAGCAGGTCAAGAGAGGTGATAATGCCCCTCTACTCTGCTCTTGTGAGACCTTACCTGGACTACTATGTCCCATTCTGGGGTCCCCAGTACAGAGCTGTTGGTGCAAGTCCATAGAAGGACCATGAATATGATCAAGGGGCTGGAGTACCTTTCCCATGAAGATAGGCTATAAGAGTAGGGCTTGTTCGGTTCAGAGAAGAGAAGGCTCTGGGGTCAGTCATGGGTCCAGTTTTGTTCAACATCTTTATCGATGACCTTGATGAAGGGATTGAATGTTCCCTCAGTAAGTTTGCAGATGACACTAAACTAGGAGGAAGTGTTGATCTGCCTGAGGGTAGGGAGGCTCTTCAGAGCAATCAGAACAGACTGGACCAATGGGCTGAGACCAATGGGATGAAGTTTAACAAGACCAAGTGTAGAGTGCTGCACATGGGACATAACAACCCCATGCAGTGCTCCAGGCTTGGGGGAGACTGGTTGGAGAGCTGTCAGGCAGAGAAGGACCTGAGGGTGTTGGTTGACTGCAGGCT
>VZTU01022413.1:0-10639 GCA_013400835.1 Zapornia atra
ATGGTGCCTGGCTCTCAGCTGGGCCAAAACCACAACACTCCTGAAAGAAGGATGGGAATTGTGCTTCAAGGACCTCACCAAGAAATGCATACGGGGGCAGATGCACTGGTAGCAGCTGCCACAAGAAATGGTTTGGGGCCCAAAGCCCAGAGTCTAGCAGAGATTGTGGTAAAGAAATGTACCATCTATTGCACGAATAACCCCAAAACCAGCAAGGAGGTACTGGGAGGACTTGTGAAACAAGGACTAACTCCTGGGGAATACTGGCAAACCTCAATGCAGCCAGTATCAGTATTGATTGGTAGCAGCAGATACCTTCTGTGGTCGGCCAGGGGCTTTCCCTTGTCCTATCAACAAAGCCAGAGAAGTAGCTAACATCTCATTGAAAGAAATGATACCTGGAGTTGGTATTCCAGACGGAATGTCCTCTAAGAATGGGCCTCACATTATTGTAGAGCAAGTACAGGAAATTTCCCAATGTTTGCAGATCAAGGGGGGACTTGTACCCCCCCGGGAGGCCTCAGTCCCCTGGGAGAGTAGAAAGAATGAATTAGATTCTCAAAAGGCGAGTTTCTGAACTCTGTCAGGAAGCATGCCTTAAGTGGGCAGGGGCCATACCCATGGCTCTTTTGGGAATTCAGATAACCCCCAGGGCTGAGGAAGGAGTAAGGGCCTTGGAAACCATGTATGGGAAAGCATGTCCTACCAACCTTTGAAACATCAGGGGGTACCAAGTGCATATAGGAAGTCTTGGTTTCTCTCTTGCAGACTTTATCTTCTCTGCACAGGTCCCTAAATCAAAAGGTTTCCCTTCCTCTGGACACACCAGTTCACCCATTCCAGCTGGGAGATGTTGTTTCCATACGGATCTGGAAAGAAAAACACCTAAAAGAGGAATGGAAAGGACCCTCTGCCGCGCTACTGAAGACTTACACTGCGGTCAAGGCAGAGGGAATTAGGTCCTGGATTCATTATTTGGAGATAAGAAAGGCACCAAGGCTGGATAAAGATGAAAGGACCTCTGCACCCAGGGGAGAAGTTAAACCTGGATGAGCTGGACCTGAGAAACCAGAACTTGCCCAAATAGAGACCAAGCACTCACAAAGCTGATTGTTTTTTGTTTAGGGCAAAGAATTTAGTTACCCATTGGTTTGATTGTTTGTGTATTAAATGAAAATGTTCCTCCTCAGGGATAGTTACAGAACCTCCTCAGAAAGCATGGTGCATTTAACTCTGCTGGGCTGGTCAATATTATAACAGTCTGTTCTGTATCAGTTGCCTGTGGAGGACAATTTCAGCTGTAACAGTGAGACACGAGACCTGCAAGAAGTCTCATTGTCTCAAGGGGTGGGAATGGTCACAGAATCACAGAATCATAGGGGTTGGAAGGTTGGACCTCTCTCGAGGTCCCTCCTCATAAGATTTATCTTCCAAACCCTTCCCCAGCTTGTAGCCCTTCCCTGGACACACTCCAGCATCTCTATGTCCTTCTTGTAGTGAGGGGCCCAAACCTGAACCCAGCACTCAAGGTGTGGCCTCACCAGCACTGAGCACAAGGGAAGGATCCCATCCCTGGGCCTGCTGAGTACACTGTTCCTGATGCAGGCCAGGATGGCTGGTGGGAGCAGAGGGGAGGCAGCATGTTTTGGGGGGAACATCAGGATGATGTGCCAGGTGGTGGAGGTGGTATCTGGGCTGGCTCAGGCTTTGTTGTCAAGCCTTCAGTGCCCATCCCAAAGGCCCAGGAGTGGGGGAGGCTGTCCTTCAGCCACCCTGGGTCTCATGGTGAGGAGGAGCAATGTGTGGGATGAGGAAGATAGATGGGAGCGGATGGAGTCAGACAGAGGCTGTTGGGCTGTGAGCACATCCCCCTTTCAGGAACTGAGCTGCCAGAGGCCAAGGTCACCCCCAGCACCGATAAGGGCTGCTGTGAGCAAAGCTGGATGGTGCCTGCCCTCCTTTGGGACCTTTTTTGAAGCCACAGATTTCCCTCCATCCCCCACCTTTGGAGCTGCTCCTGGTCTCAGACCTTCTCCTCTCCATCCTGGACCCAGCTTGGGGCTGTGTCTGACCCTGCTCTTATGAATCCTTCCTGGGGAGGGGGGAGGCCCTGGCACAGGGTGCCCAGAGAAGCTGGGGCTGCCCCTGGATCCCTGGCAGGGCTCAAGGCTCTGTTGGATCATGCTAGGGGCCCCCTGGGCTGAGCAGGGGGTGCAGAGATGCAGGAGTCTGGAGGATGCACCCTGAATTTCGAGGTTAGGGGAGCAGGGGCAGGCACAGGGTATGACACAGCCACATCCAGCCCGAGCTAAGGAAAATATCTGAACCCAGTTTACCTGAACCCACCCGAGGATGACTCGGGAGGGTTGTTTTTCTCCCTTTATCCCGATTTAAGCTCACGGCACTAGAGGGCACCCGCGTATTTCTGGTGGGTGCCGGCGCCGGCTGCTTCCCACCCAGCTCACCCAGCCAGCCCACCCTACCCATTTCAGGACCGGGATAACCTTCATCTCCTGCCCTTTGGCATGCCCACCCACATATTCTCCCTGTTGCAGGGCTGTGCCATGGAGATGAGTCCAGGAGGGATGAGGAACACTCTGGAGCATCAATGTGTTTCTTTTCCCATGGAAAACTGTTTGAGCAGTAACAACAAGGGTAAATTTTGCCTTTTGGTCTTTATGAGCTGCTCCCCTCTGGAGGTCTCCATAATTTGGAGGTACCTGGTCAGCAGAGGACTGAATCCACCAGCTCAGCAGAGCCCTGGCAGCACTGACCATCCCCAGCCCTGCCCGGCTGTGGAGGTAACTAGGGGTCAGAATTGGGGTTCCCCCATCAATTAATGGCTCTGACAACTTGGAGACCTCACCAGTTTGTGATGGTTTGTGTGGTCACTGGGCCCCAAAGATGCTGAAGGGCCTGGAGCATCTCCCCTGGGAGGAAAGGCTGAGGGAGCTGGGGCTGTTCAGCCTGGAGAGAAGAGACTGAGAGGGGATCTGATCAATGGGGATCAATAGCTGAAGGGTGGGACCCAGGGGGCCATGGGCAGCCTCTGCTCAGTGTCTGTGGGGACAGGACAAGGGGCCATGGGCTCAAGTTGGAGCCCAGGGAGTTCGACCCCAATGTGGGGAAGAACTTCTTCCCAGTGAGGGTGAGGGAGCCCTGGGACAGGCTGCCCAGGGGGTGTGGAGTCTCCTTCTCTGCAGAGATTCCAACCCCCCTGGACACTCAGGTGGCCAAGAAGGCCAAGGGCATCCTGGCTTGTGTCAGAGCCAGTGTGGCCACAGGGCCAGGGCAGTGATTGTGCCCCTGGGCTGGGCACTGGGGAGGCTGCAGCTCCAGTGCTGGGGCCAGTTCTGGGCTCCTCAGCATCAGAAGGACATGGAGGTCCTGGAGCGAGTCCAGAGAAGGGCAACCAGGCTGGGGAAGGGGCTGGAGGGCAAATCCTCTGAGGAGCAGCTGAGGGAGCTGGGGGTGTTGAGCCTGTAGAAGAGGAGGCTGAGGGGAGACCTTCTCCCCACCTCCCCTGCCCTGCCAGGAGGGTGCAGAGAGGTGGGCGAGGGTCTCTTCAGCCAGGGGCCAGGAGATGGGACAAGGGGCAATGGGCTTTAGCTGCCCCAGGGCAGGGTCAGCTCAGCTGGGAGGGCAAAGTTCTTCCCTGAAGACACTGTTTGATCTCAGGTCCCTGTGCACGTGGGTTTCCTCATGCTGTTCTGCCCCTTGCATTGGAGACCCCCACCTTGCTCCCAACCCCCGGGCGCTGCAGCTCTGACAGCTCACAGGGTGCTCCTCATGTTTGTGAGGGATGTTTGGGGGGTAAAACCACCCTCACAGGGTTTCTTTTGGTTTTCTGAGTGCCCAGATGCTCAGACTGCCTGGAATAAACTCTGGGATCCCTGCCTGTGCAGGAGCCTCAGGCAGGGAGCCTGTGTGTGGGCAGCAGAGGAGGGGTCATCCATCTCCAGCCCTCAGCAGCCTGGGACCACCCCAGATCCTCTCCACGGTCCCTCCTGTCCTCACCTGCTGAAACCTCCTCAGGCCCTGGGATCGGATGCTCTCCAGGCTGCAGTGGGATGCATGGACACAGTAGGGACTGGGGACCCTGGGGTGTCCTGTGGTGGTATTCCCATGGGCAATTCCCATGGAAAACGCTGTGTTTGGGATGTGCCTTCAATGCCTGCATGGGACATAGGGTCAGTAAGGGGTTTAGGGGGTTTCCATGAGCAGCGAGCTCTCTGTTCCTCTGCCAAACACTGGTGGGAGACAAGACCCACCTCTCTGGGTTTAAATAATCCCACTTTGGTGAAGAGCCACATGTAATGCACAGCGTTGGACTGGGGGATAAAGCACTGCTCAAGCCATCCTGGTGTGGAGGGAACAGTGCCTTCATGACCCTTTTAAACATCCTTCTGTGCATTTCAGGGGTGCTCTGGGCAGGGAGCTGCTGCCAGCACGGAGTTCATGACATCCCCAGATGGCCATGCACCCCAGGAATGGGAAAGGGGAGCAGGTGGTCCCTGTCCTGGTGGAAAACCAGCAGGAAGAAGGAGAATGAATGGGATGCCTCTACTCCAGACATGCAATAGGACCCCCAGCACCCAGGAAAGGTCAGCAGACCCTTTGGCCTGGTGGTCTCACCTCCCACGACCCACCTGGCTGAGGATGTGGTACCAAACTCAACTCATTCCTCCCAGGCAGCTGGCAGGGGGCTCAGGGACGGAAGGGAAGAATGGGGTGATGCTGCAGAGCATTTCAGGAGACCAGTCCTCTGCTGGGACGGTCCCAAAGGCCCCATGATGCTGCCTCCTGTAAAGCACCCAGGAGCTACTCTCAATCAGGGAATAGCCCCACTGATGCCCCCTCTCCAAAACTCTGGAGCAGGGGATTCATCAGGACACGGTGCTGGCTGGTCCAGGAGCAGGGCTGTCTGCACTCCTTTCTTCTCCTTTCTTAGGGTGAACCTAATGAGGTTCAACACTGGGAAGTGTCAGGTGTTGCACTTGGGTTGAGGGATCCCAGCCAGAGATACAGCCTGGGAGAGGAGCTCCTGGAGAACAGCCCTGCTGAGAAGGACCTGGGGGTCATGGGGGATGAGAAACTCCCCCTGAGCCAGCAGTGGCTCTGGCAGCTGGGAAGGGCGATGGAATCCTGGGGTCCATCAGCAGAGGGGTGGCAGCAGGGACAGGGAGGGGATTGTCCCTCTCTGCTCTGCCCTGGGGAGGCCCCAGCTGGAGTCCTGTGTCCAGAGCTGGGGCCCAGCACAAGAGAGATGTGGGGCTGTTGGAGAGGGGTCAGAGGAGCCAGGGAGATGCTCAGAGGGCTGGAGAGAGGCTGAGGGAGCTGGGCTGGGTCAGCCTGGAGAAGAGAAGGCTGTGGGGGGACCTCACTGCAGCCTGCCAGTCCCTGAAGGGAGCAGAGGAACAGGAGGGGAATGGGCTTGTGAAAGGGCAGAGACTGGCAGGACAAGGGGCCTGGGGTGAAGCTGGAGGAGGGAAGGGGGAGAGGAGAGATTGGGGGGAAGTTCTGTGCAGAGAGAGTGGGGAGGGGCTGGNACTCAACCATTCAAGGCATATTTTTCCTGGGAGGAACATCCAAGCACTTTGCAAAACATCCCTGCACCCACTATGGGTGCCAGCTGTGCCACAAGGCAAGCTCAGGATGAACCCTACCCTCACACCCAGCCAAGAGACACGCTCCAGATGCTGCCTGCTGCTGGTTGAGGGCAGGGGGTTCTCACAAATCTGCCACCTGGGAGGTTCTCCAGCTCCTTCCAAGGCAGATGGTCACTCATGTGTCACCATGGTGAGCATCTGACCATCTCCACAACTCACCTCCTGGGGCTGGTGATCTCATAACCATCAGGAATCCCTGCTGCCAGAGCACAGTCTAAATACTACATCACTATTAAAGCCATATAATATGACCCATGAAGCAGTTTTACTCATAGAATCATAGAATGNCTCTCTGCCCCACAAACCACTAGTTGGCTGTTCCCCTGGCTCTTTGCATGCTCAGAGCTGAACATCCAGGTAAAAAATAAACTTCCCAGAGTGTGGAAACACATTGTCCATCTCCCTCAGGCTCCTCACAGTGAGCCAGGAGCAGTCAGCTGTCCTGCAGAGCCCAACGTGCTGAGATGCTGCCCATTTTCCTAGGAATCTCTGGAAACAGCTGCTTTTTGGCTGAACAAACTCACCTGAGGTGTCTTGGGGTTGATTTTGCTGCAGTAGGAGATGCTCTGCCCACAATCCCACACCCAGAGTTTGCATCTGAGCCCGGAGCTGTGTCCTACTGCAAATTCCAGGAGAAGGGATGGAATGGCTAAAGGAAATAGAAGGAAACACCCCCCCTTTCCCCTTGCTGCCAGAGGGGGGGAGATAATAACAACAGCCATTGAAGAAAGGAGATAACTGAAGGCAAAACAATCAGTGGTGAACTACCTAGTGCATCTCCTGGTCACTGGGATGGGCCCTGTGCCTTGTGCCCCCATCCCTGGGGATGCTGCAGCAGTGGGGTTTTTGAGCTGTTATGGAGGAAAGAGCTTTCCTGCTGCCTGTCCTCACTTTTCCTCTATGGAAAAAAACCTGGGAGACCTGGAAAACCTGTGAGTCCTGATGGACAACAGGTTGACCATGAGCTATTCCAGCCCTGTGATCCTGGGCGCTGTCCTGTGCAGCCTGCTCCAGGGGACCCTGCTCTGGGTGGAGGGGCACTGGGAGATCTCCAGAGCTCCCTGCTGACCCCCACCAGTTTGTGATTCGTTCTGTGACTGGGCTGGGTGGTCTCAACAGCAGGAGGTTTGGCAGCAAAGCCACTTTGGGGTTGAAACAGGGGGGATGAGGAGCAGGAGTGGGCTGTCAGGTGGAGAGCTGGCTGGCTGCAAACGATGCTCTCAGACGACCAGAGGGAAAGAATTTTATATAGAGAATACAGAAAAAGGAAAGAAATATTTCTCTCCTCCAAACACAGCTCTGCCTGCAAGGGGGAAACGGACTCCAGCAGCTTGGGGACCAGCAGAGAGAGGGATGGGTGCCAGTCACCCATGTAACCCCACCAGCAAGGAGCCTGTGGGTGTGGGTGCAGCGACTGGGTGCACAGGGGACACAGGCTTGGCACCCTGGGCTGGATTTCTATCTGGGGAAAGCTGACAGGGGTGGAATTACCCACCCAGAGCAAGGGCTGCCTGGGGCAAGGGCATCCCAAGGCAGTTTGGACCAGCCCTGGCTGCAGCACAGGTCTTTGTGTGCAAGGAACAACAGGAGACACGAAGGAAAACAGAGAAGGGAGGGAGAAACTCTGTGGGGATGGGAAGGGGCTGGGGAACCTGCTTCTCCTGAGCAGGCAGGGGGGTGATGAGCTGAAATTTAGAATCATAGAATCCCAGGCTGGGCAGAGTTGGAAGGGACCCCAAGGGTCCCAGAGCTCCAAGCCCCTGCCACAGGCAGGGCCACCAACCTCCAGGCCTGGAGCTACACAAGGTTGCCCAGAGCCCCAGCCAACCTGGCCTTGGACACCCCCAGGGACGGGGCACCCACCCCCTCTCTGGGCAGCCCCTTCCAGCCCCTCCCCACTCTCTCTGCAAAGAACTTCCCCCTAATATCTAATTTATTCCTTTGCATTGATCTGCCTAGGAACCAAGGGACAGACCTTAGTAGGGCCCAGGGCAGCAGGAGGACAGTGGGTGATGGTTTTTAACAAGAGGGGAGATTCAGACTAAATACAAGGCAGAAATTGTTTATACTGAAGGTGGGGAGGCCCTGGCACAGGGTGCCCAGAGGGGCTGGGGCTGCCCTGGGATCCCTGGCAGGGTTCAAGGCCAGGTTGGATGGGGCTGGGGGCACCCTGGGCTGGTGTAGGGTGTCTCTGCACGTAGCAGGGGGGTACTAGGGGAGGGTTTGAGGGCACCCAAACCAGTCAACAGTTTGGTGACTCTATGAAATTGCTCCCACTTCATGTTTTTGTAGGGGGAGGACAGACAAGCGTGATGCACCCAATGAAGAGCTGAGATCCAGTGAGCAGGTGGCATTTAAGGCTGAAGGGAAGAACAGGAAGAGAAGAACAAGATCCTGAAGCTGTTGTGATGAGTGCATGAGTTACTGGAGGAGCCCCTGCTACCCCCTCATGCTCCAGGACACACCAGAAGAAAATCATCCCTGGGCAATGCTTATGCCAACACTCCCCATCCAGCCTGCCAGATGTGGAAGAGGGAGGAAGGGAGATGGTGCACAGCTGGAGCAGCATCTCACAGTGCCTGCACTGCTGCTGATAGCCGAGTCGGTGGTGAGCAGCTCTCAGCATCATCCTGGACACTGGTGGGATACTGTCCCAGTGCCCTCCCCACCAGCCTCACTGGGAAACCCCAGCAGCACTGGTCCAGGAGCTTCCCTGCTCTCACTGCCCTTCCTCCTTCCCCGGCCAGCTGCCTGTTTATTCTCCTTGCAGGTTTGACTGTTAAAAGCCTTTTTTATAAATCTTGTGCAAAGCTTTTTTGGGTCCATTTTATCTGTTTATTTATCTGTTGATTAACAAAGGGGTGGGGAAAAGATAAGAGGCAGAGAAATGCCTCGTTAGAAGGCAGAAGCCAGACACTCCCAGTGAGACAGCTTGAAGGGAGCTGGGAAAGGGCATCTTTTGAAGGGGTCTCCCTTGTTTAAGCCATGTCTCCCCTCCTTTCAGCCATTCCAACCCTACTGAAGCCACGTCTCCCCCTTTTTAAGCCATGTCACCCCTTTTCCTGCAGCCTCCTGGGTGCTCATCCTGCCTGTCCTCTCCAAGCCTGGTTAATCAGAGGCACTTCCAGATGTTCAGATCAAGGCTGCAGCTTTCTTGATGACAGCACTTCAGCCTGTCCCAGTCCCTTTGGGACAGGATCCCCTTAGGAGAGACTGAATTCAGGCCAGGAAGACCACACAGGACCCATCCACTGCTCCCCATGCCCAGCAGCATCACTGGAGTCTCTTTCCCTCCTGCACTGGGTGCTTGCAGACAAGCAGAACAAGCCCCTCCAAGAAGAAGCCCTTTGGGGTGCAGGCAGGACACAAACAAGTTGTTCCTGATTAAATAAAGCAGAGCTGTAGTGCTGCAGGTCCCCTCTGGAACAGCAGGCAGCTTATCTTCCCCAGGCTCTGGAGGAGCACAGGCTTTGCATAATTCATTAAGCAATGAATAAAAATAATTGCAAAAGAAATAGAGTGAAGCCAAACAAATGGAAACCACTGGGGCAGCCCAAATTCAGCCTGGTAGCAGGTCCTCATGAATGTTAATCACAGACTCACAGGGGTTGGGAGGGCCCCCCAGAGCCCATGGGGTGCAACCCCCTGCCCAAGCAGGGTCCCTAGGACAGGGGCTGGGATCTCTCCAGAGAAGGAGACTCCACACCCCCTGGGCAGCCTGTCCCAGGGCTCCCTCACCCTCACTGGGAAGAAGTTCTGCCCCACATTGGGGGGGAACTCCCTGGGCTCCAGCTTGAGCCCATGGCCCCTTGTCCTGTCCCCACAGACACTGAGCAGAGGCTGCCCATGGCCCCCTGGGTCCCACCCTTCAGCTATTGATCCCCAGTGATCAGATCCCCTCTCAGTCTCTTCTCTCCAGGCTGAACAGCCCCAGCTCCCTCAGCCTTTCCTCCCAGGGGAGATGCTCCAGGCCCTTCAGCATCTCCACAGCTCCTCTGGACTCTCTCCAGGAGATCCCTGGCTTTTCTATCCCAGGGAGCCCAGCACTGGACACAACACTCCAGCTGGGGCCTGCCCACGGCAGAGCAGAGGGGGAGGATCCCCTCCTGTGCCCTGCTGCCCACACTCCTCCTGATGCCCCCCAGGATCCCCTTGTCTCTCTCAGCCCCCAGTGCACACTGCTGGCTCACGGCCACCCTGTCACCCCCCAGGACCCCCAGGTCCTTCTCCACAGAGCTCCTCTCCAGCAGGTCCCCCCCAGCCTGTCCTGATTCCAGCAGTTATTCCTCCCCAGGGGCCAGACTCTCCACTTGCTTTTATTAAACCTCATTGAAGTGGTGGCAGGGGAAGCTGATGTCCTCATTAACACTGGCAAAAAACCCCCTTTGGTTTTACATGAAGCTGATGTGAATTTTCTGCTTGCCACCAGCTCTGAGATGAGGGAGGGAGCATCCTCTTCAACCTCACCCCTTTTCATCTCAGCTCAACTTCAAAAACCTTCCCCACACAGGAGATGAGACATGCCCCCCATCCAAATCACACCCTCCAAAAGAAAAAAATCCCTATTTTACCCTATTTTGATGGGAAAAGAGGAAATGGGGCCATTTCTGGGGCTTCTGGTTCCTAAGTTGTGCCAGGAGAGGTTTGGATGGATGTCAGGGAAAACATCTTCCCCCATAGGGCTGCCAGGCAGGGAATGGGCTGCCCAGGGCAGTGGGGGGGTCACCATCCCAGGGGGATGTAAAAGGTGTGGAGATGTGGTGCCTGGGGACATGGGTCAGCTTTGGGCAGCATTGGGTTAATGTTCTGAAGTTTCTGAACAAATGGAGGGAAGATGGGCCTCCCATACAGTGTCATTTTAACTCACAAACCCATCTTGAACTTAGTAATAAAGCTTTAGTGATGATAAATCTACAGGCAGATCAATGGGAAGGACCTTTTCCCCTATCACAGAATCACAGGGTTAGAAA
>VZTU01022414.1:11704-33702 GCA_013400835.1 Zapornia atra
GGGGGGGGGTGGATAAAACGCTGAACATTTGGAGTTGCCATTTCCCCCACGGATGGCACTGAGAAATGTATCCCAGCCAAGCAACTCCAGCAATGCCTTGGGCCGTAGCCTAGAAAAAGGGAGGGTGTGTAACTTCCTTGGGAGCAGAGGGAGGGGTGCCTGATGTGTGACTTTCAATGGCCCTTCGAGACTCCAGCCCCAAGGGGTGTTTTTCAGAGCTGCATCAGAAAGCTGTCTCTGCCCCATGGTTTGGGATGTCAAACTAGCCTGTTGTAGTTTGGCGTGGCTGGGTCCTGGTGGAGGAGGGGGGGCTGCAGGGGTGGCTTCTGCAAGAAGCAGCCAGAAGCTCTCTGCAGGCACCAGAGAGCAAACACCAGCTGGATCAAGGTTGGAGTCGCTGACCAAGGCTGAGCCCATCAGTGACAGTCATAGTGCCTCTGGGAATCACATTTGGGAGAAAAAACTCACTAGCAGCTGCTTTTTGCCACCAGAGAAGGGAGTGAGAAGGTCTAAGAAACTGTGCAGGCACCAAGGCCAGTGAAGGGGGGAGGAGGAGGTGCAGAGCCAATGCTATCAGAAGAGAGTAATGCTCTCACATGACTCTGAGCAACACCAGAGCTTTTGCCTCTGTCATTCTTTCATTTATCTTTAAAAGTTGTATAAAATACCTTTAAAATTGGAAAAACCTCCCTATTCCACCAGATCAATGCTGACCAGGCTCCTGTGTAGGAATAACACAGACGTAGCAAGACAGAGATCCACTAAGAAAGGCTGGCATTGCATCTCTGCCATCATTAACTGTGTAGTGACATGGACTCGTGTGCCTTGCTTTCCATACCCTTTATTACAGAACTTCAATATCATGACTTAATAACCACCCTCTTCACAGTGGAAAAAAAAAAAAACAACCCCAAAACAACCAAATCCAGAAGATTTACAAAAGTGACACTTGAAAATTTGAGACATTTTTACAAAGGAAGAAGGGCAGATCTGAGGCTGGAGACAGAAGCCGACAGCTTCACCCATTGCTACATTACTGCTTTGATAATGACCCCTTCCAGACTCCAATGTCACACAAGGCAAACCTATGGCTAGAATAACAAAGAACAGGAGGTTAATGGCACCTACTGCTTTGGAGAAAGTGTGCTGCACGCCTCCAGGCAAAGCCAAAAGGTCTGCAGTAGTGTTGAGGGCTGCAGGGCAGTAAAAGAGTCTGCTGGCTGTTGGATGAAGGGCTGTAGGCCTGGTACTTTGAGGTAAAATAGGGTGACCAGCACAGCCTCCTGGCTTCAAGGACACAGGATGTACGTACACAGAGATTGTAAGTCATTACTACTGGGGTGGGGGGGGTGGGGGAGCACTTTGTTTATGTAGAAATCACCAGAGAAAGAAAATGAATTCTCTCCTGTAAGGGAAAAAATAAAATGATATTAAAATGTTAGTTTAAAATGGTCCCTTTGATAGAGGACGGGCTCTTCCTCACCCCCCTGGATGAGCACAGTGAGCCAGGCTCTTCTGTGGCAAGGCTCCTCTGCCCGACTTACTCCAGAGACAGCTTTTGGCTGCGAGTCCTTGACCCGACCTCAGCCACGCTTGGCTTCCTTGCTGCTTCTGCTGAAGGAGCCAGAGGCTGGGGGGTGGGTGTGTGACTGCAAAGGGCTCCTGTGAGGCCGCTGCCTCTGCTTGGTGGGGGCCTAAAACAACATGATCAAACCAGGTGATCTGAGGGGAGGAGAGAGACACGAAGGGCTTTGGTTTCGGCTTATGGAGCCCGAAAGGCTTTCAGCCAGCCAACAGGGCTGATGATACAAAAACCCCTGAAGGCTGCTGCAAGCAGTTCTGGGTCCCTGCCTTGAAATTAACCAAATCTAGTAAATTTATGCTTGTCAAGTGTGTTTTTTTGTTTTGGAAGCAGCCAGCCAGCCAGCTGCTGCAAATACACCTGCCATGCTATCCAAAAGACAGCTTTCTTTTTTCCCAGATTATTCCAAAACCTCCAGACCCCTGAGGGAACTGAGAGCTCTTCCTCACTGATTTTCCTGTGGATAAGAAAACGTGTTCTCAAAACTTTACCATAATGGCTGGTGATGTCCTGGGCATTAAGTGTGTTGGAAGGGCTTCATTGAAGAACAGGGTAAGTGGGGGAGGAAGGTACAGCGCTCGGGTCGTGGCAAATCTGGCATGGAGGAAAACTGGCCTCCATCTACGTGCCTGATCCAATGCCAAAGTGGGCCAAGGTAGAAGGGGAAGAAATAGCTGAAGCCCCATCTGAGCTTCTCACCTGTTCCTGCACAGCTTCTCCTGTCACAGCTGCTTCCTGGGAGTTCAGAGGAGCCCTGGTACAAAATGCCATCTACTAAAACAAACCCCCCTGTCAGTGTACTTTGAGGTGCAAAACTCGATTTGCCTTGATAATTCCCTTTGGAATCAGAAAATGCAGTTTATGCAGTAAGTCCTCCTGCATGGCCTGAGCCAGTCCTCCTGTGTCCCACCTGCCTGGCCTTACAGGAAGGTGTGTCTCTTCTTGGTTCTGGATGTAGCACCGGCAGTTCCAACAGAGGTAAGGTTGCTTTGGAGGGGGGCAGCACTTCTGCTGGAACACAGGAATAGGGCACTTGTGAGTCGTCTTTTCCTCCCATCTACATCTTGTTTCTGCAATGAGCTCCATGAGCCCAAGCTTGGAGGTACTGCCCAAAAAGTGACTTGACCCTCTCGTAGGCTCAGGTGACCCAGGCAAGTGGGTGATCCCTGCTGTGCTGAAGCGTGTCCCCATGTTCCTGAATTTATTTAAAGCATGTCAAGTCATGAAATCACAGTTCTGCCCGATCCTTCTTCCAAAACGCTGCTGTGTTGAACTTCCCAGGGGCCCTACGCTTGTCTTCCAAGGAGGGAGACCCTTTCCAGAATTCAGCATCCTGAAACATCTACGATACAGACAGAGATGTGGAACAGTGTAACTTTTGGGGGGCACGAGGGGGATCACTTTGCTACCTGCTTACAGCCATTAAAACCACAATACCTTTTTTTTTTTAAAAAAAAAAAAAATCTGTCTCCCACTAAAACCCACCAAGCCCCCCACCAAGCCCCTCACAGAGCTTTGATCCTACAGCACAAAGACCTGCTTCTGTGCACTCTGTTCCTAGACTTTCTTTCTCTGTTGCAACGGTGACCACATGGGAAGGGGTTATGTAGAGAGCAATGCAGAGTCATCTACAGTGGTCCTGTCACTGCGGCGTGTGAAAGCTCTGGTCAAATATAGGGCCACCACGAGGGAGCTAACGGGGGGGGGGAACTCTCTCCTCTTTCTCCTTGCTTCCACCTCTAAACCTGGATGGGCCAAGGCGGTGCCTTACAGAAGACAGTGCCAAGCACTATGCCACAAGGCAGGTGATTGGGCAGGTCACTGCAGAGGAATCTCTAAGCCAGGTTTTTAAAACCACACAAACCCTTTAAAAAAAACCCAACCCCACTCAGTATACAACCACGGCGCAAAAAATGAATGAAAAGGAACACTTTTTTCCCTTAATTCCATGGATTCTGGCCCCCCTCTTCCCTCCCGCCCCACCCCTGGGAAGCCCATTTTTGCAAGCTCCAGGAAGTCCAGCTGTACGTCCTCGGTTGCGCAGGGCACAATGCGCATGGCGGGGTCGCTGCTCCTAACCGATGAGATCCTGGAGCTCCTCGTCGGTCAGCTCGTTGACTTCCATGATCTTCTCCAAGTGCTCCATGTATCGGGCGTGGTCCTGCAGGAAGTGCGGCACCCTCGTGTTCTGGGTCACAGCCAGCCCCTTCAGGCGATCCACGTCCTCGTAGGAGATCTGCAAGGAAGGACAGATGTAGAAAGATGTGGCACTGTTGGAGAGGGTCCAGAGGAGAACCACGAAGATGATTAGAGGGCTGGAGCACCTGCCCTACAAAGAGAGGCTGAGGGAGCTGGGCTTGTTCAGCCTGGAGAAGAAAAGGCTGCGGGGGGACCTCATTGCAGCCTTCCAGTACCTGAAGGGAGCTTCTAAGCAGGAGGGGAACCAACTTTTTAAAAGGGTAGATAATGGCAGGACAAGGGGGAATGGACTAAAGCTAAAGGAGGGAAGGTTTAGATTAGCTATTAGGGGGAAGTTTTTTACAGAGAGAGTGGTGAGGTGGCCTTGCCACCCTCAGCAGGAGAGAACACAGGGAAGAACCACGACAGCCACAAACTGGCAGCCTTTGCACAGACTTTGCAGGAGTCGCTGAAAGGTATGGTGGTTTTCTTCCTGCCCACTCTCACACACACACAGGTCATCTGAGCTAACCAAAGGGGATTTTTTTTTTGAAAAAAAAAACCTGTCTCAGTGCAGGTTTCACAGATATCTTCATCTGCTTTCAGTTGTCATTACCTAAAGGGAGCATACAAACAGGAGGGGAATCAACTTTTTAAAAGGGCAGATANGGTGGTGGATGCTGCATCACTGGAGGTGTTCAAGGCTAGGTTGGATGGGGCCCTGGGCAACCTTGTGTAGATCCAGGCCTGAGGTTGGTGGCCCTGCCTGTGGCAGGGGGGTTGTAACTCTATGATCTTTGGGGCCCCTTCCAACTCAGACCATTCCATGATTCTATGACAGGAGTTAACGTAGCGCTATAGTCCTGTTACTTCTCTGCTGCGGGTCTAAATTATCTCTTACAGATGCAAAAAGATTTCAGAGCAGGGGGATTTAAAAGCTGGTGAGAACCCTTTGAGTATCTGTGTGCCCTGGTGGGAGATGCATTAAAAAAAAAAAAGTGAGGAGTTTAGCAAATGCTTCCATACTTCCCAATTCTGCTTTTGATTCAGTCAGCAAAGGGGCTCGCAGGAATGTGAATGACCTAGAGCAGCTGCAGGAACAGAAAGGATGGAGGTTGCGTTGAGTCTTGGCATCTCTTCTCAAAGAGCCAGCTGACCTGAACGCTGATGTGTTCCTTTCCACCAGCAGAGGTGCTTATGCAAAGCTAAATTAACATGCACCTCTAGTAACTAACTGCAGCATGGGCAACCCTTACACATCCCATTAATTTTTTTCCCCATTCAGTAGGTGTGACACACTCCCAACTTTTTTCCAGGGCTACTTTTTTTTTCCCCCCTATTGAAAGCAGAGATTCTTCTCCATAGGCTTATGATTCCACGGGCTAGGCCTTCGAGTCTTGTGCTCACAGTAGCTCATGGTGCTGTGAATGATGGTCCAGGAAGAGTGGAAGCTTTGGGCTGTGCAATAGCTACACCAGCTGCCTGCAAGCACACAGCTGGATGCCTTGGGCAGCTGTCCAGCACGATGAAATTTATGTGGCTCCCGCTTTGTCTACAAGCTGCCTGTCCTGGGCACCCTACAGACAGAGGCATATGTACTGGCAAAGCCCACCAGCCTGGCAGTGCCTGCTAACTGGCACGTCCCTTTTCCTCACTGCAGGCCTGTGCCAGGTGGCTTGGGAGCAGAGCCTGCTCCTTCTGACCTTTCCACCCCGTGCTGCTCCTGAGGAGCAGAGGGCTGCACAGCCAGGGTTCCCTGGAAGCAGCCTGCGCTCTTAGCAGGTGATGGCTTCTGTTGGGGAGAGATTAAAGCGAGCAGGAATGATTCACCTGTGTGCTAGGGGTATGGAAGGGCTGTCTGGAAAGAGGAAGGTGCAATCCAGATTGCTAAACCTGATCCACAGCGCCAGTCAGAGACAGGTCGTACCTTGCTGATGGTAACAAGGAGAAATTCAGCAAAGAGACTGAATTTGCACCTGAGTAGGCACGTGTGCTTTCCTAGCTGCAATGCCAAGAGGCATCCTGATTACAGAAATGGACATACCCCCATGTGTGGACTTACTTGAGTCACTTCTGAGCTAGTTAAAGGTGTCCCTGCTTACTGCAGGGGGGTTGGACTAGGTGGCCTTTAAAGGCCCTTCTCACCTAAGGCATTCTGTGATTCTGAGGCACTGCTGTCTGCAGATGGTGCATCACTGCACCTGATTGGTGCCTTTAGAAGGATAACAGAGGAGTATGGGAAATGACACCGTCTCCTCTCTGCGCTGGAGGCGTGGCACCAAATGGGATTCAACACTGACCTTCCCTCCTGCCCCAACTTGAAAGTCTACCTCTGTCCCTCCAAAACAAAGGGACTCCTCCCCCCTCATACTTCTCTTTATTTATCTATTTATTTATTTATTTATTTATTTATTATTATTCAGGAAGTTCTGTTACTGCTGCATCCAAGAAGCAAGTATCTGTGATCCGAGGTATGAGCTGAATGGGATGTATCTCCCCAGTCCTTGCAATTGCTAAAAAAAACCACCCCAACCTGATGAAAGTTGACACCCCCAGGAGATCAAAGCCACAATCTCATCCTGCTGTGGCAACAGGTTCTCTTCCTTATCATGTGTAATTAAAAATCATCTAGTCAGCAAGAAAGACTGAAACTAAGCCAGGCTCACTTAGGCTCTCTGTAACGTGCTCATGTTCCTGGGGTAAACAATGATAGGTGGTGTTCTGTTGCTTTTTAAAGCCCTGGTAACTATGCTATCCTGAAGTGCACCCAATTATCTGCATGCTATTTCTCTTTTTACTATTATCACATGAGTGTTTGGCAGTGCTGCCCCAGTCCAGGCTTTCCTGTACTGGGGTTTTAAAAACTGCTCCTTGTAAAAAGCACTTTTTCTCTGGCTTCCAGCTCCTTCCTTAGGCACTCCCAGGTGTGCCAAGCTGCTTGCCTGTGTTCTGCTTCCACGGGCTGCTCTCTTCTACACCCTGTGTAGCGTCAGAGGCACCGGGAAGGCACAGCTGCCTCCATCAGCCAGATCTCCAGTGCTCAGACCAGCACAGAAGCCACAGAAACTTCAGCATGGCCCTGTCCAGAACACAGTCGCATGAGAAAGCAGTGATACAACTGTGTTAACTACCTGCTAAAGCACAGAGTGATTTGTCAGCAGCACAGTCCACTGCTTTCGTTCCCTATTATGTTCCTGCCTCTTTTGATTTGCAGTGAGAATATGCCCAAGGCAGGCATGCTGGGAAAGATGAACTTGCTTGTTACAACACTGAGAATCTTCAACAGGCAATGCAAATGTTCCCACTAAATTCTGGGTGTCCCCCTGTTTAATTCCCTTGCTTTTTCTTCTAGCCTGGAAGAGACACCAGATGAGGTTAATACTTCTTTTGGAACAACCTGTTCCTCCTATGCCACCCTAAGCAAACAAACAAATTGGCCTTTAGGGTGGTGATAAACTTGCAGTGACAACTCACTTGTGGTTAATACAAGTGTCATACTTCTCTACGCTCACAGAAATTGTTATTTCCTGAGAGTATGAGGACACACTGTAGTGGACCCACTGAAGGGTCACCAGGAGTATTAAGGGACCAGAGCATCTCTCCTACATGGAAAGACTAAGTGAGCTGTGGCTGTTCATTCTGGAGAAGGCTCAGGGGGATCTTACCGGTGTGCATAAACACCTGATGGGAAGGAATGACAAGCTGGGGTCTTCTCAGCAGTGCCCACAAAGTCCCATCTGAGTACAAATGGCTTTTGTACCATGAGGGTGGTAAAGCACAGCCCAGAGGCTGCCCAGAGAGGTTGTGGAGTCTCCATCAGTGGAGATATTCAAAGCCCAATGGGACACAGTTCTGGGAAACTTGCTCTAGCTGACACTGTTTAAGCTTGGGGGTTGGCCCACATGGTCTTGAGCGGTCCCTGCAGACCTCAACCAATCTGTGATGCTGAGAGCAGAAGCTGCTCTTATGCACAAGTTTCCAGTTTGACTGCAGAAGGCGTGTGCAGCAAAAACGTTCTGAGTAGACCTGAAGACCCCTTGATTTTAGAAGTGGCAAAGTTGAGCACTTCTAAATGCTGCTAGAATTAAATTGCTTGTAGACCCTTCACAGGGAAGCCTTGCCCATGGATTATAGTGGAATCTGTAATTATATGAGGAATGACTTCTTATGCTTTTCAAAGTGGCTTGACAATCCTGCAGACTCCCTGAAGGGAGAAAGAGATAAAACAGCATGGGAGCAGTATGTTTTTGGGAGTTTAGCAGGCAGAAGCTATGTGGAGTCAAGCAGGCTTAAAGCAAAAGGAAGTTTCAGAGATTAAAGTTGCAGGGACTTCAATTTGACCGTGCAATTTTCTTTTCAGAGCTCCCTAACTCGGTTCAGTTACCTTAATAGCTCAGCTCACCAGTACGGATGTTCCTGGCACCAGAGGCAAAGCTTCTTAAATGTGGAGCGAGACCCTCTGCTGTAATATGCCACCTCCCTTTATGAACTGGGAAATGCAGCCATCCAAGGATTTGGTCCAGGAAGCATGACAAAGATTCTGCACCTCTTAGCATGATTTTGAGAACAAAACAAGGGATGGCAGTGAGAGTGGACATAAATACGGTCTGTGAATGTAGAAACGCGATGATGTCTTCTGGGGAGGGGGAACCCAACTGATTTTTGAAGATCAGAGGAGGCATTGGTGAGAGAAATTTGAGATGAAAACCTGCTATGGTGGAAGCAGATGCATTAGCATCAAATGGGAAATTTTGCTTCTGCTAGGACCACCACCTTATCTAGCAGCTGTCCCACTTGCCCAAGGCAGTCTTTTGGCACTTGCAAGCCTGCCAAGAACTGAGTTAAAAGAGGAAAGTCTGAGAACTGGGACCATAAAATCAGAATCTCATACACAAAGAATGAGGAAAAGTTGGTAGAAACTTCTAGGACCTTGAAATCTTTGTAACTCACACTGTGTAATACAAGGTGCTGTACAGAGGAGAGATTTCTAGATCAAAGCGAATGGGAGCACAGCGACTTGTAGCTCTTCACAGGCAGGCTTGGGAAGAAAGGGTCTGCTCACCTTTCCAAGGGCTGTCAGAAGGTGGAAATCAATGGACTCCCTGTATCTCAGGATGCGGAGGATGCCATCCAAGTACACCTGATCCTTATTGAAACAGCCTAAAAGAGAATCGAGACACATCGCGCTCTCTCAGGGTTGGTTCAAGGCAATTTCTTGGAAGCCAATATGAGCAGAACCATTTTATTTTTAAATAGATTATTTATATCCCCAAACCTTCTCAAAAGCTAACTGGAAGGCTAAACTCCCTAGCTAGAGAAAGTAATCAAACACACAAGATGGTGAATACGTGCAGCAGCATTCCAGCTCCTGTAACAAACAAGAAAGGAGGTCAAACCATGAGTAGGAACTCCATCATTTTGCAATTTACATTCCCACCTCCAAGAAAAAAAAAATCCATTACTGACTGTCCTGGTTTCGGCAGGGATGGAGTTAATTTCTTTCTAGCAGGGGATGGAATGCTGTTTGGGAGTCAGGATGGGAGCAGTGCTGATAACACACATGGATGTTTCCAGTTGTTGCCAAGCAGTCAAGGACTTTTCAGTTGTTCGTATTTCCCTACTAAAGAGAAGGGAGGGGACACAGCCAGGACAGCTGATCTGAACTGGCCAAAGAGGGTATTCCATGCCAATTATGTCATGTTCAGCATAAAAGGGGGGCTGGTGGGGGGAGGAGCAGGCAGCTCCAGGACACACAGTTTTGGGGATGTTCTGGTTTTGGGATGGCTCTGAGCTGTGCAGCCTGAGCTGTGTGATTCGGTGAGAAACTGCATTGTGCATCACCAGTTTCATGTATTTTGCTATAAAGTCCTGTTATTATTATTACATCTATCTTTCTGCTATTCCAGTAAACTATCCTTACCCCAACCCCCGAAGTTTTGGTTCCTTGGGTTTTCTTCTCCTTCCCTTTCCCCCTCCCTCAACTCCCCCCCACCTCCCACTCCCTTTTAAAGAGCAAGCGGCTGTGTGGTGCTCGGCTCTCGGCTGGGGCAAAGCCACGACACTGCCCCAGCATGCAAGTCACACGGCTGTGTATCTTCAGCCTTGCTTTCAACAGCAGAACCCCTGCTGTCCTGCTTCAGCAAGTGCAGAGTCCCCTTTCTCCTCTTTTGCAAAAGGTTTTACCGTGGGGCATGGTGAAGGAGCTCTGTCCATGTTCTGAAAACCTCCCTAAAGCATGAAACCCCAGAAGAGAAAGAGGGAACCCACCTGGCTGTGATGTGTCGGTCCACCCTCTCTTGGCTCGTACGCAGTAATCCCACCTGGTGTTGGGGTCCTTGACAAATTTCCCCACGTCCTGGAAAAGCTGACTGAAGGACATCTGGCTGGCCTGATACACCGTGTAGTAGAGCAGGGCAGCTCTCCAAAGAAAAGGGTCTTTGCGGAACAGGACGCTGTGGATGCTCGCTAGCCCCTCTTCCGTAGGGTTGATGGGTTTTAACCCGTGTTTCCTACGGCCGTTCCAGTTGCACCACGGCTGGCTGTTGTTGTTACAACCCCGAAAATAGTGTGTTCCTGAAAAGAAAGGGATATGAGACATGGAACAGCAGCATATAATGATTAGAAAAAACTATAAAAGGATGGGAGGAGATGCCCATTTCAGAACTCTGAACTGGCAGGACTGGGCACTGGGAAAAGTGCCGGCTTCAGCCTTGTCGACAACAGGGAATTTTTGTCAGAGGTAGATACACCCCTGATACAGTTATTCACCCGCAGATTGACAGCGGGGTTCCCAAAAATGCCAAAGGGGTACCACTGTCAGCAGGGACTTGAGTTCCCAAATGCACGACAAGGAATTTTCCAAAGTGTCTGAATGCCTCTAGCATAGGCTAGGTAGGCATCATCGCAGGTGGAAGGGAGGAGGATCAAAGTAAGGAGGCAGAAACGCTGCCTGTGGAAGGTGACTGAACAGAGCAGAGCTGCTGCAGCCTTGTGAGAGGCCATGACCCCTCGCGGTGTGAGGGGCAGTGGTTCAAGGCAATGGCAGGGCATGCTCTCCAGCTGAAAGCCAGATGATAGTCCAGTTTACCGCGGTTCGATGTGCTTAACTCCAAAACAGTCACTGAAGGGATCAGAGGAGTTTTCCACAGGACCGAGCCTACCCTGTGTGATGCAAAACCCAGGCAGCCTCGCACGGGTTTCAGCATCGGTGGGTGAGCTCCTCTCACCTCAAGCAGGCCCACACTGGCGAGCAGCGCAGCGTAACGGAGGCGGGTTTGCGAAGTAAAGCGCTGGGTGCTGAGGGGGAACGGTGGCACTCTTTCTTTCTTTTTTACTTCAGACAAGTTCTGAGTTGCTCTCATGAGCAAAACATCCCTGAGCAGCAACGGCACAGAAGGTATGCCCTGAAGCATAGCCTCTGGGCTAGCATCATCTGGAAGGATTACACTTTGACTGCTCTGAGATTTCTTTGGGCATGTGAATCCCAGTGCAGAAAGTGGGACTTAGGTTGTAGACTCACTTCAAAAGCTCACTCCTGATCTGACCTACAATGATAATGTACATGATCTCTAGTAATCTGCGTGACCTGTCCTAGGGAGCCTGCTCTGGCAGGGGGAGTTGGACTCAATGGTCTCTGGAGGTTCCTTCCAACCCCAAAAATTCTGTGAATCTGTGAAAATTCTGTGAATCCGTAATCCTCAACCTGGTTATCTCCCTTCTACCACATGGTGCAGTGCTAAAGAGGTTTCTCCTTCCTTTTAGCACACCTACAGCATATGTTCTTTAGATAGGGAAGTCCCCCCCTTTCTGTGTATGTACAGCCCCTGGCCCACCACGGCAAGAGAAGCAAGAATGCATGCAAGTACTCCCCTTTCCCCAAAGAACTGATGTCATCCATGCTCATACCGATCTCATGTCTCAGCATCCCTTCCAGCCAGTGCTCTCGCGCAGTGGAGATATTGATAGTGAGCGTGGGGCGGCCGTTCACCACTGTCATTGAGGCTCGAGAAAGCAGGTCCTCCGTGAGATGGACCACGATCTGAGGATGAGAGAGTTCAGGTAGCAAAGAGCTCTCTTCTGGCTCCTGTTCCTGCTTCTTCCTTTGTCCCTTGCTGTACTATACCTACCAGTTGCCTATATATATCTACACACACACACACTTAACTCTCTGAAACTTTTTTAGTTGCAATTCTAAAGCCACATCAATGAGAGCGGGGAGCACTGTGTACTTTGTTTCCTGATAACATGATGCAGACTTGAAATATTACTAAAATACTGGTATTGTTTTGGTTACTTTTATACAGGAATGAAGTTTTTGTTCTCCTGGTTTCTTCTGGAAAACCAGTAACCATAACAAAAACTGCCAGAGAAGGAAGTTAATGCATATTGATATATTTTGTTATTTGAGTTTAAAAAAAAAATTTAAACAAGTGATTGAGAGGGAGAAGGAGAACTCTTGTTGAAGATTAAGTACCTTTCCCTCCTCATATCTAAAGAAATTCCCCACAGTACTGCTCAGAAAAGGGCAAGGGAGTGTACTTACCAGAGAGACATCATTATTATTATTATTATCATCATCATCAAAGTTAACAAAAAAGGCCACAGGGATCAAAGGTGTTAACATGATGGTACCATAAAAATTCTATTGAAGATGCAGGAAAAGATATGGAAATGCTGAAGCATTTAAAGCCTGGGTGCCACTTTGCTTTATTAACACCTCTTACAGTGAAAGCATTTTCACAGCATTTTAAACCACACTATGCATGAAGCATTAACTGCATTTTTGCAGAAAAAATAGAGTATTTTGTTAAGAAGGACATGGGATGTTTGCTGAGGCTGTAGGATCCTGCTCCCATGATGACAGAGAAAGACAAAAATCACTGCAAAGGGAGATAAAAGCACACCAAAGACCAGTAGGGTTTTTTTCTGCTTGCTCTAAACTGTAGTTTTATAACCTCACTCTTAGAAACACGGGCATAGTCTGGCATCAGTGTCAAAATATAGCCTCCCTTTTGGGTGTGAGGAGTTTATCAGTTTCCCCTAATAATATTTACAATATTTATAACATTTACAAATTAAACCCAGTTTCTAGGAAACTAATTTTTGTCTATTAATCTCCCAATCCAGATGCTTCTCGCTCACTGCCAGCGATCTCAGCCAAGCCCCGGACTGTGTCAGCTGGCGTTTTCATTTGGAATGATTCTTAATAATAATAATAAATTCTCTTTTTATGCATTCAATTTCATCTAGCTTTTCCAGGCAATTCAGTGTGACTCAGTCATACTGGACTTTTTAAATCCTGAATATAGGAAACGGGGGGGTTTTTTTGCATAGGACTCTCAAAAATGTGATGGTTAAAGTAAAGAAAAAACAGCACTCAAACCAACTCAACGTGTCAACCTCTTTCAGACATTTTTATTCACTTATCTCACTTTCATTTGTGCTGCTTCTCATAAATCTGTCTCTTGGCCTGCTGCTTATTTTTCTTGGCCTTTTCTTAACTCTCTTTCCTTTGGTATAAATTATTTGATCCAAGAGAACGGATGGCAGAACTGATGAATAAATGGAAATGTGCTAGTCTCCAAGCAGCTGAAAAAAAAAGAAGGGAAGGAAGGGTGTTGTTCTCCCAAAAGAGGTGAGTTTAAGAACGAGCATATATGAACCAGGAAATGGGCTGAAAGAGATGGCTCAACCATTCACAGGGAACGTGCATAATTTCAATTGTTCAAAAACCAGACAAGGCACAGCCATGGGAACACTATGATGTAAGGAACAGTCTTGTCGATTTGGAAGAAAAGGCCTCTCGAATGGTAGCTCGGGGCAACCCTAATGTGTCATTTCTAAGATTGACATAAACGTTTCTTCCCCGATCCAGTGTGTCACTTACCTCACCAAGGCAGCCTTCTTTCACCATGTATTTCCTGACGTGATTCCAGATGCGACTTTTGGTCAGCAAGCTGCCTCCAGTGGCCTGTTCAAATTTTTCATAGCTCCCATACTTCTGCAGCGTCCGCTCCATGATGTTAATGGACTGCACAACACAAAAGCACAGCAAATGTGAAGGCAGCAGTAAGACCCTGTCGTGATTAGATTCAGGCTGACATACTCTGTAATCAATCTCTGTCACCTTCAGACATACATCTATGCCAGAGTGCTGAAAAGAAGAGTCTGATAACTCAGTTTGGACCCACACACATCAGCATGACAGAGATGGTTATCAGCCGAGTGAAATAATACCCATTTGCTCTTTAATTTTGGGAATGTTGTACAACTCCCTTGTAAATCGGACATAACAGGTCACAAGGACGTTAACAGTTTAAGTTGTCAGCATGTTTCTTTTTATCTCATTCTCTCTTGGAGCACTGCATGCAGCTCTGGAGCCCCCAGTATAAGAAGGGCATGGACCTGTTGGAGTGAGTCCGGAAGAGGGCCATGAAGATGATCAGGAGGCTGGAGCACCTCTCCTATGAAGACAGGCTGTGAGAGTTGGACTTCTTCAGCCTGGAGAGGAGAAGGCTCCAAGAAGACCTCACTGCAGCTTTCCTGAAGGGGCCTACAGGAAGGGTGGAGAGGGACTGTTTTCAAAGGCGTGTAGTGACAGGACAAGGGGTAATGACTTTAAACGGAAAGAGGGTGGATTTAGATTAGATACAAAGAAAAATTTCTTCATGATGAGGGTGGTGAGGCCCTGGCACAGGTTTCCCAGAGGAGCTGTGGCTACCCCTTTGCTGGCAGTGTTCAAGGCCAGGTTGGATGGGGCTTTGGGCAGCCTGGTGTAGTGGAGGGTGTCCCTGCCTATGGCTGGGGGTTTCAACTAGATATCTTTGTGGTCCCTTCCAACCCAAACCATTCTGTGATTCTACGGATTCTTAAAGTCCTGGAGCTCCTTGGTGAGAGAAATATCAGTTACCTGAATACCTACACTTCTTTTTTCTTTGTCTACCTCCAATACTTGCTATTAATTTTGAAGGGTGTTGTGGTCAGATCTGCATTTCTTTTTCAAGAATGAAGAAAGCAGCCTAATTTACTACCTTAGGACAAAGATTTTTAAAAAGCGTGAGCTTAAAGGAAACTTCTTTTGGGGGGTTATGCAATCTGGGAGGAAAGAATCTTCCTACTGTATCTCACTGCTGTAATCTTTATTCCTGTTGCACCTGACTCTCCACAGCAAGGTTTTATTTACATGGGAGAAGAGACATATGTTGGAGACCATTAACAGTGAATCGGAAAACAAAGCATGAACAGAAATCTGTCGCAAACATCACCCTTTGGGTATTCTCAGAGTTATATCACATTTTCCTCAGGGATGGCCCAATCAGCACTGTGATATGGTCTTCAAGAAACTTCTCCAAAATGCCAGGCTCACCATAAAGCCACCTGGGGTCGTGACATGAACCCCGTCTCCTCTCGCCGCCTCCTGTGTGGCCGAAACTCCCTAGCCGTCACACTAACTCCAGCAGGAGTTTCGGCCTTGACAGGGACTTGCACTGGACCCAGCAGAGGCCTGGTGACATGTGGCTGGTTCCCAGGATCTGGCCCCTTTGGGCATTTGCTGAGGCAAGCAGGAAGAAGAAGCCGATGTCATGAAGAAAGGCACCAATGAGGAACACGTTGTCATTTAGGTTTTTTCCCTCCAAGTTTCCTTTATGAGAACGGGCATCAGCATATCTGAAGAGAGTTATTCTAAGTACAGGGATGCCGTGCCACCCCCTCAGCCACCACAAAAAAAATTGGCTTAGCCTGTCCCTGTTGCAGCATGGCTCTGTCTCCTGTGTTACGCAGCCTCCCTCAGCACCAAACCAGCTAACTCCCAGCAGGATCAACAGGCACCTTACAGGCCCCTGGCTCAGTGGTTTGCAGAGAGAATAAATCCTTCTGCTCCTAAAGACAAGAAGTGATGGGGCTGCTGTGGGAAATCTGTGACATCCTTCTGCAGCTTAAAAGCCAATCATGGTTTTTGAGACAAATGCATTAAAAATAGAGGACTCACCCTCACCTGGCACAAAATGGGTGGCTCTGGCATCATTCTGCCTATCCACCTAATGTAGATACATAACAGAGGTTCAGCGCTGTTATTTCTACACTTAGGCCCATTAGCCTATTGCACAGAGATATGGGTAAAGGCAACAACACATTTGTATTGGAGAGGTAACAAGGCAAATGGGATTTTGGATCCCAGTAACTACTCCATGTATTAGGTCTTGTGTGAATGCATAGGTGTGGCAGGGCCTAAAAGATGCTGAGGGAGCTGGGCTTGTTCAGCCTAGAGAAGGCTGTGGGGGCATCTCATTGCAGCCTTCCAGTACCTGAAGGAAGCATACAAACAGGAGGGGAATCAACTTTTTAAAAGGGTAGATAATGTCAGGACAAGGGAGAATGGATTAAAGCTAAAGGAGGGAAGGTTTAGATTAGCTATTAAGGGCAAGTTTTTTACAGAGAGACTGGTAAGGTGCTGGAATGGTCTGCCCAGAATGGTGGTGGATGCCCCATCCCTGGAGGTGTTCAAGGCCAGGTTGGATGGGGCCCTGGGCAACCTTGCATAGATCCAGGACTGGAGGTTGGTGGCCCTGCCTGTGGCAGGGGGCTTGGAACTCTATGATTCTTGGGGGACCTTCCAGCCCGGACTATTCCAAGATTCTATGATTCTAAAAGATTATAAGAAAATATTAGAGAGCTCTTTCTATGTCAGTCAACAATAGGGGTTTTTTCCCTTGTGATCTGTTGAGTCTTAACATCACTTATCATTTTAAAATTACCTCAGATAAATGATGCAAAGTTGGTGCCTAAGTACCAAAAGCAGGAATACACAAATCCTTCACTCAAGGACTAATGTTTCTGGGGACTGACAACAATTGCTCCTAGCAAAATTAGGATCAAGGGCTAGATGGAAAGAGCCAATCAGAGTAAAATGTACTTCTTGAATATATTTTCCCAAAGGATTTCTTTTCCTCTTTTAAAAATTATTTATGAATTTTAAACTTTCCAAACATTGGCTTTTTAATAAGTTTCTCAGTGTCTGCAAATTCTGAGGCATTTCCCTGCCTTACAAAAAATCCTTGGTTAAAGAAGCAACCCAAAAATTCCTGCCCCAGGAAGTTTATTCTCAGCCAGCAGCCTGAGGAATCTATGATAACAGTTCTTCAGTTTCCTTTGCGAGGTGCCAGATCCTTAAGATGCTTCTGTTACCTACCAGTTGTTTGGTGTATCTGGTTTCTCTGAACAATTAATTAATTTTATTTGCTCCCTCTGAAATAGTTTCTGAATTAACCTTCTGGCATGAAATGTCTTCACTATTTGTTGATATTAAATTTCAATTAAGTCTCTTAGATAAAACACACTAAGTACCCACTTAAATTCTTGGAGGCTTAAGTTTCTATGAATATGCATCAGCGATTTCCATTCCTAAAGAGACTTGCTGCCAGCAGCACTACATTTCCTCTCCTGAACCTCTTCCTTTTCCCCCCATCTCTTCCTCTATCTCTCAGTAATAAATTCTGGGGGGAAAAAAAAAGGTAATGATAATTAATGGTGTTTTACAAAAAATCACAGTGAGACAAAGAATTAAGATACAACAGGGCTTGCCAGAGAACCACACTAGCAGCTACGCTACATGGTGTCCCCTGAACCTTCACTTTCTGAGATAGGGTCCTTCTGTGTTCAAACTTATGGTTATACAGAACAACAGTTCCCTTCAGAAGTCTTCAATAATGAGATTGAAAACACTGCAGATCTTGTGGGTGCAAAGGTTTGGCTTTAAATTCTCTGAAAGTTATTTACTGCAGGAACTGATGCAGAGATTAATGTTATTTTCAAATCCACCAGGATTTGGTCCTTTCCTTTTTAAGGGTTTTTAAGGCAGCTTTCAGAAAGCACCCAGCATTCTGGCTACCTTTCCCTAATAATAAATCAAACAAGGTAATGATATTGGCTCAAGTTTTGGTAGGGGTCCATCCATTAAGCCAAATAGTTGGTAGGTCCCAGGCATGGTATTGCTGTAGGCAAATCAACACCTCTCTTAGGCCACACTTGGTCATAGCCAAAGGATCATGTGGCTGTGGGGTTCCCAGCAGAAGTGGGAAAAAGGCCACTACATTTTGCTGCCCATTCTGCCTCTCACCAAACCAAACACCAAATCCAGTTCAGTTTCATATCAAAGCAACAAAAGAGAATCTTTTCTGACAATTTGATGACAAAGCTTTTGGATGGAGAGCAACAGGCAAGTGAGAGCCATAGCTGAAGGAAGCCAACAAACGTAGCAAAAGACAGGAAGCAGGTTTGAAGTATAACAAAGGTACTTAACTTACTTTTTGAAAAGAGTAGGGCAAATCTAGCATGCTGATCAAAGTCAAGCAGCATGGATGACAGCAGGTTTGATGAAACAGAGGACTGACAAAACCATTTGAGAGCAAGGGGGCAGTTTCTTTTCAACATAAAATCTCACAAAAATCAGGGTGTTTGAGAAGAGGATGTAAACTTTATTAACCAGCACTCTGTTTGGATGCTATCTATAATGACGTTACTACTATGAGATGTGGCTTTACATAGGTTGGGTGGTGTTACCCCAGAGCACTCTCCTACCTTAGGAGTGCAGGTGTTTTCTAAAACCACCCCATCACAACAAACAATGAGAAAACAAGCACTGAAGGTGCATTAAGCTTCCTGCTTGGCTGTCTGTAACAATAAAATCCCTGGAGCCAAAACCTACATGTGTTCTTCTCAAGTTCTAGCTCCTGTCTGCCTACAAGGCATCCTCATGGATTTCTGTGTTTATGGCTTTTTCTAAAATGCTGTAAGACACTTGAATCAATGGCACAATATGAATAACAGGTTTTCAGAGGCACCTTCCCCTGAAGAAGCACAGATCCACTCTGGTGGATCCCACCTCATCCCAGGTGAAGGGTGCCTCCTCTACCTTGTATGCCGTGCTGAGTGACATATCTTGGCCATTCAGCCACCTCCAAATAGATGCTGCATGTCTGAACCCAGGCATGTTGGGAAAGTCATTTATCTTAAGGCTTAAGAATATGAACACATATTCTCTTGGTTGGGAAATTACTAACTGCTCACCACTGTCACCTCCTCCCTTGACTCTCTCTCAAGCAAACCAGAATTGTTAATTCTTTCCAAGCAGGCAGGCATGACTTTGGAAGCACTGAAACAACAGGGAGAGCTGTCACACACACACATACACACATACACACATCCTCACCACTGCACAAATCTCTAGGAAGTGGCAGATCGCCCCACCACTGAGATGGGCCCCATTCCCCAGGGATGCTACTGGTTTTGACACTTCTTGCCACAACCACCCCAACCGAGGGGAAAAGGCTTGGGATTTTTTTTGGATCCCAGGCACTGAATGGAGCCCCTCACTTGGGGTTCTCCACCTGACTCTGAGGTGACTCAAAGTCAGGTGCTGGAAGAACTCTCTGGGAAAGGGCAAAATCAAGACCAGCCTGCCAGCTCTTGCCTATTCTGGCATCCAACTCTGAGCTTATTTTCCAGCCTCTGGGCCAGCAGAAAGCAAGGTACTGATACTGTCACAGTTCCTAAGGCCAAACTGTAAAATCCTCAGCAACAGGTGACAATATGAAAGAAGCACTACGTGAGGTTACTGGCCAGGAGTAGTAATTCCTGTTTTTTTAATTGTGGTTTAAAAGGTCTGGTTTAATCCCTCTTAGTGCTACCAAAAAGGAACAAAAGAAGCAGTGGTCCCAAGACAAGTCCCCTTGCACAGCAAGCTCTGGTGATGCTCAAGAAAGTAACAACACAGAAGCACCAACAAGAGCAAGCCAAGATTCTGTTTAATTGACAGGTTTAGGAGGTGGTGGCTTCTTTAAACAAATTATTAACAGCAGGGTGGGTCTCTGCCTCCCGAGTCACCTGTGTGCAGCAACCCAGCTTAGTTACTGCAGAGTGATTTTAGATACCTGTACTGATAAGACATGCTTGTGAACTGTTTGAGAGCAACCAAGTTAGAAAATGGGCTCAGTGACCTCAGAGTCAAGACCC
Source organism: Zapornia atra (assembly GCA_013400835.1). Lineage (NCBI taxonomy): Eukaryota > Metazoa > Chordata > Aves > Gruiformes > Rallidae > Zapornia > Zapornia atra. Next base: position 31,476 of record VZTU01022414.1, read on the forward strand.
CTGTGTTCAGTCAGTTCATCCTTCGTTCAGAAGCAGCTCTGCTACAAAAGGGTAGCAGACTCTGAGAGATCTGAAGCAGGCAAGGCTTGCAGGACCATCCCTTTTCTCTCCGAGCAGGGAATGCAGCTTCCCCCTCAGGTAATGCTAAGCTGTACCAACCAAGTGGAGCTTGTTAGTCTAATTAAGTTATAAAATGATGGCTGCCCTTTGGGTCAAGTAGGAGGAGGGGAGAGAGAGAGGGGTAACAGTGGGTTTTTGAGGCTAGCCTATGCAGGTTGTAGCATTTTGAGTTTTATTCAGTCTTTACAGTGTTTCTTCTTTTGTGTGCTTGTTCTTAGTATGATAAAGAGAGTGTTTAAGTAAGCTGGTAGTAATATTTATTATGAAAATTTTTTTCAAATGCTTTGTAAGGAATTGGAAATTAATACTCACATATTTTTTGGGTGAGACTGTGTTGTGAAATAAATCTATGCTCCTTGTGGGGCATCACCAGAAGTGATCTGCAGTCTCTCCTAGCAGAAGAGAAAAGTTTGTGTAGGACGTGGAGGACATATGCTGCTTTGAAGATACATTTTGTGTTACATGTTAACGCACTTTGTCTATGAATCTTTGCTTAGGAAGGAATTTGTTACTAGTGGAGGATGAGGGGTTTTACTGGCTGTGAACAACACTTAATTGTGATGTGTTATTGAATCTTCAATGTGTCTAAGGTGTGCTATGACCTGGATAAGGCAAGGGAGCATTGAATATCATGTAGTTTAGCCTTCTACCTCCACCTAACTATTTCTTCCAGCATCTGATAAGCTTGCTAGCTGTAGACTTCTTATGTTACTTACTTACAAGGTGCATGGCACAAATACTTTCAAGGTAGTGCAAATGACTTGTTTGTTAACTTGAAGCTGATATATTTTTATGAGCACAAGGGAAAAGGATACATGACTCTTTCATGGTGGGGATTAGCTATTCAACAAAATATTGGTGTTTGTTGGGGGTTATTTTAAACACTTCTGTATATAAAAATAGATTTCCTGTCTTCATGTATGGTTCAAAGAAATAGGTCTTAACACAGGGGTTACTTGAACTTGTAGCCTCCTTGCTGATACTGGTTCAGCAAGTTGCAACTGTTAAGCCATCTGCTCTGTGAACACAGGGGACAATTACTTCTAGGTAAATATTGCCACCTCTAGCATCTTTGCAAAAACAACAAGCACTCTAAATGTTAAGAAAGCTTAACAATGAAGGACAGGTAGTTTGAGCTAGGAGGAGTGCTAGTAAGAAAACTTTCATAGCACTGAGAGCACGTGCTTGCTGCACTGACCTTGAAGCACAGCAAGCTAATTAATTTCTGTAATATTAGATGTGTCAATCAGTGAGAAAAGCTGCAAGTCCACATGCTATTTTTGGTTCTCAAGTTCTTTTCCCTACAAGCACATATTGTGTGACTCATGAAATAACCTTATTATGAAGAAAACAAGATAAAGTAGAAAGAAACAGAGCACAGTATGAGAAGAGAGATGTTTAAGAACACTTTTTCAAATTTATTAATATCTTTAAAGTGTTTACTCTCTGCCTGTGAAAAGGCAATGGGTAAAGGTGTTGGGCTGTGCCTAAGGTTTAAAGCCTTTGATCTGACTGAGGGCCTGGGGGTGAAGTGGGTGCTCAGGGGCCTGTGTGTTCCCTGTTGCTGTGGTGATGGTTTACAAATCCTTTAGCTTTCTTGCCTTAAAAAAAAAAAGAGGCAGGCTGTGATTCACTCTTCAAGTATGTTGCAGTAATGCTGTATTAACTGATTCCACAGGCATGCAGAAAGGGCAGTATGAAAACACAACCTGTTTTAATGTCCTAGTAGGCTATGCACAGCTGTGGGTAAAAATACTTTTGAAGTTATTCAAAATCCTCTAAAATTCAAAAATGTCAGGTTTTGAGCTCACTTCCCTGAAGCATCCTAAAAGTTCCCTATGAAATTGGTGAGTCCTGTCAGTAAAAAGCTGGTTTTACAGAGACACTAGTTGTAAAAGACCAAGCAAGTGTAAGTTTCTGTTGACAGAAAGCAAAGCTTCCTGAAATAAGTGCAGTGACAAATGAAAGCCAAAAACGTTTCAAAAGACAAAATGGAATTTATCCTTGTTGCATGAAAAAGGATGACTATGCACAGCTGCATTTTTAGTGCCAGCTCTTTTTGCAACTGAAATGATCTTTCCTGAATGTAATGCTTCCTATAAGATCC
>VZTU01022414.1:51587-76778 GCA_013400835.1 Zapornia atra
AACAGAAAATACAGATTCATCCAAAATGTTGTGTTTTGCCATGCTGTGGACCAACCCTTTTATTCATTGTTTGGGGTGAAATTTCCTTTTCTCAGGTCAAGTCTCTGGCATGTGAGTATATTCAAGAGGACCTCAAGTCTCAATTTGGTCTTCATTTCAGAATCACTGAGGAAAGGATGGGTATTGCATTCTTAATGCTCTTCTGTAGTGCAGGATTTCCTTATACAGGGCTCCTGGTGTGAGGGGGGGAATTTCTTACAGCCTGGCTTCATCTTAGGCACCGAGACACAGAGAGTCACACCTGCACCATAACATCACCCAGGATGCACTGGAGGCAAAATGATGGTGGGCTAGTAGACAGGGGTGTCTGTGCTGGTGGCCCAGTCCTCAAGAAGCTCTGCAAGGGCTACCTCCTGGCCTCTTCCCCAAGGTTAAACCCTTTGTCTGCAGCCGCTGGGAAGAATTTATGGGACTATAGCCCAGAAATAAAGATGCACAACACTGTGTACTGTGCAATAAACTGAATCTGCTTGCAAGGGTAAGATAGGCGAGCAGCTACTTTTACTTTTAGTTGTCTGTGAATAAAAGGAAATGGCAAGTTGGAAAATACTACTGTTGTCTAAATGGTAGGACTTTTCTGTGAATCAAAGGAAGCACCTTGCTCAGCTTCCCTTTGGAATTGTGAACTCAATTTCTGAGCAGCAATAAAGTTTTAGGGAATGGTCTCTGAGGATCACAGAATGGAGCTATACAGTGGACTACACTGGGATGAGCATTTTCACCTTCAATATTTTACATTTATGATTGCATTGGTATTGCAAGGAAGCCAGAGCTACAAAAACTTTGGCTAACGCTCTCCTCATTAGTTAAAAGGTGCTCTGTTCTTATTAAAGTGCTAGTGCAAGCTTCTATAACCTTCTGAAAATAACAATACACCCCTGAAAACAGCCAATATGCCTCCAGACTTTTGGAAGGAAAACTTGGGAAAGTAAAAATGTTTCTTCTTGCCATGCAAAACGATAAATGGCTGGCTTCTGTGCTGGTGCTCTCAATTCCCATGAGAACTGCAAGCCAACAAAAAAACTTTCTCTAAGTGCTTTGTATTCTGTTATTTATTGTTACAGAAGGGATTACTTTTCAGTAGCCTACCCCTGGCAAGGAGAAATCTTGAGCTGTATCATGAGGAGACAGTGAAGGATGTGATTCATAATTTTTGAATGCAAAAGGCTGGCATAAAATAAAATGCTGTTCAGCGAGCAGAGTCAGCTCATTGTTCCACTGGTTTCAGCATGGCATTACTTTCTTTCCCCTCTCTTTTTCTTTATGCCTTCCATTGTGAAAGTTCAGTTGATTTTTATTTTTTTCCTCAGGAGTTGTAAGTAGTTTTATTAATTTATTAAGAAAAAAAAATAAACCTGACTGGAAATTCCATTGCCATACCCCCCACCATTATGCAGACAACAGATCTCGTAGACATTGTAGAGCATCATTCCTGAAAAAGACTGACTCTCTTTGGCTCTTTGGAGCATTAAAAGGGTAAGCTATAGTCACTGTCCATTGCTTTTCTGGCAGACAGACATAGACCCTTGAGAAGATGAGAAACTAAATATTCAATTTATTTCTAGCAGGGCCCCAGTGAGTCTGGATCACAATGATGAAGAAATTCTTGTCTCTGTAGTGACCAAGAGGAAAGGACATTTGTCACATGCGTGCTGCACTGATGTTGTAAGCAGTTATACACTCCTAGGAATCTCAGTTTCATTTTTCAGAATATGCTTAATAGAAGCATTTTTTAACAAGAGGTTTATTTTACAGAATGAAGCATAAGTATTTCCCTCTTTTTTAATATTAAGTAGCAGAGAGGATCATTACGTACACCAACGCTGCAGTTACCACCATTGCTGCTGGCCCTCAGGCTGAGCATCGTGCGCTATGCCGTATCTTCTGAAAGACGACAGCGACGGGTGGAGCCATGTTTGGAAACGCACCGCCGACAGCTGGAGCTGCCCTGTACGGATCTCACAGGTCCACACGTAAAGCAGAAGGCATGTTTAAACTGCAATAGTTCTATTTAAAGGACTCAGATTACATGTAACTTCTTCCTTTGGGATGGCAAGAGAAAGAAAAAGACTTAATGGTGATTCTCTCATTTTCTGTCAATGACTCCGTATCGGCTATTTAGTCTTCTGGCATCAGCCTGCACTGATTCTCTACTGCTCACGAAAGGAACGTCTATTATTTCCCAGGGACAGCTATACCTGGTTTCTCTGGAAGGAAAGTAAACCTGTCCTTTCTTATCACCGTACAGGCTCATTTACAGATTATGAGAGATGCATCCCATCTGGTAAGTCCCAATTTTCAGCCCAGTGTGCGAGCAAGTTCTGATGCTGGACCTCAGGTAGCTCCAACCCACGTTTACCTGAGAGCAATGCAGGGACATTTGTTGGCCAGGCTGCCTAGTCTTAAAAGATTTCTTACAGAGGGATTATTTGATACTGTATTTTTAGATTCTGCTCCACTCTGATGCCATGCTGTTTGCATAAAAAGCACTGGAAAGATTTTCTAATGAGGTATGACTGGAAGAGTGTGGTTTGTTTAACAAGGCAAAGCAAATATTGGAAGGAGAAATGACTGATGCCTGTAAATAGTCCAGGAGGCAAGAAGCACAGCACTGAGGAGGAAGGGCATTCATGCACAGTAGTGAACGCTATTTGCATACAAGCGGACAGGTATAAATGGGTGCCAATACATATGGATAGACTGGTAATTTTATGGGGTTTAGTCATTTGGGCCATCAGGCCTAGCACAGCTTCCCACGAGGCAAAAAATTGACAAACTGTACTTAAACTGCATTCAGCACATTGATGGGGAGTTTGATGGTGCCTGGATAGCCAGGGCTGGACCTGAGCACCATATGGGTCTCTGCGTTTGCAACACTTGCCCATTAAGACAGGCAGACCAGTGAAACAGAGATGGGCACAGTAGAAGTACTGGTGGGTGAGGTTTGGTGGGACCATGGGCTCTACCACCAAGGCCTTGAGAAGGAGCTGTGATTTGCTCAACTGCACCAGGCAGGCATCTCGGAGCAACATTGCTATTGTGTTTTGCTGTCAATGCAGCCAAAATAAAAATGAAGCTTCAAATGAAAACAAGCATCCAGGACACTCCCTCCTGGGCAGCTGAGGCAAGGTGTGGAATAACCAGGCAGTACTCGCCTGTAAAGGATGGGACACCCATGCCTTTCTTTAAAAAAAGCCCACCACAGAACAGTTTGAGCCCAGCTGGGCAGGGGGAGGTAAGGGGATGGGGCCGCCATGGCTGGATACACCCCCTGCACGACCACATGCAGGGGTCAGACCGGGAGCTGCAGTACACGAAGCCAGGCCTGCTCCCAGAAGAGGGAAAGGGAGAGCCTGAGGCCTCAGCCCCGGCCTCAGCCTCAGTGTGCCTTCAGGCCGCTCCTTGCGCAGCTCCCCCCTCACAGCCAGGCAGAAGCGAAGGGGAGGGAGAGCGCAGCGGACTGCTGTCGGATTAGATGTCACTCCTGTCAATCAACGCCCACTCTGGGCCGGACCGAAGCCGGCAGGGATGTGACGTGACTGGCTGCTCTGCCGCGCACGCGCACCGCCCGGCGCAGGCGCAGCTGCGGCGGGCGCTGAAATTCAAATCCGAGGAGCGGTTGGGGTGGTGACATTGCTGCTCTCGGGTGGCCGGAGGCAGCGGGGCGAGTGCGGGCAGCGGCGGCAGCTGTAGCCATGGATCCGTTCACTGAGGTGAGGGCACGGCGTGGCCAGACCCGACTCTATCCTTGAGTCGTGAGCTCCTGCAGGGGCTCGCCTGGGGCTTGATCCGTGCACAGGGTAGGAGCGAGTTNGGTTTCTTCCACCCCTGGCTTCAGGCTGCGTGCCTGCCAGCGTCCCTTCTCCACCGCGCTGCGGCGGGCGTTTGTAGGCTTGCGGCGAGCCTCCTTGCAGCGGAGAGGTTCTCTCTCTGCCCGTTCCTCTTGCTCACGCTGGAGCTTGCAGTGTTGTAGCTGTCCAGGCGTCTGTAGGGCGCCAGGGCTCCTCGGGGCGAGCAGCGGGGGCTGTTCCTGCGAGGGGTTGCGAAGGGCAGGCCTTTGCGAGGCCGGGCGGGCACTAAAGCGCCAGGGAACGCAGCGGAGCGCTTGCCTTTTGCCAGCGTCTGACCGGTGAGATTTTTTTCAGCTGAAGCAGAAGGGGCCCTGAGGAGCTGATGGGAGCGGCGCTGGCTGACACTGTGCCCGCCGTATCGAAAGGCCGGGTGTGAAGCTCGCCCAGAGCAGCGCTCATCTGATTAAAAACGCTTTCTATTTGACACTCTCACCCGTGAGCGGTCAGGCTCACTGGCACGGCCAGTTCCTATTGTTATTTTAAAAAAAATTAAAAAAGGGAAGTTGTTGAGGTGGATTTGCGTGTGTGTGGCTGGCTTATACAGAGGCAAAACTGTAACATGAAGAGTGGAATTGACTGGCTTGAACCTCTCTGAACGCTTTTGGTTTCTTAAGGATGCTGTACGCTGATTTCTGTGTGTGACATGCAAAGCGGCAGAGCTGTCTTGTGACTGCTTTGAGAAACATCATTAAAATGGCCTTCATTCCACAGCCTGTCTAAAAAAACCCACCCCTAAAGTATTTTAAAAACAGGAGTGAAATAAAATATGTTGGTGAAATACACTCTCCTTCCCTTGAACGCAATCTCTATATATCAGACTGATATACTTTAAATAAATGAGTGCTCAAAAAAGGAGACTGTGGAAACCTGATTTAAAAAAAGAACAAAAGTTATTGATCAGAACGTATTTACTAAATGTGTTATGCCAAGGCAGATTTACCCTACCCCCGTGTAAAAGCTTGCTAAGTATAAACATCTAAAACCTCCTTCCTTAATTGGTAGTGAACAGCGTGATCTGACTAGTCTTACATAAACTTCAAGTTCAGGCTAGTGAATCCAGTTTAAAATGGTTTTGCATGCTGGGATATATTCCAACCTCAACACACCCTTGTACATAACTGATTTTGAAAAGCTTTGACCAACTGTGAGGCCGCTCCTCAGAGTAAACTTCATACAAGCATTGGCTAGTATTGCAGAGTGCCTGGAATATCGCCTTGTCAAGAATGCTTATGCTGTGGACAATGTGTAGAAACCTAACCAATATTACTGTGTTACTACTGAACTTTAATAACTTTCCTCAAAACAGCTTTCTGAAAAGGGAGCTTTTTACCACCTACTATGAAGCACTTATGTCCTGGTTTGTTTTCTTTTAAGGTATTTCCTTAATGACTTTCAGGTAATACTTGTCTACAAACTACTGTTTTCTGTTACTTGCAGGGAACCAATGAGGCATTTTAAGTGTTGATTATGTAAAACAGTCTGATTCGAAATTTAATTGGCCAAAGCATGCCATTAATTGAGTGTTATCACTTTACAGTAACAAATTTTGTCCAGTCTCACTGAATTTAAGCTCAAATATATTCTTACTTTAAGATTCAGTGGAATGCTTTTAAAGCAGGCAGTTCTAAAATAATGGGAGTTTTATTAATCCTACAGGTTATTAGTTTTTGCTTGTATCTAAGCCATATTATTAATACAAAATGCACTGACACGGAGCAGTGGATGCTTTTTACGTTCATGCTGAGCATGCTGTACTGTGGCTTTCAGTTTATAGCTGATTATCGAATTTGCCTTTCTTCTTTGGTACTATGGTATGTTAGAAATAGTCTAGGTTATTCTGTACTTTAAAGTACTTGTTAACATTCATAGAGCATGGCATGATTTCCTAGTGTGGAAGAAATAAGTGATACAACTGCAGAGGGGAAAACTTGTGCGTATGACGTTTGAAGTTAACTGTTCCTCCAATGCCATGGGATAAATGTGGTCCCTTTGCTGCATCCTGCTGGTAAAACTGGGTAGTTGGAACAAATTCTTATAATGAGTATCTTCTCTAACGCTCCTGAATAGGTACTTTAAAAAACCAACCTTTTCAAATCCAAGTATGTCCATCAACATTTGAAGCGGGGGGGCCTTTTCTGTGTTTTAGAAGGTGCAGTTGCAGCACTAGTAATGATCCTCTAACGGCAACTTAGTTCTCAGGTTCCTGGGTATAATGAAATAGGTACAGCCTACTCTGAAGCCTTGGCTGTCCCCAGAATGCTGGGTGAATGTACTTAGAGCAGGCGCCCTCTTGAAGAACTTGAAAAGTCAGTCTCTAGTTCTGTTGACGGCTTACTCATCGCATGCAGGAGCAGAATTTGAATTATGGCAGTTGCATGGAAAACTTGAGATATGAAGAGCCAATAGGAGCTGGAGCTGAACAGCAGAGGCGTGCATTCTTGGGAAGTGACACCCTGTTTGTAACAACTGAAACTCGGTTTTACTCAGCTAACAGCACAGAAAGGAATGTGGCTGCATTTGAATAGCGCTGCAGCAATACTGCTGTGGGAGAAATAATCTGTTCTTCCTGCACAAAGTTGAGTTTCTTTATTGGGGCGTTCCCCGCGCTTTGTAGCGCTCTGCCTTTTGGTGGTTAAATAAAGAAACTTGACCTGTGGCCAGAACTAGCATGGAACTTGCATTGAATGCACTTTTGGCATTTCATGTGTCTCCTCCCAGACCCCCTGCTCAGCTCCCAAACACTCCTCATCTATGGAAGCTAGAGAAACTGATTTTTGCTTTCACAACAAACTGTGGAGATTGACGTCCCATTTGTCCTGTGTTGCCCTACAATGGAACATTGTGTAAGACTTCAGCCTTAGACAGTTAAAAATGTGAAATGTGTATTTAATTGCTGTGCAACAAGACAGATAATGGCTGGCATAGTTCTCTCAGTAATTTATGTGCCACCAAACAAGTGCAGTTTATATGCTCACTTTCAAAGGCCATTAGTTCAACCACACAATTTCTTGTCTCAAAGTGCTGCAAAACCTAAATCAAAGGAGTAATTAAGTATCCTATCTTGTATGGAATATGATCGTAGTAATCAAATTTCCAGTAGCTAGGGAATGAAATAGAATGTTGTGAGGTAGCTTAATTGGTGTGTCTTTATGTTCCTTTGTATACAAGTATATTACAATAACAAGCCTGTTTATTTAAGATAACTGGTTATAACATCTATATATTCTTAAAATTAAGCTTGAGGAAGAGAAATTCACCTTCTAATTAAAAAAAAAAAAGTTGCTATTACACCTTCTAATATTAACAGCCACATGTTTAATTTGCTGTTCATTGGGTTTTCTTATGACCACTTGGCAACAACTTCAATATTTATTTTGTCAGAGGGTTAGTTCCAATCAGGTGACTTGACCATATGCTTTGGCAATGTCAAAAAAAACTACAAACAAGGCTTGACAGTTCAAGACTGTCCTGTGACAATCAATTAAAAAGAGTAATTACTTTCAAACATTTCTGATTACTTCAGACTCTATAGAAGCATTTCTTCTATCTTTTTAAAATTCTGCCATTGCTTGTGTCTCTCTGGTCTGGTTTCCTTTGAAAGCCAAGCTAAAGGGAGATGTTAGTTGACTTAATGACTGGAACTTTGGAGCCTACTGGCTAGCTTCACCTCTTCTTAATAAAAGAAGATTATCTCGAGTTTAACTGCTTCAACAATTTTTGTGAACATGTATGGCTGGGTGAAAAGACCCAAACCAGTGCCTCTATGAAGAAAATGCTTCAGCTTATTGGCTGGTAAGCCAAAGGATTTCCAGTAACCTGCAGACACGTACTGGCTGACCAGATACCAAGAAGGTAGCTTGGAATGAGCTGCAGCATGAGCTACCTTTATTTAATGGGAACATACTAAAAATGTGAGAAGCTGTGGGTATTGCAGTGGTGAAAGCAGAGTATGGAGAGCAGGGGTTATCAGAGTGAGAAAAAGGAGGTAGACAGAACAAATTGTGGTGTTAGCAGTGGAAAAAACCCATGTTTTGATCTGCTTTCAGGAGGGGATAACCAGTCAGAAATCCAAACTTTGACTAGTTCTATCACGTTGTGTTGCAGTAGATCAGTTGTAACATCCAAGAGCTGTGTTTCTCTTAATGTAGCCTTCACTATAAATTCCTGGTATTGTGGCTCTTAGTAAGTGCTATATAAATTTATATAAATTTTTTTTTAATTTGAGTTATTGCTTTTTAACCCATTTATTGCTATGTGTCATAACATGATTTGTTGACTACTCAGAAACTCCTTGAAAGAACCCGTGCCAGGCGAGAGAACCTGCAGAAGAAAATGGCTGAGCGGCCCAAGATGGGCGGGAGACCCACACTGCAGACCAAGAGGGTCAGAGAGCCTTTGCTAGAAACTGGTAACCAGGCACCTCTTCCTGGAGAAGAAGGTATTTTGCAAAGAGTTTAATAAAGTTTGCCTTTTGATATGAGTCCTATCTCCTTTTTATTTTCTAAGGGCAAGTGCAAACCCTTAATGTTTATCTTCAACTAAGCAGTGATAGACACAGTTACCTGACTGCTAGGACTGAATATGGCAAATGTTTACCTTAGCCTGAGAGCAGATGCTCTAAGTAATTAGTAAACTATTTAAAGTTAATAATAATGCTGCAGACAGTGCCTTGTGATTAGTCACATTTGGGGAGGGCAGGGTTTTGGAAGTCGTAGGGTATTTATAAATCATAACTTTGTGTTACAATTTTATACTGTCTTCTAAAATATTTTAAGTTGTTGGAATACTGTGACCTCTGCAGGGAAACCGGGTACAAAGCCATCACCATCGAAAAGGCTCTGCCCTAATACGGAGACTCAAGCTTCCAGTGTGGAGAACATACAGCCAGTTCCTCCAAGTTCCACAAACCATCGTTCTCCTGAGATAACTGCAGAGTTGCACGTTGCTGCTTCTAACAGGGCTCCTTTGGCTGAACCTCTTGAGACAGGAAAAGCAACCCCCAAGTCAGAAACTCCTGCGGCCCTTTCTGTCAAAACACGTATGCAGAAGCTGGCAGAGCAGCGGCGCCGCTGGGATAGTGAGGGTGTGTTTCGCTTGCTGAGCACTACTGGTGGTTTTCACTGTTTGCATTGATGATTGCTTGCTAGTAGAAGATAATTTTGTGTGTGTGAATGCTAATGTTTTCATAAAGAATTCTTAGCCAGCACTGGGGAAGGCCTAAAATAAAACTGTTGATTACAGCTTAATTTTAGTCTTTTTTTTTTTTTCCCTCTACTGGTGTGATGCCTTGCTTATCACAACAGTGACATAACACTACTAAACAGCTTGGTTTAAAAGGCGTTTGCTTTGTGATGAACTTAAATTTAACTTGATTAGTCTCAGTGCCTTCAGAGCCAGTAGCCTGATTCTGTTCATGGCAAGAACATCTTAACTTTTGGTAAACTCAGTATATAGCAAAACGCTGCAGATTCAAATTTATCAGTGTATTTTTGTTACAAAATGTGTGTGTTTTTCTTTTTTCCAGATCCCTCTGAATGTGTTCCTCTGTCTCCTCTCCAGTCAAAAGATCTGCCTGTTTCTCCACCTAAGCAGACATCTAAAGCCCTGGCCAGTGATACCCCTATTGGGAGAAGGGGCCGTTTAGCTAACCTTGCTGCTACAATTGGCTCCTGGGAAGATGACCTAAGTCATCCATCTGCAAAGCAAAACAATGCACAAGAACAGCCTGGCACTACTTGTTTATCCAAATTGTCCACTACAAGTGGAGCATCTGCTAGAATCAATAGTAGCAGTGTAAAGCAGGAAGCTGCATCCTGTTCTCAAAGGCTTGTTGAGGCTTCTATTAATAAACCAGCAAACTCAAAGATAGAGGTGAGTGTCTGATTTAGCTGCTGATTAAAAATGGATTTTGTTTTTTGTGGGGGACACACAAATGTTAAGTCATAATTGTTTAATCAGAATTTAGACATTTGATGTGAGCAGTCTTAGTCTATTTACAATTTCTGCTTTATTGAAATCCTACGTGCCCTTTTTTAATAGCAGACATGAAACAGCTTGGAATCCCTTTTCTTGAGGCTTAGATGAGTGCATTTATAAGTCTTGTAACAGTTGATATCAAACTAATTGATTGTGGCTCTTTTTTGACCAGGGCTTCTTACAGAGATGTTGGATTTCACTCTGTAACATCATATAGTTGATTGACTTAAATCATTGTTATCGTTATATGGATATTCAATCAGATTGTTGAAATTAGCAGTACCAGATACCTGATCAATGGATGCCATTTATGAAGTGACAATATCTGCTGTGTGCAGCCTTGTTTAGAGAAGCACAGGAAAATACCTAAAGTAGCTGGCAAAAGCATATTGACTCAAATACTGAAGCAATTTTAAAGTACTGGATTAAAAAAAACCACCCCAACCTACAAAACGCTTGTAACACTTGTTCTTAGCTCTCTTCTATTGTGGATGGTATAGGTGTGTTTATAATCAGCTGTTCAGAATGCTGTCATTCTTGAGCCTCTTGAGGTAATGAGAATAATACAGTCTTATCTTAATGTGTTTCCCTTGTTAAGGACCCAAACAATTCTCTACCACAATCCTCAAGAGTCGCCGTTCCCTGTTCTAAAGAATCTGAAGTACAACAACCGCCAACAGAAAATCCCTGCAGTCCTCAGAAAACTGAAAAGCCTGCACAAACAGCAAAATCAACTTCCTCTCAACCAGTTCAGTCCAAAGAAGAGCCAGTCAAAGGAACACATGTACAACTTGAACCTAAGGGTAAACCCACGCCACCAGGTAAACTGCTTGTTGATTCTTTTTTTTTTTTTTTTTTTAGCTTCAGTAAATATTCATTCAAATAATGTCCTGTATTGAAAGCTATTTGTTAAGAATTTCTGGTAACACATCAGATAATGCCTATTTCTTGCTGTAACTTAAGTCCAGAAGAGTTCTGTGATAGTTGTCATAAACTGTACAGCTTCCATATTTTGTAAGGACTCCTTTTTGGATGCTTTTCTCTATGTAAAAATGTATCCTCCTAACATCAGTTGAGACTACCCAAAGCTTTTTTTCAAGTGTTAGATGCTATCTGTATCCAACAGATAAGTTAAGGAATCTGCATGTGTTAGAAATCAAAGCTGAACTCTACATAGTGCAGAGTTTCATTCCGTTCAGTGGTAGCATTAACATGGAAACAAGTGGTCATCCCCAGTTTTAAATTCCACTGCTTGTTGGGTCAGAAACCTGGACTAATTGCTTGAACGCTTAGAAATAGTGGCCAGTAAAGCAATTATGTATCTCTAGATACCCTGCCTTATGTACCAGATACATAAGTATCTGCCTTACCTACTAGAATGCTTGTTCAATGAAGGATGCAAGTGAGACTAGTTGTAGAGGAAATGCTGAAAAAGCAAACTAGTTAAAACTGGTGGACTAAGAGAAGGGCATCTATTAGCTCTAATTTGCTACTCTATTATCAATGATCTATTACTGTAGTGATGTGCACTTCAGGTTTAGTTTGTATTAGGTATAAGGAGTAAGCTGTAAAGGAGACAGCTTAACTACCTCATTGAGAACCTTCAGCAGGATGCAAAATTGCTGGGATTTCTTTCTGTGTGTTTTGAGAGTGTTTCTTTCAAGGCAAAACAATTGTTCTTGTAGGGGGATTGGGAATTAAACCCTTCCTGGAACGCTTTGGGGAGCGCTGCCAAGAGCGTAGTGCACGGAGTCCTGCTACGAATACTCCAGGGTGCAGAACACCCATTGTTACCCCAAACACAAGGACCATCCAGGAAAGGCTTCTCAAACAAAATGAACATTCCTCTACTGCCAGTGTAGCGCTTCAGCTTAAGCAGGTACGACTTGTTACGTTCATAGCTCGCTTGTAAGCTTGAGGAAGACTCTTACTGCTGTGCACCTACCTGAGGAATTTGAGATGTTTTGGCATCTTAAAACTGTCAGCTTTTCCTCTGTTCCCCTTTGTTTAGGAACGTGAACGAGAACTTGCATGCCTCCGTGGCCGGTTTGACAGGGGCAATCTGTGGAGCGTGGGGAAAAGCGAAACTCCAAAGAGAAAACTTCCAGAAGCTAAAATGGTAATGTGTTTACCTCCATGTATCAAAAGATGATGCTCTGTGAGTTGCTTCAATGGATTCTGAACACAGAGGGCTTATATTTGCACATCTATAAAAGATGAAAACCTTTGCTTTGTGAATGCCCAGGATGTGCAAGACCACCTGTCAAGTGGTTTGTATGATTATTATCAAGTCACTAGATTCTTTTTTCTTCCTGCAGAATCAACTAAGGAGACAAGTGATGTTGCTTTGAGCCAATTAATTTATTTATGATGTTAGGTGTGGGGGTTTTATATCCTATAACTGTAAGAACAAACAATTCCATACTTAATACTTCTGCTGAATTTCTTTCATAAATAAGTAGGATCTTGATACCAAAGAGACAAATTTTCCTAGTAGGTGTTAAAAGAAAAAAGCAAGCAGCCCTGCCAGAAACAAGCACTTTCTAGTCTCTTTGAACATTACCTTCTGAATGTACTGTGGTTTTATTTTTGCCAGGAAAGTCAGTCTCAGACTAGTCCAAAACGTCCTCTTAGTTCAGATGCCACTGCTTTTCAACCAGCAGGTGACAGGCCAGCAAAGTCTCCCATCATGGAGTCTTCAGGTAAGAGTTGGCACTGTCTGTCTGTGGCTAGTACTGGTCTGAAGCTCTGCCCTTGACCTTCAGGAGGAAATAAAGCGGCTGTCTTAGCACTGACATATAGAACTGGAACTTCTATTTGGTTACTGATTTGTCAGAATCTTGTATGATGACAATACGCTGCACTCCTGTCTCACTTCAAAGGTTGGCAAGGCAAGACTGCCTTTTTGTTTCTCAGTGGATTTACCTATGTTTCATACTCATGTATGTTAAGTGTAGGGAGAGTGAATGTGAATTGCCAGTGAAAGGTTTAATCTATACTGTACCTGAGTATCCAAATTTCCACAACAATCTAATGGGAGCGAACGCTTCCCCTGTCAGTATCCCCTTATGATACTAATTCTTACAGTAGGGGATGTGAAAAGAATGTGGAGATGCTTGTGACCTCCTT
The DNA here is from genome assembly GCA_013400835.1 of Zapornia atra. Lineage (NCBI taxonomy): Eukaryota > Metazoa > Chordata > Aves > Gruiformes > Rallidae > Zapornia > Zapornia atra. The sequence continues at coordinate 64,604 of VZTU01022414.1, forward strand.
TCTGGTGCTTACCAAGTGGGAGAGTCTCCAGTCTCTGTGAAAAGAATTAACTTTCTTAATGCTTCTTAAACACAATACAAGCAAACAAGCTATAGAATGTACTTCTAGAATAGCAGGGTGATATCCTGCTGTTGGGTTGTGCTTGCATGTGGTGGCTTTTGTGTGGTGGAGGATTTTTGGTTTTAAATCTTTCCTTTTTGCTCTTGAGTGGCCATGCTTTACCGCGGTTTCAGCATTGTTTCTTGTGCTATTAGTTTTCTAAGATACAAGACTTAACTGTACAGCTTGTGGTGGGTATGTATTCTAGTGCTTTATTTTTCACAGCAAGCTAGCCAGAATGTGGGCTTTTTAAGTTGTCAGCTGTATTATCAAACTTGCAAATTACAATAACAAAAAAGTAACTTTGAAAGGCGTAATCTTCAATGAGTTTTGTTTTTATAAACTACTTAGATGCTGCTAAACGTGAAGAGATTGATAAACCCAGTCCTCTGAAGATCACTGAGCCAAAGAGCCCTGTAAAAGTGGTATCTGTCTCAAAACCTGAACAACTTGCTGAGGAAGTGAAAGGTTTGTATTGACTAGGTGCATATTAACACACTTGGCTCTCTGTTGCCCCTTGTCCAGTGGAGTGTTAATATCCTTCGAGTCTGAACAATGGATTTGTCATATATCTAATTATGTTTTGTAAAGAGGTTAATATAATAAGTTTCAAGGAAAGTTATAATAACTCTTCCCTCTTGACTCTCAAGTCTTCAAGGAATAGTAAAATGCTGATATTAAAAGTTTATTGGGAAAGAACAGAAATGAGTGCTCTACTACAGGACTTGCAGTTAAGTTTCAGACTTGTTTGAAATGTTGAAACTTGTCTAAAAAGTATGTCTCTTTATTCCCTCTGTATCAATTATGCAGTATAGGTGGTAATAGTATATTAAAATAAGGATGGAAGTATACTTTAGGGTTCTAGACTTCTAACTAGAAGTAGTGCTTTTTAATCAAGCTTACTTGAAAAGCAAAGATAATTTGCTTATCTGTTCATATCTTTCTGTTCATTAAAGACAATTAAGAGTTTTGCCATGATGCTACTAATATTTTAAAAATCTCACCTTTCAGATGAAGTACATGAAGTTGAAATGAGTGTGGATGATGAGATGGATAGCTCAAAAGTGATAAATGAAATTTTTGAAGTTCTTCAAGAAGATGGTCCAGACATAGAAAAGCTGAAAAAAGAAATGAGCATGAGCCTGGAAGGTGAAAGTGATGAGGATGAGCAGGAAGAGTCGCTGAATATTTCCTCTATGTCTCTGTTAACCCCTCTAGTGGAATCTGTTGGTCCAGAGGTGAGAGCTCTTAGGAGGGGGGAAGGGCTTGTTTATCACAGAGGTGTACGCTTTGCTTGTGAACAACAGTTTTGTTGTATCATGATACCTGGGAAAATGGAGAAGTTACAAATTACATTTTGCTAACAAAATCATGAGGTAAAGCTCCTTTCTGAAAATAGCATAGTATATTTGATGCTCTGCTAAACAGGAGGTTTAACTTCTAAATGAAGCTTGAGCATGTGTATCTATTGCTTGCTCTGGCTTTCCAGTGGTATGTGTGCATTCAGTGAAGTGGTTACTGATGAAAATCTGAAGAGAAGCAATTATATGACACTAGCAGTTTGGACACTAAAGGTGAAATCTCCTTGAGTGCAATGATCTGTTGGTGTCTTTAAATAAACTGGCTTGCCCCATGTTCCAGGGCATATCTGTAAAATGTCTGTTAAATAGTATAAAGCAGCCTCCACATCTACTGCTTATATGCAAAGCAGATAAAGGTGAGAGAAAGCATATGGTGATTAATGTGGAGAGAGTGTGTTGTAATACAACCTTTTCTCCCCAGGCCTTTGTTTCTCCTTCTAAGTCAACTGGTGAAGGCAGCAGTGTCAGTGATGTAAGTCTGAAGTCTGAAAAGTTCCAAAGGACTAAAGTCCCCAGGGCAGAATCCGGAGACAGTCTTGGCTCTGTGTCAGAAGATCGCAACCTTCCATATAGGTAAGACAAAATCCAAGCCCCATTGACTGATTCTCTAAGTGTGCAAACTAAGACATTGGCTTTTTTAACTCTTCTAATGAAGCAAACTGCTTCAACTACAAACAAAGCTTTGTGTTCCAAGATTTCAGCCTTTATCAAAGCTTGTCGCAGCGTAGTCTTTATATTGCTTGAGCTTAAGTTGAGCTGATAGTATGCTTTTTTTTTTTTAAAGCCATTGAGGCAAGCTGGGAAACATCAATACCTGATAGATATGTATGTGTGTTTAAAAGCTTGGCAAGCCCTGTGAAACATTTAATGGGGTTCCCTCTCTTACAAGCGTTGATGCGTATAGATCCCAACGGCTTAAAGAAACCGACCGTCCTTCCATAAAGCAAGTCATCGTTCGCAAAGAAGATGTGGCTTCCAAATTAGAAATGAAGAAGAATGGCCTGTCTGATCAAGTGAATATCAAAAAGAAAATGCAGGTATCTGGCACACTTCTTCAAGTCCTTTCTAACTGATTCACGGGGGAAATTAAGTGAGGATATAATGTCCGTATCACTAATATACTGCTTAGAACTGCAAAGTTAGCTTGCTCTATTGGGAAGGAATGATACTGCATGATTTGAATGGCTAATGCACCTCTTAGCATGATATTTCTATGGAGTAAGCCTGGAGAGAACAAGCCATTGTTTTGAGAAGGGGATAGGGAATCTATATCATATGAATCCTGCCTAGTTCAAAGGCAGTAATGACTACATCCTGTCAGTAGGCAGTGTTCTGATCTTTACCGGTGCCTCATTCACCTTACAACACTTCTGTTTCACTGAACTTCTGTTTCACTGCTGCTTCCCCTGCTGGAGAGAAGACTAGGCCGGATATGGAGCATACAAACATTGAAGTCATTCGCTCCCGATTTAAATTACCTCTGAGGTCAAAAAAAAGTTGTGCTGCAATATTCTTTAAGGAAGGTTTAGATTAGATATTAGGGGGAAGTTTTTTACAGAAAGAGTGGTGAGGTGCTGGAACTGGCTGCCCAGAGAAGTAGTGGATGCCCCGTCCCTGGAAGTGTTCAAGGCCAGGTTGGATGGGGCCCTGGGCATCCTTGTGTAGATCCAGGCCTGGAGGTTGGTGGCCCTGCCTGTGGCAGGGGGGTTGGAGCTCTCTGATCCTTGGGGTCCCTTCCAACCCAGACCATTCTATGATTCTTCTGAAGTGGCTGCAAACTACAAGATTTTTGTAGTTTAATATCTAAATGGTCTGACTTCTCTAAAGTGTAGCCCCAAAACACTAATCTGAAGACACTTTGTGTTTGAATGTAACACTAAGTATCTCTTGCTAATTATTTTTACTACTGGTTTACTCTAGGAGCTGAATAATGAGATCAACATGCAGCAGACAGTGATTCATCAAGCTAGCCAAGCTCTGAACTGCTGTTTTGATGAGGAACATGGAAAAGGTTCACAAGAAGAAGCAGAGGCGGAGAGATTACTGCTTCTTGCAAGTAAGTTTTTAGGCTCAAATTCAATTCTGATGACCCCTGGCAATATATTTATTATGCTACGTTGTAGATGCTTATATATAGCTCCTCACCTGAAAAACAGGAGAGGTTAATCTGTTCTGTCTCAGCTTCTATAAGCAAGATGGCACTTGGTTTCTGTCTTGTCCCTAATATTTCAACTATTCCAGAAAATAATTAATGTTTCTGTTGCATTTTCAATACTTATGGCAGAAAAAAATTACTCAATACTACTTTTTCCTGTTACAACTACTGTTAATTTCTCTATGCAGCTGAAAAAAGAACTGCTTTATTGGAAGAACTGAATAGACTGAAGAGTGAAGGACCTCAGAGTAAAAGAAACAAAGCTGCTTCTGCATCTACTGAATTTGCTCCATCCAGGGGATCTGTTTCCATTTCAGAAATGCGTCTACCTCTAAAAGCAGATTTCGTATGTGGTACAGTTCAAAAGCCAGGTAAAACTAGCAACTGGAAACTCTACCCCTTCCCTCCCCCTTCTCACAACCTCGCTATATGTATTTCTGGTTCATTTTCCTTCAGTTTTGTCTTCTGCATTGGCTTTCATCAGAAATCTAAGGGCAATGAAAACTTAGTGAATGGTTTTAACTGATCTGTTTTTTTGACTAGCTTTTCAGTATTCCTCCATGATTGTTTTAGTTGTATCATTTTCTGGCTTGTGAGGTTCAGGAAACTTGGCAAGACTTTCCTAGCCAGCCTTAAAGATCTTTGTGGCCCTCTAACCTGTTGGGGAGGAAGTAGATTATTTTTTTTTCTTTTTAAGTTTTGGGTTGTCTTCTCTTACTGCCTAGGAAACTTTTTGGTGGGTGGGACGCAAGTCTAGTACTAAATATCACTACAGAAATTCTGACCTCTGGTTTTGTGAAGTGCTCATTAAGGCCCCCCTACCCCCTTTCTGTTAACATCTCAAAACACTTAATTTACAAATGAGTCTTACATTATTTTGTCATATTTAAGTTGTTAAAGCATCAAAATGTGGATTTGTTTCGTATTTTGTTTCAGAATAATGCCTGGCTATATATATCTCTGTGGGTTTACAGACTTACCCTAGAATATAATAAGCTTTGGTCACGTGGTTGTTTAAACAATCTGCAATCCCACAGTAACCAGTGCTATCTTATATAGTGCCATGTAATGGTTGTAGCTGGGCAGGTTCTGACTACTTATCCTCAGTAAAACTTGAGGACAAAAGTAATTTAATATTGACTGTAAAACTTCTTCTAATGGATTTGTATGCAGTCTTGCTTGTGTTTTGTGTGACTACCCTAGGAAATTTAAAGTCTGTGTTTTATATTTTCCAATAAATTTACAGCTAAGAATGTAAATTAAGTCAGATATTCATATTTATCTCCCCTACGCCCAACTCTGGTTGGGAGTATCTCCCCTTACACTTCTGGTTGCATGAGACATTTCATGTCTGTTACAGGAAAACCTCTCTATTGGTTACAAGTTTAGCTTCTATTAGTAATTCTCAAAAAAAAAAAAAACCAAACCCAAAGTCTAAAACAACCCTGAACTACTTGTTATCAAAACCTTATTCTGGAGTAATAGCATTTGTAATGCATCATGCTCCGGAAGCTCTACTAATCACTTTCATCTCTGAAGAGAACCTCAAATATAAAAGAGTGTAAATCAATGCTTTCTGCAGTCTTCAGCAGTTGTTTGGAAAGCTGTGGCTTGTCCCATGCAGCAGAGCACTCAAACTATTGCTGGCTTTGGTTTTTTTTGTTGTGGGGTTTCTCCGTTGTGTGGTATTGTTTTGTTTTAAACTGTGGTACACTATGGATTACTCCTGCTTTACTGTTGTGCAGCAACTTGCTGCACAAACCCAAAATATCTTCTGACACCAGGGCCTGCACTTGTGGTCATCTATCTATCTATCTTTTTTTGGTTTTTTTTTGGTTTTTTTTTTTCTTTTTCCTTATTTGAAAAGTTAGGGAGGAGAGTTGCCTGCATAACCAGTTCCTTCATCGTGCAGTAGCAAAAGCTGATGTGTGTGCATAAGCTGTCAGGCCTGGACAGTAACAATAGCATATAAAGAGCTGAGTTTAAATACTGAATCTGACAAAGTTTTTCCTCTCCCCTCTCATACACTGAGTAGTGTAGGTTTGACCTGCCCCAGGCGGTAATGCAGTAGTTGTGAATCCTGTGGAGACAGTCTTGCTAATGGATACGGGGGTGGTAGGGGTGGGGAGAGTAAGTTTATAAGCAAAGTTTTACTATAGCCAAGCGCTTAAGTGGGGTTAAACAGAGGTGCTTAGTGGCAATGCTGTACTTGGACACATCTGGCTAACAAAACCATCTGATATGTATTGACAGAAGCAGCAAATTACTACTATGTGATAATACTGAGGTCTGGAGCAGAAAATGTCATTGCCACTCCATTAGCAAGTACTGCCAGCTCCCTGAATGGAGATGCTCTTACTTTTACTACAACATTTACTATGTAAGTATAAAGAAACTGGTTTGGAACCAGTTTCAACTCTGGTGGGGGAGTATGCATAAAAAAAATGTTTGAAATCTTCAAATAAGGCTGCCATTCTGCAAACAATATGGTGAGATCTTGTGGTATGGTTATTTCCTGCTTCAAGAATTAACTAGAAAGCACTTCTTTCAAAAGAGCAATCTAGACTTATTCTACCATCCGTCAGCTAATTTATTTCATGCTGCTTCTACTTTTGTTATCTCCTGGAACACCTGTGGTGACAGATGGATTGCTCTGCCTGAGATGATGTAGGGTGTTTTTTTTCCCCCTCCTTTGCAGTAGCTAGCATTTTGTATAGGTATCTGGTTTTGCTATCTAGAAACAATAGTACTCTTAAAACTAAAACTTGAACTCTCATATCTTAGATAAAAAGGTGTCAGTTCAAGGGACTCTTTGTCAGCAAGTCTTCAAAACAAGCGAACTCACTCCAACCCAACTGTAATTTTAACTTAAAACTATTTACCCAAACCCCCCAATCTTTGTTTCTAGACATGTGTGCCAGCAGTGGACTGAAGGGTGCAGTCTAAGAAATGATAGATGCACTCTGTCTACCCCTTGTCCTCCCTCCCCTTCTGTTCTCTTGAGTTCTAGAAAGTGTCTTGTAACACGCTCCAGTCTTACACAGCAGCGCTGCTTGCACTGAGGAGTGCTACTGTAGAAGTGAAAGGATCTCAAATAACCCAATTTGCCTGCAGGAACGAACTAGGACTTACTAAGAGGTTAGCTGTTAGTCAGCACGATGGCTAAGCTCTAGCATAGAACCCAGCTGCTCCCTGGACAGCTTTGAGGAGCAGAAGGAGGGAAGAGGTAACTCTCTATAAAACCCAAACAAACCACAACTCTTTTTGAGCCAGTCTGTGTTTGACTTGTTTTTTTCCCTTTCCTCCCTTTTAGGCATGATGTGTCAAACGACTTTGAAATAAATATAGAAGTTTACAATTTGGTATGTATTGGTTCCTGTCAAGAGGATGTGTAAGAGAGAATGATGTATTGTATTTCTTAATATCTTCTTGCCTTACAGGTGCAGAAAAAAGAAGCTACAAGCACTGATAAAAGGAAAAAGGCAAATAAATCTAAGGTAAATGAAACATGAAAATCAGTATCCTGTATTCCTTTCAACAGAAGGTATGCTAGGAAGAGTGCAGTGTTCAGGGGGAACTGACTAATAGACAATCTGTTCCTTGCTTCTACTCTTGTTCTTTCTTGGAACATCTGCAATGACAGATGGGTTATGGAGTCCTGCAACTATTAGGAGATTGGACCTGCAGCACTTGGCTGAGTCCGAAATATATCGGAGGGCAAGAAGATGACTTACTAGTTCTGCAAAATGCCATGTTTTGCAAACTTTACTAGGTGTGGTGCTTCTGGTGATTTAGTGCCCTTATTTTCCAATTTACTTTCTCCTAGCCTTCAGGAAAAGCACTAGATGATTATTTTTAAAGTAAATGTTCTATTAATAGCTCCTTGGACATAAACTTTTCAGCTTGGATAGGCTGTGTGTTTCAATTGTTTTGGCTTTATTAAGGCTTTGTTGACCCCAGAAAAGCCAGTGACTTTCTGGAGGTCATTTCATAGAATCCTAAAATGTTCTGGGTTGAAAGGGATCCCAAGGATCATAGAGTTCCAACCCCCCTGCCACACCAGGGCCACCCACAAGGTTTCCCAGGGATTGTTTGCATTTCTTGTAATTCTAATAGCTGTGCATACAGTGTATTAATGATTTGGGGTCTGAATTCCCCCTTGTCAAGATACCTCTCACTCAATAAAAGCAATAAACTCGAGTATCTTCCAGAACAGTAGAAAAGAGTACTTAAATGCTGTCTCTGCAAACAGAGAGAGGAACTGTTTTTAATCTTTACTTTTATCTGACAACGTGAAAACATACCTCTACCTGTCCCCCAACAAAACCAGTTTGGAGTCCAAGGTTTTTTCTCTCCTGTTCTGTAGTTTAGAGGAATCTTTACTTAAAAGTATATGTCTTTGTGGCACTGTGGGTAAGTTGCTGATGTGAGGTTATAGGTTTGGTGATAGCTTCTGTTCTGCTTTTTGATAAGCTTCTTATCTTTTGGCCTCCAGAATAGATGAGTCCATAATTCCATTAATGTTTAATATAGACCCTCACTTAAACTTTGATATTTTTCACCTGAAAGCATAAATAATGTACAACAGTAACAAATTGAACATCTCTGTACTTGTATTGTTTAACTTATCTTTAATAAGCAAATGTAACTTTAAATCCCTGTTACATGAAGGAAAAAGGCCTAAGATTTTTTTCAAGCATGTGCTGTTGATCCTAAGCTACTGCATACTTAGCCTTTTCTGCAGTAAATGCAATGAATTTCTGTGGAAGGAATCTCACATATCAAAGAAATATTTTTCTTTGTTTATGTTTAATGGGAAATCTCTTCACAAGATTAACATTAGTATCTGTTATCAGATGCCCATGGTTTATGTTCTTTTCTTGAGAAATTGAACTCAAAAATATCAAAGAAATATTTTTCTTTGATATGTGGGATTCCTTCCACAGAAATGCATTGCATCTGGTCATAAAACAAGACTTACACAAGCTTTCAGTAGTTTCACTAACTACCTGCTGATGTGATGGACAAATTCAGTAGCAAGTGCATTCATCATCTTTTATTCCTTTGTAGGTTATTACTCCAAAGAGATTACTAACATCTATTACCTCTGTAAGTACAAACATAATTTTTTAATGAAACCTGGTTATGAGTGCTTCCAAAGGTCATAATCTCACACTGAATGAGGCTGTGTCTGTAGGAGGCTCTTTGTGCCCCTTACTTGAAACTCTGTAGTTATGCCAAACTCTTCAGCCATCAGCTCAAGAAATAGGTAACAGCTCTACATGGGTAATGCTGGAAATATGCAATTATTATACATTTGGACTTTCTTTTCAAGATGTTTTTATTTCTTTTTTTAAAATGTATTTCAGATCTAGTTGATTTCTAACTTAGCTTAGTCTTCTGTAGAAACTGTCAGAAAGTACTTTTCCTCTAAGCTTTTCTTTCTCTCTCTCTCTTTCTAGAAAAGCACCCTTCTAACTCCAGGTAAGTAAAATATAAACATCTTATGCTAAGATGGATAATCTATGGTTGCTGCCTAAAGCAGTGTATCAATAAACAATACTTGTAGCAAATTATAATCTGCAAGTAATAAATGTAAATTCTGTGTTTGCCAGCCCAGAAACTGGCCCTGTGTTTATATTTTAATTACCATTATGTTTAATGGGAAATCTCTTCACAAGATTAACATTAGTATCTGGTATCAGATGCCCATGGTTTATGTTCTTTTCTTGAGAAATTGAACTCAAACATTAAGATTTTAGACTATAGTCTGATGTCAACAAACTTGAAAATATATGAGCAGATTCTTAAGTATTATTTTTGTGTAGCATTTAATGTGTGTGTGTATATCTGACTCCTGGGGGAGAAGAGCAGCATCTCTGAGTGTTTATCAACATAAAAATATGTTGGATGCTTGTCTGGCTACAGTAGGAGATACTTGAGCTAGCTTTGGTACAAATTGCAGCATTAAGGAGCTTATGAACTAACTCTGGAGTGTCAGCTATACTGCTGTAACTACTCAGCTTCCTGTGCCTGAGCTGGACTTGTTTCTACTGACACAACTGCAAAGAGGAATACAGGCATGCAAATTCTGGAAGACTGAAGCGTGTCACTTGAAGAGGTTGAGAGATGTGAAAGTGAAGTTCCTATTGCAGGGCATGCGGGCTTTGTAGTGTGCCCCAGAGTGCTCTCTGTCCCCCCTGAGACTTCTTAAAATGCTTTTTCTCCTTTCTGTGTATTTCAAAATAACTTTCTGAAAGAAAAGATCTACTGAGGAAGAATGGTGGGCATAAAGATCCTGTCTGGCTCTGCTGCTGGGCTGCACTGCAAAGTGTGCTTCTGCTGGAGTACGGAGTAGGACACGTGTACTGTAGCACAAATAAAGCACTTTTAAGCCTTTCAGCATCCTGATTATGTGGTGTTACAACTTGACTTTGGCTTCTTTTTCCACAGCCATGGCCAGTCCAGGTGGCCCTAACGCTGTGCGCACTACCAATTTCATCCTGGTTGGATCCCACAAGCTGTCGCTGTCTTCTGTAGGGAATGTCAAATTTCCATTGGACAAGGTAAGGGAGGCAATTGGTTATGAATCCAAAAGCCAGCTGCATTCTGCTAGAAAACCAAATATGAATCTGGGTTCAGTGTTTTCAGGTGAAATTACCAGCCTAGAAATGAAATATATAGGTTATATCTATGCTGCTTATCTAGATAAAAATAGAATCATATGTAGCTGTTACTCATATTTAATTTCATGTGACTGAAATGTACCTTTTGAGATACAACAGAGAACGAATTACGTTGTTCTGCCAGATGTTCTCTTCTCTGTAGCTCAGTGCAAGGTATGGTTATGCAAAGATAATGAAGGCATTTGGTTACTGATTTGCTTTCACTGACAAAAAAATTGATGCATGCAGTTGGCATCTCTGTATGTGGTCTTCATACTGTTTGTTGCTCTTGTCTTGCAGTTATCACTAAATAAGACACTAAGTGTGTTTTAATGATAATGAAGCATTTGAAATTTTCTGCTTTTAATTGACTTTAAAATTGCCACTTAAACATAGTTCCTTTCATGTCCCAATTAAATTTGTAGAAGCAAACTATCTTAACACTTTTTGAAAGAGATCTATTACTGAATTTTATACTATTAGAACCTTGTCTAAACAGAATTGTTCATTGGCTCTTGCCATTAGAAGTTAAAAACCAGATTCTTGTGTTTATTGTGATCTCTAACCTTGTAATATTTTTTTTTTACCTGAAAACTGTTTTTCATACGTGTTTGGACCAGCAGCTATCTTAAGCTAACTTAAATGAAGTCAAAAGTTACCACAGCTTATGGTAGTACTAAATTACAGCTTTGTCCAAACATATATGAAATAAGTTTATCATCTCATACATGTATGAAATAGTTTATTACTATTATTTTATTCTACTAAATAACTGATAGTTTATTACTCTTAGTTTATTACTATTTAAATAGTATGTATGAAATAGTTTATTGGCTAAATAAGTCTTATTGTGATGATGGTAGGGTTGGAATTATAGCTTCTGCTGAGAGGTGAGATAACAAGGGTTGGTTGATTTTGTGCATAACACCAAAACATACTATCCAACAACACCAACTTGCTTCTTAGAGGCTTTCCTTTTTGTGGCTAGGAGTAGATTCCTGTGCTGAAACTACTCACAGAACCTGACAGTTGAATTGCAGTGCTGTTACTGACTGCATGAACTTCAGGAGTACCAGCTTTGGTTCTTCACTAGAACTTGCTGCAGAAATCTTACTTTATTTATGGCTTGGTTATTGGAAACACCTTGTTCTTGGACTTATGAGAGTTTATGAGCCTTTACCTTAAATCCAGCAATTTGGGTTTGAACTTTATAGCTTACTCTTTAGGACAGAGCACTGGACTGGGCTAGCTAACTGTAGCACAAGCACAAAGTTCAAATACAATTGCAGGGAAACCGTAACTTGGTTAAATTTTTCCAGATGTGAACTTAAACAGTTATAAATAAGAATGCTCCTTTTTGTCAGGTAACTTTCTGGGTTAAATTATCACCTGATGATGTTTCAGTTTTGTTTTAACTTGCTCCATGCATTTCTGATACAAAGTAAACTACCACTGCCACTCTGGGGATTCTTTCAAGTTTCATTCCTCCTTCCTATATGCCACTTTCAAATTAAGGGTAGACAGGACCAAAATGTACACATGTGTTATCAGTCCATTAAAAAAAAAACCCAAAAAACACACAACCAAAAAACCCAAGCAGAAAACCAAAAGCCCACACAAACCCACAAAACCCCAACTTAACTTTACACTAATTGCATTGAGCATGTTTTTGGTTTTTTTTCTAGGTAAATTTTGAAGGGGAGGAAAGAGAACTGTTGGGCTATATGTTCCAGGACAAGGTTGCTGTGGTCCCTTAGTTTCTAACTGAAAATAGGGAACTGCTTCCTAGTGCATGTTGCTCATGCCTGTCTGGCCTTTTTGCAGTATTTTATTTTTTAATTCTTCTAAGCAAATGCTTACAAAGACTTACTAACTAAAGATAAGATGTTAGGAGG
>VZTU01022414.1:78916-185304 GCA_013400835.1 Zapornia atra
TTTTTTTTTTTTAAATCCAAATATTTATCTGACTAGGCATTACTGTATCAATATCTGCCAAAAATGCTTATGGCATCCAAGTAACAATCCTGTTTAAGCCCACTTTGATATTTTCCAAACAGCTTAATGTCAAGTTGAGGCAGAAGCTTGCAGGATGTGGACTGGTGCCTTGTATAGTTTTTAACTCTGTTTGGAGGGCCTGTTTTTCTAGATAGAAGCATATTTGTGCATATGTCCTGAGCAAACTAATAAGCAAATCAGTCTTGAAAAGCTACTAAATGAACTTGAATCATAAAGTGATTATTATTGCTTTGCTTGAGACTGACTGCTTCTTTCTGGCTGAAGATCCTAAGAGCAAGACGGTGCTAACATCCTGGTGCAGGTGGCTTGCTTGGACTGGTATTGTTGACAAGTGCCAGAATTAAATGACTTGATTGTTTTATACTTTTTGCAGGTTCCCTTTTTGTCTCCTTTGGAAGGTCATATATACCTAAAGTTAAAGTGCCAAGTGGATTCTTCAGTGGAAGAGAAAGGCTTTTTGGTAAGATATTCACTTTTGTATTCCTTCCTTGGAAACTACAGGTCCTGTTAAATGGAGTCACTTTTAACTTCACACATGGATTTGTAGTGATTGTGAAGCTTAAAACTGGCTTGATTTTTCTTCTCTGAACCAGACCTCAAAACTCTCCCAGCTTATTTTCTCAGTGTAACTAAATTAAAGCTACCTTTTAGGAGTTTATAAATCTCTTTATTCTAAATACTGTTCACTTGTTATTCTGAACTTCAGTTAACCTTCCCTTGCTGTAATCTGTGAGATGAGATGTAATTTCTCTGCCACAAACTTTCATGGGACATCTTGAGTTTTTTTTTTTGTCCTGTAAAAAAAATTCTTCCTAGGAAAAGACTTTCACTTTTTTCCCTGCTGTGTTCACAGATTTTTGGCTTACGGGGAAGCAATGTCTCTCTTTTTGAGAAACACCTTGAGCAGTTCCCTCCCTCCCTCTCTGAAACAGAACTTAAAATGCTGCTGGGCCCAATAGCTGGAGCTGTGGAGATGATGTTCCAGCAGATGGCAGTACATGTGCTATGAAAATACTTGAGCAAAACCTCAATGTGCTGTTATTTTAGTATTTTCAGAGTCTTTTCAAACAGTTCTCCCTGTCTCCTTTGAAGTTGAACAGATTTCATTAGATGCAAACACTTCACATGCTTATGGTATTTGATATCCCATGTACTAACTTAAAGCCCTTGTTTACTTCCATACAATATGTAAACCCCAAAGACTGGTTGGTGTGCAGGCATATTAATTTTTTTTTTTTTGACTAAGGGTTTGGAAACTCCCTGCACCATTACAAATTCTAAGCTGAATTGTGAAGAGTGAAAAATACAACACATAAATGAATTGGGGGGAAAAAGTTCTGTGGAAGTTCAAGAGGGATCAGGAGTAGAAGTCAGATACTAAACTTCCATTCTGCTGCTAGGGTAATGAGCCTTGAAATTGGTGTAATCCTGCATCCAGTAAAATATCTGCCAACACAAACACCTAAAAATCAATTTCTAATTTCTTTTAAACTGACTGGACTCCTGAATGTGGCCTGTAGAATAGCCAAACATTTTGTAATCCTGAATTGTAAGTCAAAGATGACTTAAATACCTAATCATAATAAGTTATGTGATCTAACGCATGCTTTGTGACCCGTTCATCCTGTAGCTGCTATGAGTAACCCTCCATTATCTTAAAATAATGGGAGTGTTTACCCTGTCAAGGGGAAAATCTGGTAATTTGAAATAGCAGTGGGAATTGCATTTTGAGCAAAAGGTTGCAAACGTGAGGCTGGTGTAGTGTAAGCCCACTTCCTGTGCTAGCTGCAAAATAACATACCATACTAATACAAGTCTCTCCTAGTGTATATTTTTTTTCCTTCTCTTACATTTACTCCTATAAAGGGCTGTACTTACTGAACCATTCCAGTAGAAAAATAGCTGAATACAGACCAAGCTCAAGGAATCCAGTTTTTAAACTTTGTTGTTGTGGTTTTTTTTTTTTAGACTATGTTTGAGGATGTCAGTGGATTCGGAGCGTGGCATAGGCGCTGGTGTGTGCTGTCTGGAAACTGCATATCTTACTGGACATACCCAGATGATGAAAAACGAAAGGTAATGCTGTTATATAAAGCTGGAGTTTAAAGTTCTCCAGTATCCTACATAGCTAGCTGCTCACTCTTTAATGACAGCAATAGTTAGGCTTAAAACAGGTAAGCGTATTCAAAGATTGAAATTCCAGCTCATAAAACTTCCTTGGGGAAAGGAGGGGAACCTGTCATCATAAATCTGACCTAAATATAGACAGCCTTAGAAATTAACTACTCTTATCTAAGGTGGAAAAGTGGAGGAGCATCCATGTTTTAATTTTCCCTTTAGTGCTAAGGCTTTCCCTTGCGCTTGTCAAGTGACTAATTATTTAATTGAAATTGATCAGACTTGTACAGCTTAATAAGCAGGCTGTATCTAGTTGCCTTAAGTTTTTAGACAAAATAACACTTAATATGGTAAAGAATTAGGGAGGGCAGACCTCCTATATTGCAGAAGCATAGCTGTAATTACGGACTATCTTATTTCCAGTCATTGTTTTCTTGTGGCTCCACATTATAGCTGAAATTGGGGTGTTTTTTAATGCTTATCACAGAAACCTAAGTTATTGTCTGGCTAATGAGACAAATCAGAGGTTCATCTGTCTGAAGTGAACCTTCTCGTCTCCTTAGCCTGTTCTTGCAGTGTTGTGCTGAAATACTTCCAGGTCCTTTTAAAGACTGCTTTCAAGAGGGTCTTCTGACTCACTTAAGCAATTTACCATTAAACACTTGCTTGTTTGTTGGCAGAACACTTACTTTCTTTCCCAAACTCTGTGGCAAACTCTGGTCCTTTTGGGTCTTCTGTGCCAATCCAGATGCCTGAGTTTAGTTTCTTCCCTACTAAGAGAGGAAGACCATATGCTGTTAGTTGACATTGCCAAAATACATCAATGTACTTTCTTTCCCTGCCAGGAGAGAGGGAAAAATCTCTGCCTACTGTAATAGAAGATAGGAGGAAAAAAATCCCCACATTAAGCAAGAAAAAGGTTCTTGCTTTTGTCTGCAAGAAAGCAGCTTTGGTTTGTTTTCCAGATTCTGTTCTTGAAAATCTTCTAGACTTGTTTCACTGTCACTCTGTGAAAGGGTCAGCTATATTGTTTTGATATATCCTCATCTACTGTCCTCATAGAGCAGGGCTAGGGGAATGCATATAATGTCTTCTATCATGCAGAGATAGATATAGCTCAGGTATTAGTATTGGGCAGTGATTATGTTAAATCTTAGTGATTTATTTTTTTTAAATACCTTTCCAATGACTGTACATATATCACCAACATGCAACCTGTTCTTTCTTAAATGCTCCTTGAAATGGAGCTATCCTTTATTTTTCCTGTAACTTAGGTTATTTTAACTATCTATGGAATAGTACAGCGAGCATGCCCAATAAATAGCAAATTCTCCTCCAAGCCAGGAGCAGCCTGTGATATTTCCCTGAGGAAATGTAGGTGTGAAGGATTGGAGCCAAGGGGTGTAGCTAACTTTAGGCATAGAGCTGAGCCTCTGTCTACAGTCAGCAGAAAGCGGTAACTGGCTTCAAGTCTGAGATGCTCTTTGAAGGGGTCTAGGTGTTGACTGTAGAGGGGGCTAAAGGGTCTGGACTTGGTATGTGCCTTAAGTACATGTTTGAAGAGGAATCTGTGTGCTTATAGGCTTTGACAAGAATGATGCAATCATCCCTAAAGTGCTTGTTTTCTGTAGGCTTTAACAGGGGCTTATTCTATCAGTTTGGATTTTATTGGGAAGCTCTCTTGAATATGAGTTTTATGGAATAAAGGATGAGGATGTATCTTTCTAGAGCTGAAGCTTTTGGTAAGGGATGGCTTTGTTGCCTGTGTTGTATATGACTGAGCAGGGCACGTTCTGTGGCCTAATGACCTCACTTCAGCCATGGCTTTTAGACGCACATAGTGGAGTCCCTCTTTGTGTATACAGCGACTGATCTGTGAGGGCTTCACTTAACGTGGCAAAACTTGTTGCGGTGTGTGGTGTTCAGCATTCCTCCTGCCTGCTGGACTCTTATTGATGCACTGACTTGGCTTTCAGCATCCCCTGGGCCGGATAAACTTGGCCAACTGCACGAACCACCAGATCGAGCCTGCCAACAGGGAGTTCTGCGCCCGTCCCCACACCTTCGAGCTGATAACTGTCCGGCCGCAGAGGGAAGATGACAGAGAGACGCTGGTCAGCCAGTGCAGAGACACGCTCTGTGTAACAAAGTGAGTGGATAACAGCGCGAGGGTCCTGGGAGGTGATGGGGGGTGTGTGTGGGAGGGCTGCTTCGCCCTTCAGGTGGTGACATGGGAGGTTTGCAATCTTGACATGCCAATTCATGGGAGGACATTTTGGTGACATGGGAGGCTTGCAATCTTGACATGCCAATTCAAAACCCATTTAGATTGCTAAGGCTTCGGGATGTGTAAAAGTAAAACTACACTTGAAGTGTTTAGTTTACTTGTAGTCCTATATTGTTTTGCTGTCCCTTTCAGTCTTCTGAGGACAAAGAAAACCTTTCTAGAAGTGGAAATGCCAGGGAGCTTGGTAGCAGGCTTGTGGAATATTTGACTCTGGGTTTGTTTTTTTCCCCCTACTATTTGGGTTTCCATGGGTGATTGGCTTGACATTTTTCAGAATAACGAAGCAGAGGCGGAGCAAGACCTATCTAATCCACTGAGTTCTTTGCCTTTTAGGAACTGGCTGTCTGCTGATACTAAGGAAGAGCGTAACCTTTGGATGCAAAAGCTCAACCAGGTCCTTGTTGACCTTCGCATGTGGCAGCCTGATGCCTGCTACAAACCTATTGGAAAGCTTTAAACTCTAGAAGGGAAAGAAGAAGAAAGCCTGTGTGAACCACACAGAAAAGAACTCAGTGTGGGAAATCATCTATGCTTTAAACTTGAGAGTATGTAACATTACACAGGACTATGTTATGCAGTATTTTTATTTCACTTTAAGAATTTTAAAACTTTTTTTGCTTCCAAGCTTTTCAGTATGGTAGGAAGCAATTAGCTGTGTCTAAATGTGCTAAATATTTATGTAACTCCTTTTTTTTTTTTTTTTTGAAGTCTTTTTTAGCTGAGTACATTCTCTTCTTTAAACAACTAAATAATTGCAGGAAACTACATTTCAGGGCAGGAAGAAGGGAGCAAGCTAGTGAAAAAACAAGCTTACTAGATAACTCAGCGCCCTGAAAGAAACAATAGCTCAGAGTTCTCTAACAGGAATGGTGCTGAAGCACAAGATTTAACATCAAAAGGGTTTGTCAGGTTTTTTTAATGATCAGGCATAGAAGTTACTAGTAACTTTTATTCTACAACATGCATTATAGGTGTATTTTGCTTGCACAGCGTCCTTGTGGTCAGAACAAGACGTGCACAGTATGTATGTGTGTACTTTTTTTTTTCTGCAGTTTCTCATGCAACCTGGTATGGATCAATGCATGGTGTGTATCTTGTGTGGTTTACAGGTATGGAATTGTGTACGCAGTATATTGCACTTTGATAGAAATGAAAGGTCTTAAATGTATTTGTTAGGACTACTATTTAAAAAAAAGAAAAAATAGTGTTAGGATTGTACCTGTCAGAATGTCTTGGGACTCATGGTTTGTACAAGAGAAGATTCTCCTCCATTTGAGCACCAGGAATACATTGTAAAAGTGCTTTTTTTTCCTTTCCTTTTTTATGACACTACAAAGCTGCTATATACCAACTAATGCTCCGCTGGCTGAAAGTATGGGTCTTCCTCCCCCTCAGACATGTCTGTAAATGCAGACCTGTCGTTAAAACAGCAAAAGTGTTCAGTTAAAACTTGTGACTCTTCTCAGCTTTTCCCTGGGCTTAGTGAAATACTGTCTCATTGCTCCATTGTTGCAAATGCAATAGTGGAATGCTTAAAGTTGCTGTTGTATATTCACACGTGATACACTAAATTCTGTGAGCTTATCCTGTATTCATCCTGCCACTTTTATACTTTTGCTTTTAAATCCAGTTTTATTTTCCTCATGTCTTTAAATAATTTCAAACTATGTATTGAGATTTATTTTATTCATCTAAAATAAAGAATAAAACACTTTATGCCTCTTCCATGGTGTCACCTTTGCCTTTGAGATATGGGTTTGTAGGCTGAAGAAGGAAAAACTGGACTCCACACAATGGGTGAGAGGGGATGGTATGTGTATCCCAAGATGCTGCTTGATTTGAGACAGTAACTTGATGCCCCAGGGGTAGCTAGCCCCAAAGTCTTGCACTAGGGATGCAATGTGAGCGTTGGGAGAGCAAATTTCATCTGTTGATCCACAACAGGATGTCTACTTAAACTTCCAGGTACATCTTAACAAAGCTCATTACATATAAAATTATGAAACGAGTCTGTAGAAATGTGTTAAGAAGTTAACTGGTCAAATATAAGGGAATATGACTCTTGTTTTTTAAATTCAGGCTACTTGGGCTATTATCTGCTGTAGATATTAATCTCTGTGTGTTCACTGCCCAAGGGGGAAAGGTACCCTTGTCAGGGAAAGGCATCGCCTGCGGCGGGCGCTGTGAGTCAGAAGAGCTGACCTGGGTGCTGAGTTCCAGGCAGAAGCTGTCGGTGGTGATGGCATGTGCTGCAAAGCAGGTGATGCCAGCTGAGCAGCAAGCCTGAGCTCAACTGCTTTGCTGACCTGACTTGCTGTGTACCTCCTCCCCTCCCTTGCTCTTTTAAGGGTGAGCTTGTGGAAAAAAACTTCCAAAATGCTGGCAAACTATTCTTTCATGCTGGTTGTGGATCCTTTTGGAAAAGGCCAGGCTGCCTGGAAGCAAATAGCTTCAGGTAGCTAGAGATGCCCCATACCTCAAAAACAGTTCCTGCTGTCTGATTCCAATCAAAGCCCTAAGTTTTGTAAGAGCAGTTTATGAACAGGAAGAGCATCATAAAACCTTTCCATTTGCAGTGTGTTAGAATGTGACAGTGACATGATCCCTTCCACGTTCACTCTTCCCCCAAAAACACCTTGCTCAACCATCCCCTTCTAGAAATCTCTACTGCTGCAAGGCTCAGAGCTGTTCTTAGCTGAGTGAAATTCTTTCCCTCCCCCCTCTATTTCTTCCCCATGCATTTGTCACCTTTAACTGATCGAAGGAGAACAGGAGACAGTAAAACTAAGGGAATAGCCTAGGATTCATAGTTTGTTACCGCTTTAGAATGGGGAAGGGCTTTTTTTGGAAGCATTTATTTAAATATAGGATGTTTATTTTTGGAGTGGTACTGTGACTGATGGCTGGGGGTGCAGATCTTCTGCTGTTTTTTGCATCCTTTGAAATAACAGTGAGGCATAGAGGTTGTAAAAGCTGACGGCTTAATAGGCCCCAAATTCATCTTTATTTGCAAATAGTTCGTACATTAGTTACAAATCAAGTTCCTGCACACAGCCTGCTTCTAATTCTGAGCCAGGGAGCTCACCCCTGAGGCTTGAGGTTGGGTTAGTGCTCCTCCAGCCCATGGCAAGCCTGTTTCCTCAAGTCCCTCAGAGACCCCGTATCCAGCATGGAGTAATCGTACCCAGCAAATCTGAGCGCTTTGCCTCAGGGTTTGGCTATGGGGGCTTCAGACTGTCTTTGATTGAAAAGATGCTGTTCTAATTTAATAAGGAAGCTTTTCCTCCATTGTTCAGAAATTCAAGATGTTTGCTAATAAGAAAGTTTATAAATGGAAAATGCTCTGCTCTGGGCATTGAGGCTTATTTTAGCTGAGGAAGCTTCAGTTTTGCTAGCTTGTAAAAGTCCTAATTGGCGTTATTAAATCCCAACCTCAAATGAAATGCAATAATTTGCAGTGAGATTGCCTGAAATTTGGCTTCTAAAGACACATGGTTCCCTTCCCCCACCCTCCCCCCCTTAATTGCTAGACTTGTGTATTTTGGTGTAGAAGAAACCTATCTGATATTCTATAATTATTGTCTGCACTGCACTTGGCCTATAGTAAAACCACGTGGGGTGCATTTGTTTCTGTCCTTGTGTTGTTTTTTGTACAACCAGATAGGAAGCCTGAGCAGGCAATAAAAAATAGCTGTTGTTCTACCTTGCCAGTGTGCATCAGATATCTTTGATGGGGAGAATTTGTACAGGAAGCAGATAGTATTAGGAGGAAAAGGCAATGACCTTCTTCAGGCGCACCTCTCTGGGCTTGAAGCTGTTTCTTGGGAGACTGGCTATTTTGGTAATGTCTAAATGCCTTGAATGAGTCGGGGCCCCATTAGTAAGTATCACTCAATTAAGGAATGCATTCCCTTCTGTTTGCCTAGAGTAGGTGACTTGAATCTTTCATTAAATGTCAGCGGTTGTCCCGAAGGAATTTCTATCTTAATGAAAGCTGTGGCATTGACTGTACTTTTAAAAAAAGGAAGATCATCCAGGGTAGCAATAGCACATGCTTCAGTGGAAGTAGCGTTAGCCAAGTCATCCTCTGCCTGTTCCAAACGCTGAGCAGATGCATCGGCCATGGCCACGGCCAGCGTGCTGAGGTCTGCACGCAGACTGGCCATCTCTTCATCTGGGCTGCAGCCCAAGAGCTGGCGTGGGCTGACCCAGCCTTACGCATGGAATGCCTTCAGGAGAAAAAGCAGAGCCAATCTACCTGAGTTCTGGCTAATTTGGATGGCTTTTAGCCACGTCATGTTAGCGCTTTCTATTTACCAGGCTTTTTCTGTGTATCATTAGTGACACTTTATGCTGTCTGGTCCCTTCATCACCAGCAGGGCTGCCAGTAGAGCTGTCTATTTACTCATCCATTTATTTCATGAAGAGCATTGGATAATCTGGCGAAAAAACTACTAGTAATTCTCAACCTTCGAGCCTGTGTATGAAGCAGAGCAGGTAAGAGCTTACCAGTATCTTCAGTGATGCCTGTAAAAGGCACAGGGCTGGGTATATCACACTTGTTAGGAAGTGAAAGAGTAAAGATGTAGTAAAGCTTGAGAAAGCAGCCCGTTTGAAATACGTGAAGGGTTGTCGAGTTACTATCCTGTTACTGGGAGGGGAAAGAGAACCTGTGCTCAGTCAGCCTGCACGAATGCTGCCAGGGAAATCAAAATTCAAGTGCCTTGCTATTCCTGGCACATTTTAATAAGCAAATAGCAGCTCTAAACAATGTATTGACAGTCAGGGCAATTACATACACGCAATTTACAGCAACATAACGAGTTTGGGGTTCCCCACACACACTTCTGGGATCAGCGTAACAGTTGAAACAGTACAAATAGAAAGCTGAGAAATAATGTTCTGCAGGGGGAAAAAAAATTAAAAATGAGGTAGGGCTAGGAGTTTGCTCTGTATGGGGAAAAAAAGCTGTGCAGATCTACAAACCAGCACAATAAATGGTCCGTCTGGCAGGTATCCTTTGATTTTTATTTGTGTAGCTCTACAGAAGAAGCATAGCCTACTTGTGCAGGTGAGGTACAAACCACGAAGAATGCTGCTGTGTTATGTCCACTGCTACTGCCTCTGGTAACTTGCCCTCCCCCCTTTTTTGTTGTGTCTTTGATCATCTTGTTTCGTGGGACGCGCTGGGGAGCATCGCTGAACACCATGCCAGGGCTCCAGCATGACTGGAAGTCAGTGTCCACCTTGATCTTTGAATACAGCTTCAATCTGGTCGTTGAGAGGATTCTCCTTTCCAAGAACGTGAGGCCATTCGTGCAGCGCCTTCTGCCAGGTGATGCTTGTTCCAAGGGCTGCAGCAATCTGCAAAGAGCACAAATGCTATTGATTTCTTGTGTCTCTGTCATGATGTAAATGTGTCATGCTGGCGCTTGGGAGACCCTCACCAAAAAAAGATTCCACTGTATAGCTGTGTGATGGACTCTAACTTCTAACCAAAGAAAACAGCCCACTCCAGCTACTTGAAAGGGAGAAAATCCTTCTGAAGAGTAACCATGAAGTGAGGGCCATGTATCTGCACCTCCCTGACCAGTAATTCGGTCTGATGATAGTCTCCAGCTTCTTCCTGATGCCTAAGCTGTCTGGTCCACAAGCTCCTATCCAAAAGCCCAAGAATCTGATGGGGTTTTTTTTTTGATCCCTCAAAGGTATTTTGAAAATATTTCAAAAGCACTTCTGGGATATAATGCATAAAACTCTTGCAAGCCCAAAGGAATTCATGCTTCAAAATGCCTCTGATATTTCTAATAAGTATCGTCTCTACTATCTGATAAGGAGACCATGGTTGTTGAGGAAAAAGAGATCCCATTATATCTAGGTTCAATGCTACCCAGCTGTGATGCTCTAAGTTTATGCCTGCTGCTGGTTGTCTTCAGAGTTTTCTTCCACAAGACCTGCAATAGTGGCCAAATAGTTTTTTCCTTGCTGTGAGAACCACTCTAGCTTTTCTGGATTATTTTTTTCCCCCCCTAAATTTTATGCACTGAAGAGAAGTTGTGTCAGCTGTATTGGCTGGTTGGAGAAAAGGGAAGAGGGAACAGCCCAGTTACCCCTGAACCAGGTTTTTCACACCCTGATAATGCATTTCTGGTTTAACTTCTGACCCACAATTATATGCTGTTTACACCTTAACTTTCAATCCTGAAACTTGTTCTGATGTCAATTATAACCTGGAGTCTTAAATAAGGCTAACAAAACATTCTTATTGAGGGACAAGATGGGTTTATGGAGACAAACTCGTTAAATACCAATGTGTTGGAGTTTGGGAACAGACCAGGAACTTTGGAGAACTTTCATGTGCTGCTTTTTAAGGCCTGTGCTTTTAGAAAAAAGAGGCAATGACGGGTGAGTAAAGAAGTCAGAGACTCACAGAACGGTTTGGGTTGGAGGGGACATCAAATATCAAATAGTTCCAACCCACAGGCAGGGACACCCTTGGGCAGGTTGCCCAAAGCCCCATCCAACCTGGCCTGGGGCATTGCCAGGGAGGGAGCAGCCACAGCTACTCTGGGCAACCTGTTCCTGTTTTTGGAACCCATTTCAAAAATATCTTTCTGTTATTCAGAGGAATTGAGACAAAGGAAAGGGATGGGGAGACTCTGCAACAGCATATTTTCTCCTGGTCAAGCCTTCTAATGTGACCAAGTGTGGTTTTTCTGGGACACCCTATAGCTGCCAGGGGGCTGAGACCTGTCTCTGTCAGGGTGGTCTGTTCTGGCACGATTGTCCCAAATCTTCTGTACAAGTTCTGAAGCCTTCCATATGGGTTTTAGCAGAGCTGGTTTGGGTGTTTAAAAAACCCAACTGTTTTTGCATTGCACCCTCTGCACAAGCACTGGTGGAAGTAGGCTCTATGGTGTTCAGACTGAACTGAACTTGACTGGAGTTTATTGTGCACGTGCTTGCACTGCCCTAAATTATGCAGGTCCTGCTCAGACATCATTTCACATGGTCCTAAGGTTTCGGTTATTTACCCTGGATGAGCATTGTGGCACAGAGATGGTTTCATGATTCTAGAAATAATTTCTCTTGTAGGTCTTTAAATTCCAAATCTCCTGTGCTTTGAGACCTGCTGAAATCGGTATGTTTTCCACATTTAATTTTTCTGTGAGGACAGCAACCCTTAAGTGATATTTTAAAGGAAATATTACCTACCCCTTAGAGAGTCCTGGATAACTGTGACTCTGGGAGCTGGCTGTGTGATTTCAGCAGCTTTTGGATACCTATTTCCTACTCCTGTGCCAAACTGGCGATGGGCATGCCCTCAGCAAAGTGTAAATACTTAACTGATCCGATCTGTGTCACTCCAGCTCTTCTCTCCTTTTTTTTTCCCTGACTGGAATGTACTTTTCTAGGTCTTTAAGGAAAGAGAAAAGGGAGAATCTCCTCAAGCTCAAGCTGTGCTTTCCTGACTGTGCATAACCATTAACAATCTTCCAAGTGTCTCAGGTTCCAGTTTGTGATGCTCAGGGCTTTTGTCTTCTCCCTGGTAACTTTATAAAGGCAAGAAGCTAAGCCATTTGTGCAGGATCCTGCTGAAGTGCCCGGCTCTGTCACCCAAACAAAGCTATCGACTGTTCTAGAGAGAAGGAATGTCCTTGAAGCCTCCTGGCTCTCAGAATGGTTTGCAGGAAGAGTTCACAGTAAAGGAGAGATGCTGGGGAAAAAAGAAATCCCTGGGCTTCCGCTATAGGCAATGGAAAGAGAAGGTCAGATTTCTTCTGAAGAGAAGGCTGTTTTCATGGCATCGCTTCCAAGGAAAACCAAGCTGGATTTTGGGGAATGGTCTCTCAGAGGCAGCTCTACAGGGAACTTAGGAGGACTGAGCGATGCACTCTTATGTGTCAAAGGTAAGGGGTGTGACTTTCCTTCACTTACGGCCTGAGCTGGGTCTTTTGGGAAAAAAAAAAAGAGAGAACCACTTCATGGAGCATGATTTCAGCACTGACACTGGAGAGGGATGCAGCTATGCCAAGAATGACCCTATCCCCCTGCCAAGAAACTCGCAGTAAGGGGACGTAGTGCTGGGCCAGGCTAAACAAACGAGCACTTGGTGTTCATTCCTTCCTTCCTTTGAGGGCTTTTAAACACAAAATGCTGCATGCACTGTGGGGACTTCCTGCTCGAGTGCCCTAACCTAGCCTTTCCCAATGCATGAACAACCAGATGAACTCTTAAGGGGACAAGGGGAATGTTGCGCCTTTCCTCTTCCTTTTTCCCCTCTTCCTTTTTCCCCTCTTCCTTTTTCCCCTCTTCCTTTTTCCCCTCTTCTTTTTTCCCCTCTTCCTTTTTCCCCTCTTCCTTTTTCCCCTCTTCCTTTTTCCCCTATTCCTTTTTCCCCTCTTCCTTTTTCCCCTCTTCTTTTTTCCCCTCTTCCTTTTTCCCCTATTCCTTTTTCCCCTCTGCCTTTTTCCCCTCTTCCTTTTTCCCCTCTTCCTTTTCCCCCTCTTCCTTTCAATGCTGAACAAGCCACTCTGTTAGGTTTAATTCCCTTCTGGATCCTTCCTGCATGGCTGGGCTACTGGCTAAACATGTTGACACCCACTTCTGCCATCTTTACAGCAGATTTTTTTTTTAAGTTAAAGAGCAGATAAATGGCAGGTGAAATCTGGGGCAGATGCCAGACACCAACTTATCCTGCCACCTGCTATATTGTAAGGACAAGGGATCATGGCACCCTTCCAGCTTATCCTGGGCGGAGAGGGGCACTGTGGTTCTTATATCCCAAACTCCACAGTTTCTCTGCATCTGAAGGCAAGAGCTAAAATGTTTATGCTTTCCTTGGAGTGCTGCCCAATTAAAAAGACCTTCAGAATATTTGTCAAGTGCTTTGAGATCTTCAGGGAGAAAATTCAGTAGAAATGCCCAGGCTAGGTGTTATCTGTTGTATTTGTTTGTCAAGCTGTACCTGGGGCACAGGGAATTGCTGCAGAGGTTGAAGTTAAGGGCTCCCGTTCACTTGACGAGCTACATGGCATCAATCCTCTCCAGCTAGGCAGCTCTACATGCTATAAAACTCGTACCTGGCTGGAGGCATTCACTTTGGTAGAAGGTGAAACTTTAAATATAACTTGTATGAGGAGTGACTGAATTGTTTATCATCTCTCTCAAGCGTGCTCTTAAATACCACTTTCTGCTCTCGCCTCCCCCTCTCTATATTAAGAGAGCCACTCTTTTGGAGCAGAGTGCTGTGTCTCAGTCAAAATAGTGGTATGTTGATAACAGGCTTGTGTACACCAGCAAGAAAAGAGAAATGGGTTTAAAGCAGTGGATGTTTGGATAAGGCTAATTAATAAATCCTAGAAGGGCAATAACTCACTTGAAGTGAGGCATATCTACAGCTGGCACCTTGAGTGTAAGGGAGAGTGTACCTGTAAAAGCATTAACACCATCCTAACAGGGGGAGGGGGAGATCATAACCACTGCAGGATACTGGGTCCAGAGGGTGTGAGATATGGCCGTACTTGGCCGGTTCCAGCACCTCAGCATGCCAGGGGATGCATGTTCTTCTGCCCCCTTGGTAATTTCCTTTTGGCTTAGGCAAGATCCCTTTTAACAGAAACAGTTGCTGCCTTCAGCTCTGTGCTACCTTCCAGCTGCTGGTGGGATGCGGGCAAGAGCCTGGACGAAAAGCTGTGACCCAGCGAGCTCGGCTCCCTCCATGGTGTGTTGCTGGGGCTTACAAGGAGCCTCAGGCCAGCCTCAGGGCAAGACATAAAAATAACACAAAGACCTTTTCTTCTTCAGATTGTTCGTATTGCAGAGTGTCCTCAGATGGCAGGGTTGAGAATGAGGTTCGCTTCATCACTCTGATTTTGTTTGCCAAGTTTTCTCTGATTGCTTCCTCAACAAAAGTCCTGGAGCAAAAAAGGTCCAGCCAGGCTTTCTCCACATTCCCAAGCCATGAGCTCATACTTCGATGCTGCTGTCTCCTGGTACTGAGTGGTAGTCATCAGGAACTTCTAAGGAGCTTAGCTGATAGGCAAGGGTGTAAAAGATAGCAACGAAAGCACATGCTTTGCCTTTGGACTTCACCTGCAGGTCTCCCCTGGCTGAGCTGACCACACAGACAACGAACAGGTAAGCTGCTGAAATGCTGGAATCCATCAGCGCTTGCAGCGCACACCTGTTGAAGTGCTTCTCCACAGACTGCTCTTTCCCAGCACGCAAGGCAGCATTGCATCAGGTTATGCGGGTACAGGGGNACTGGTCCATAAACTCACCCCATGCTTTTGAGCAGGGGGAGCTGCCAGGTGGCACTGCCGGTGGCAATGGGATTCACCTGCATGGCTCAGTTGTGCCAAGGTGGAAGAGAGCAGGCAGCCAGAAGTGTGGAGGAAGGCAGCAGAGCCCCACACAACAGCTTTCTCCAAACTGCTCTTGCCATGGCACGGAGGTCGTGCCACGCACCACAGAAACATCACCAAGGAATGTCACAGAATCACAGAATCGTAGGGGTTGGAAGGGACCTCGAGAGATCATCGGGTCCAACCCCCCTGCCAAAGCAGGACTCCCCTGCCAAAGAAGTCGCCACTCCTCTGCCCAGGCCTGGGCAGGGATGTTGGGAGTGGAGCTGAGTTCCAGGGGGGCACATTTCCCTTGTAGCAGGAGGTACTGAGAAACTTCTGAGACCCATTGCTGAGTATATGGGATGGAGGGCAGCAACTGCTGCTGTCGGGCAGAGCCCTCTGGCACAGGGGAGCAATCACCTCTGCTCTGACTTGTCCCCTTGTAATTTAGCCCAGCCTACTCCTTGCTCCCAGAGTCAAGATTGAAAAGCAAGGGAAACAGGAGTGGTCTTTGCTTTAGGAACCTTCCCACCTCCCCATGTTGATGTAGTGGCTGTGGATGACTGTGTTGAGGCCGGCAGGAGAGCCGGGGCAAGGCTGTGCCTGTTGGCATCAGCCATTGCTGCTGCAGGATGCACACTGGGCTTCAGCCTGCACGCAGTTGTTTGCAGGACGGTATGGGGAAGATCAGCTCCTGCTTTGCTTTGCCTGTGTTTGAGCTCTGTAGCTAGTGTACAGGAAACCAACTGTCTGGCTTTGCAGCTAATTGCAGAGCGTGCTCTCACCATGCATTTTGCAGAGCCAGAAAAAAGCTACTTTGCCATGAATACGGTGGGAACCAGGCAACCTCACGCTAGGTTATCACACCCAACCAAGGGCTTAAAGTGGAGCAGCTGCTTCTCTTTCCCTTGCATTCATTTCTGACTGCAAACCTTTCCCCACCACCCATCCTTGAGGCCAAGGAAGCAGGAGAAAACTTCTTAACGTGTAGCTGCAGAGCGGAGAGCAATTTAACTGTACAGCTTCAAAAATACAGCTTTGTTCCATGCTGCAAGAGGCAAACCTGTGGCCTCAGAGCCTGTGTGTGCTGGAGGTGGAATCTCTGCTTTTCACTGCCCCGATCCTGCAAAGCTGCCACAGGTGTTTGCGCAGGCACCAGGATCTGGTCTTCTGGCTAAAGACCAGTTTGGCCTGGGTACTGGTGAATGAGAGCAAGCACACAGCAGAAGACCTTCCAGGAGTTAGAGCAGAGTGCAGCTGGCTGGAACTGAGATGTCTGCCCTGGGGGCAAAGCTATTATCTGCCCCCCCCCCCTTCCCAAACCTGCCTCCCCGCGGCTCCCCCCGGCACCCCCGCGGCTCCCCGCGGCAGCCCGCCTGTCTCTGGGGGCTGGGTTTTTACCTGGCTGGGGTGGAAGCCATCGACTGGTTCGATCAGCTGCCAGGGTTCACCTCCCATCTTGCGCCACTCCTCAGCCGCTGCGAACAACAACGTAAGCAGGGGGGTTATCACCAGGGAGCACGTAGGCGCCCGCGCGGAGATGTACCCCCCTCTTCTTCAAAGCCCCGCTGGTATTTTTTAAGCACACGACGGCTCTGTATGAAGATTATGGTAATTCCTATAAAGTTGTCAGAGCCAATGCTGTGTGCAATCCCCTCTCCTCAGGGCAATATTTAAGCCCTTATTGTTAATTTCCCCACCCACCCTGCAATATTTATGCGAGGAAGCGCTTTGAGCATCAGTGGTCATAAAACAATCCGCTTTCCCTCCCGACTAAGATGGATGCCATAGCAAGTAAAGCTCTAAATTATTTAATACTGATTTGATACTTCTTGCATTTCCCAATTTAGTTGCATCTTTGGCAGTGCAAAGAAAATAAGGAGATAGAGAAAAGAGTGCTTTTGAGAGCAGGGGATGGTGACACAGCGTTCATGTGGCCCAATGTCTGCAGCAATAGACTGTCATTTTCAGCTACTCCTCTTCTGAGCGGTCTTTTTTCAACTCCAACAGAATAACCTTTTGAATTACATAAGCATGACATTCAATGCAAATGATGCTGTGCTGTGAGCCCCGGAGCCATTAGAGAAGTAAAAAGCTTTCTCCCTTCAAAAAAGGGCTGCAGAGTGATCAAACACGAGACTAGTGGATATGGCATTAACAGACTGTAAATTCAATAACTTCTTTTATAATGACAGATTAAGAATTCTTAATAGCATTACGGGGGCGTCCTGGCAGGAGGGAAGTGTTCTCCATTCAAGCACCACAGCTGTGACCTAGACTCACTGCTGTTTGTTGGACCCTGGTTGTTGGGTCAGAAAGTGACGTCTAGGTCCCCATACTAACTTTGAATTCACAGGAGGGTGATATTCCTGCTTTGACTATGGAAACCTACCTGAGATGCTTTAGTCAACACCCAAAGCAACTTGATACAAGACACAGGGCTTGGAGCTTAGTTTCACATTTGCAGTATGTTGGGCAAAACACGTATTCACCTTAGATTACACCACAGAGCGCACGTACAGGTGCACTCCTTGTGTATGGTGCTGGACGTTGAGTACAAGGCTATGTATTGTGGTTTACTTCATCGACTGACTACTTTCAGTTGCCAAAAATAGCAGAGAAGTAAGGTTTATGTCAGGAATTCTGACCATCATACTTGACAATCTCGGAGCAGTTGAACAAATACCCTCCAACTG
The DNA here is from genome assembly GCA_013400835.1 of Zapornia atra. Taxonomy (NCBI): domain Eukaryota; kingdom Metazoa; phylum Chordata; class Aves; order Gruiformes; family Rallidae; genus Zapornia; species Zapornia atra. Next base: position 96,448 of record VZTU01022414.1, read on the forward strand.
AGTACATCCAGAGTTTCTCTTAAAAGTGCCTAGTGCCTTGGCTAGCCTAGCCTAGAGCTTGCTCCCATCCGCCCCAAGAAAAGGCCAAAATAAGCAATGCCTATCCCCCATTTATTGCACTGCTTCTTAAAGGAATCACTATGTTCTTCAGCCAAAAGCAACATCTGAGATTGAGTGTCAGTCTAAATCCAGAAAAAATGCTAGTATACTCAAATTTTACTCCAAGAGAACTGGGAGCTGCAGTGTATGTATATATATATATATATGCTCAGGCCAGCCTGAAATTGATGTACTCATCACAGTGTGCAATCACTGCTAAATATTTGATGTCTGGAGAGTTTAGGGGAGGATTTGCACTTGCTTCAGAAAGACACGGGGAAAGTAGGTCAGCAGCCTTAGCTGGATTTTGAGCACACTCATGAACTGACAGCTTTCCTGTCAGCAAGCTCAAATTGTTGGCTTCAGGGCTGCAGGAAACTTTGCAAAGTGTCTTTCAGCGCTGATGTTTGTATGTGCATGTGTGATTTTGTTTACCTCATTTATTTAACACGATGTAATCAAGAACAGCAAATTATATTAAGATGTTTCTTTTCGTGAAAGCAAATAAATTACCTAAAGTTAGTCATTTAACTTATTAAAGTAATTTGCCTACCCAGCAGGTAGTTTGTTCCAAATCCTAATGACTTGCTAAATATTAGAGCTGAGGCAAAAGCTGCAGAGAGACTTGGACATCCTGAAACTCTGTGCTACTATGTTGACCTTGACAGAGGAGCCCACCTCTCTGAGCCAAAGTTTGGGACAGAAAGAGTTCCTCTTCCATCCTTCCTTCTTCACCTCCTCTTCTGTATGGTCTGCATGAGACTCAGAACCAGCTTCCCAAACTGGGTCATGTAGGATAAAATAGGTTTTTGAATTTTGATAGGATTTGGCGGTAAAATGAGATTTTTGCAATAATCTTAGGTGCCTTGGCAGCTTCGTGCTTCCAAGGCCAGCCAGGCACTGATGGGGAGAGGTGTTAGGGGTGTGCACTTTGAAGTATCGCCAGGGTGCTTCTGTCCCTTCACAACTCTGGTTTTGGCTGTCTGCATGCTGGGATTTAAAAATATAATCCCTGAGCTAAATTTTTCAAGAAGGACCAACATGGGAGTACTACCTCTCTATGTGAATATAAAACCAAGGAACTGCAGATCAGGGTTTTTTCCCAATTATTATATACTCTTTTTGGAATGTAAAAATTCATGCTGTTGGGGAGGACCCTGGAATGGCCAGGGCTGGAGCTCCTGCCCTGCAAATGGAGGCTGAGGGGAGTGGATGGTCCATGCTAAGGAGGCGATGAGTGTGGGGCCAGTCTCTCCACAGCAGTGCACAGTGGGAGGAACAACAGGCATAAATTGAAATGTGGGAGGTTTAGGCTAGACACAGGGAAAAAACTGTTTTCTGAATTGCCTGGGTGATGCCTCCAGCTAGACCCACACATAATCTCACAAGGGAAGCAGAGCTGAGAGGGAACCAGGGACAGGTGTCTGTCCTCAGCCCCACAAAGATGCTGTCCACTCATGCTCACGGTAATGAGGAAGTTTCTGGTGTTTTTAGGTTTGGGGTTTTTGTTTTTTAAGTGTCAGTTGCACAGGGAAGTGATCTGAGTAATGCTCTTATCTAATGTCACTTAAGATCACAGGAGGACGAATTTTGTAAGCTCTTCAAGTTAAAAGTTAGAGGAGCATGGTGATACTTAAGGAAGCATAGGAAAGAAGCCAGTTCTTCCTGGGAGAGGTGCTTCTACTTTTGAAAACAGCGAGTTAAGAGAGGGTGGCTGTCTTATTCAGGCAGGAAAATTGAGAACAGTTCCCCTTCCTGAGGCACTGCTCATCCCAGAGGAGGCAATGTGAAGCCCAGTCAGCGAGGTAGTACACCACCGCTTGTGAAGACCACCTTCACCATTGCAGATATGCCATCTCCAGCCTAGATGACCTGCTATAAAAGCAATGATCAAAAATAAACCCAAATGTTATGGACCAAGATTGGTTTGAGATTTCTTTTTTTTGCTTTTGTTTGTCAGCCTGAGAAGCTGCAGTGGACAAGCAGGAGGCATTTTTAGCATAGGTTCATCCGCTGTCCCTGTTGCCTTGTCACAAACACCCACTCTCCCTCCCCGGCCCCTGCCATCCAAGTGCAAAAGGCTAGTGGTCCCCAGGCTGGTGGTGGGGTCCTGTCTCAGCAGAGGTCTATGGTTACCCCAAACAGGGTAGTGGAGAGAAGGCATTAAGGGTCCCGCCTTGACCCCAGCCCCGACGACAGGGTCACCTAGGCTGTCTTGGCTACGCTGCCTTTCTCCAACACAGAGCTAGAGCACGAGGAGCATATGAGCAGCCCAGCACTTGACTAAACACTTCATGAGAAAGATAGGAAAAGAAAGAGCAACTTACTTTGTCTCAGTGGGAAATCCATGTAGAAAACATCAAAGTTGGCAAATTTCTCAGATGTTGCTATTCCTTTCAGGACGTTGGAAAGTTGTACAGCTCTCTGCAAAAATCAAGTGTTTTCGTGACGATTCAGTGCTGCTCCTGCTGCTTTGTGTGGATTCAGCTTTTGTCACCAATGCATGGTCAGTAATTTGAGAGCTAACGTTGCACTTTCAGCTGGAGGAAAGGAGGTGGAATGGGGTTCTTCATAACAGCCTTGCAGGAGCAACACCACCCTTTGGGCAGCCCAGCTCATCAAGCAATACATTGCTGCACGTTGTGCTGAGGCCTCAGCTGGGGCAGTCAGTTTAATATACCATATGGTTATTTTACTGGACGCCTCTTTTAGCAGCTTCTCTATGCCTATATAAATATTTCAAATGTCTCCGTTTCAGAGGCCTGTTGAATGGCAACCCAGTCATTTCCATTCCTCTTAAAGAAAGCTGAACCTTTTCTTAGAGGGAAAATTTTCTTTCCTGTTACCCTTCCTGCTGCTGTGTTGTGGGTGCTAGCGCTTATCTAGCCAGACCAAGTTCCACTCTTGCTTTCAGCAGAGTAAATTACCTCCACTGAGTGTCTACCTAAACTGATGTCTCTTGTGTGATTTCTACAGCCATAACAGAGATCAGGATCTCCTAAATATTTAAATCATGCGGTTTGGATAATAACATAGACAATTAGTTTCAGACAGGGGCTCAGAAAGAAGATTAATTCACGCCCCGCAGACATACGAATTGTTCGTGGACAGAAGTTACACGCAGGGTATGTTCTGTGTTGTTGGTAGGAATATATAAGCTGCAAGCCTGCAAAGATTTAGGACTGTGCTTAATTGCCTTCTCTGAAGTCAAGAGGGACAGGACATAAAACGATATACATATGTAAGCCTTGGTGAAATTAAGGCCATATTTTTTGTTTAGTGAGCGCCAGAGTTAATACAACTATACACAGGGATGACATCTTTGATGATATTTGGTTACTGACTTTTTTACGTGGCTGCAGGGGGTGCTGGGATTAAAAAATCAGCTTGTACCGTAAGGGAATAAGTGGCTGGTATTACGTGACATTCGCTTCTGCAGCCAGATTTTTAGGGTGAGTTTTAAGACATTTCTGTTCTGTCTGTTCCCGTTCCTGCGCTGAGCCGGGATGCTCCTCGGTCACACCATCTGGCAATTAAGTCCACAGAAATGTGTCTGAGGAAGATTAGCACAAATCCCAAATGGAGACAGGGTGAGGTTCTTGCTCTCGGGGCCTGCTCCCACTGCCAGTGAAATGTAGGCAGCCGGCTTTTCACACTCACAAGCCTTTACTTTCTTATCAAGTACATTCTCTTCTTAAAGAACGTGAACCTGACGAGTTTTATCTGAGGGAGATCACGTCCCTTGAGAATAAATTTGGGCAGCTGAGAGGTTGGAAAGGGGGAAATACATTTAGGGATCTCTTAACCAGAATCTGAGAGGCGTTTGAAAGGATAGGTACGGATGCTTCTGCATCTTCCCCCTGCCTTCGGAAGAAAAAAGCTATGCTGACATCTTCCTTTTGAGATATTAGGCTCATCTCCTCAGACACAGGGATGAACTGGAAGAGTGTCTGTGCAAGATACTTTGTGGTCTTCCTGAAATTTTATTGTGACTTACCTCTGAGGTCAAATTCCTGAGGGTCTCGTTGGAGGTCAGCCAGCCGCTGCAGGGGCTCACCTGGGCAGGTATGGGGAGCAGGGCTTTAGCAGCGGGCCAAGAGGAACAGGGGGGCTTCTAAGCTACAGCCAGAGACCTTACCTGGAGGCAGTCGAGAAAAGAATAAAGTTGACTGTACGTGATGTCTCTGTTCAGCTGCCCTGCAAAGCACAGAGAGGGAAACTTCACATGCCTGATGGCCAAAGGTAACTTCATTTGCAGGTCTGAGCATTCCCATACATTAGACCGCCTCAATGGGGAGAGGCACCCTGGGAGCCCTATCATGCCTCAGTTTACCCTCCCACCACCAGAGTCGGGGTGCAGCCAGTGGCACCATTGATTCCTTCCTACTAATGTGCCTGTGTCCCCACAATATGCAGAGCTGCTTCTGCTTCTCCTGCATCCCCCTCTGGCCTTTCATGGGTGGTTGGTCTCACACGTGGGGTTAGTCATCCCAGCCTGTGCCAATCTCCACAGTACGTGACTGATATTTTATCCATTAACGTGTCTCTCCCCCTCCAAACAAATGCAGGGGTTTCAAAGCTGAAGGGAAGATTGAAGGTGACTGTATATACTCTGAGATTTGCCTTTACCTTGGAGAGGTTAGCCTTAAAAGGGAGGAACAATTTTGCTGTCACAGAGGGAAGTGGATATGCTTGTGTGGGTGAGCAAATTGAAGCACCAAGTCAAACACCCAGCTGACATTCCCTAAAATTCACCGTGCTGCGCAATAGCCTGGCTTGCTGAGGAAAATTACCCATTTTCTTGACCTTTTCACGTCTTTGGTAGCTACAACCAAGATGGAAATGAAATGGCCACTCAGATCTCTGAGCTTGAAGCACACTGATCATCCCATCAGGCTTCACTGGGTTTGCAGTGCTGAAATATGGAGTGTTTGCTGTTGTTTTCAGAACTGGGAAGTGTGATCTCTCCCAAGTGAAACGGGATCCTCAGGTTACTTTGCAGTGGCTTCCGGATACAGGTGTGATTCCTGCCTATCTCATGGCTGCCCATCATCCAGCAGCAGTATGAGGGAGCAAAAGAGGGGGAGTCCCAAAGATCTAGTGTCACTCCTGGATATGGGGAGTGTTCCAGACCTGTGTAGGCTGAAAGCATCGGGCCCTGGGATGGGCTGTCCCAGGGATTCGGCAGAAAGCCAGCCCGATGTCTGCTTGCACCTGACTGGCGGCCAAGCGGGGAAACCGGCTCATAATCCATCAGAGGACCTGCCAGAAACCATCTCTTCCCCCAAAACCTGTTGCTTAGGATTAACTGGGTCTCTCCAAGACAGATCAGCCCCTCTGAAAAATTTCCAACCGGTCCGATAGCTAATCACTCCTGATCTGGCTCGTGCCAAAAAAATGCTATGTGTTGTCTCTGATAATTAGATATCCAGGGGAGGAACAGTCCCTGTGATAAACATGCACTCAAGGGAAGGATAGGATTTATGTGACTAAAAAAATATTTATCACAGCCTCCCCCTGCCCCAAAAGGGACATGATTTTTCTTTTACTTTTCTTTTTTTCTTCTCTCACTTGGCAGAAGAATAGTTCTTAGAGAAAATATCTAACAAGGTATTAGGAGTAGAAATGGATACATCAGACATCCTGAAAAGAGGCAAGTACTTTTGAGGGGTAAAATAACCCATTGTAGATAATACAGAAGCTGTGGGGTCACTGAGAATGATGGAGGAACCTTGGGGAAGGCGCAGCACAGAGTCTCCTGAAGCTTTTGTACCCAGTGGTTGCCAAAACTCATCTGAGGATGTAACCTACCATTTTAATGATGCGATTTAGCTTCTCTCTCTTTACTGGTGAGAACTAAGATGACAACCTCTTTCCACCTGTTCAGGTGCAAGAGAGCGTCCTTTACCCAAATAAAAAGAAGAACATGCTTTTGGTCTAAAATCTGACAGCAGAATGGCCACAATGGTTCCTTGCACACATAATTCACTGGAGAAACAGAGACTTACTTCAGATGTTTTGTATTTCTTTGCTACCTGCATAAAACATTTCACCTTCTTTATCCACTGTGGGGTGGTATGAATTTGCAGAGATGAAGCTCTGCAACCAGCTTCCAAGCTTCCTCACCCCACAACCTCCTACATCCCCAGGGAAATGTTCTCATGTTGACCCAACAGGCATGGCCATTGGACTAATCAAGGATGTCACACATCATTGCTTGTGAATGCAGACCCCTGTGATGCTGTTCCTCCTTGCTGCTTGGCACAGGATGAAGCCAAGGAGCAAGTGGCCTGATGGTGGTCAGACCTATGGTTTCATGCATGCTCTGAGATGACAGATTCCCAAATGCAGCCTCTATGCAGGACCTTATAGCAATTGAGGGCTGCCTCAAAACATGCCTGCACATGGTGTGAGGGTTCAGTCACCACACCTGGAGGTAAGGTATGGGATGGCAGATACTCAGTGCTTGTGGTAAATTTATTTCTTTAATATCTAACCAGTCTTCTGCAAAACCCTGACTTAACCTTCTGTCCTGGCCCATATCCAGTTTTGCCAAGGCATTCACCAGTCAGTGGGTGGAGGTGTTCACCAAATGGCCCTCTCCGTCTGTAACAACAACCAGGATGAAGTGCAGGCTAGCTGGCCACACTTTTTGGCCAAGACTGAAGCAGAACAGCTTCTTTCCACATCCACAGCATGTATTAAACCTGGAGCTGAGAGGGTCCAGCTTTGGGGAAACCGGGCAAGTTAGGGGTCTGCCATCAAACCACACCATCTCCTACTTTACCTAGAGGATGGTATCTGTCATGCAGGTTATCCCAGAGAAAGCGGCCGTCTACCAAGCCTGTTAAAATCACGTGGCTGCCGTTGGGCAGACGGGAGTCCAGGTACCGCAGAGCTTGCACCACGTTGGAAAGCATTTCTTTGGGTGTAGTCATGTGAGCCAGTGTGTCACGGTTCCTGCAGGAGAAGAGGATGCCAACAGGATGCTGTGTCAGGTAATGCTGTCCCCCCCAACCCCCAAAAGGCACCTTTTCGCGTGATTTTCTTCTTTGCTGTTCTTCCACATAAGATGGATAAACAAGACCTTACAAAAAATGATGCTATGCACTTACAGCCCCTCTTTTTTACTGCAAAAATCAGAAGTGATATAGAAACCTCCCTCGGTGCAGCCCTGTTCCCTACTGAAAACAGACAGATGCATCCCTTCTTTATAGAGTGGCCTCCTGTGGTGGGTTAACCCCAGTGGGCAGCTAAGTGTCACACAGCCTCTTGCTTGGTCCCCCTCACCCTGTGAAACAGGAGAAGAAAGGGAGAGTAAAAGCAAGAAAACTTGGGGACCAATATTTAAAAAAACCCAAACCCAAACCATGGTATTGTTCAATAAGTGAAGGAGACCTAGAAGAAGAGAGAAAGCAAGCAAAAGAAATGATGCAAAGGCCATCACCTCCCACGGGCAGGCCAATGCTCGGCCAGTTCCTGAGTGAAAGATGGATATTTCCTCCTAAAATCCCCTCATCTCCCTTTCTTATTGCCGAGCATGATGTTGCATAGCATAGACTATCCTTTCAGTCAGTTTGGGGCATCTGCCCGGAGTTGTTCACCCCCAACCTCTTGTGCACTCCCGGTGTGTCCAGTGCAGGGAAGGGAGGGTGAGAAACAGAGACGGTCCCAATGCTGTGTAAATACTGCTCAGCTGAAAAACTGTTACCAGCATTGTTTTGGTCAAAAATCTAAACCGTGGCACCACAGGAGCTGCTATGAAGAAAACTAATGCTAACCTAGCCAGGCCCAGCACACCTCCATGAAGAGAAAAGCCTTTTCTCTCCTGCTGGTTTTATTTTATTCCATAGTTTGCAAATGAGGCAGTCCTTGTTTACAGTGCAGAGAGGCGAATCAGAGCCATGAAGCACCCCGTTGGCTTCCCATGGAGTTAATACTCCATGTAAAACTTCTCCAGTTAGCCTGGTGCCTCCCTCCTATTAGCTGTTGCAGAGCATCTTCAGCCACATGATATAAGCCCAGGAACTTGCCTACCTGTAGTCTTTAAAAGTCTGCTGCTTTTTGTGACTGCAAAGACACTGCCCTTGGAATACTCATGAAACTCCAGTCTGACATTCAACTGATGCAATGACTACCTTGAGTTGCAGCAGGAAAAGGATCCATTGCCCTCAGGGGGTGTAGGGTGCTGATGTCTCCATGATTCATCTCTGAACAGGCAAAAATGGTGCTGTTTTACACACACAGGGCTTTGGAGTGCAGGACAGGTGAAAGGAGGGCTTCTTTCCCCCTGGGTTTTGCTGTGTGTAGCTTCGTTCAACATGCTCTTTGATTATGCCAGATAGAAATACCTAAGGTAGCTTTGTGTCTCATGTGACGTACTCCTCTTACTACAGATCTCCAGGAGGGCCGGAGAGTAGCAAGGGGTCTGAACAAACATGGGAGACTGGAGGGAGGAGGAATTGAAGATAAAATAGTCCTCAGATATGTTCATTAAGGTACAGGAGCTGTGTCAGTGTCCCACATGGACTGAATGCCTATGTTTTGTGGCTCACTGTCAGACCTGAACCCCATCAAGCCAGAGTCCCAGGCTTAGGCTTATCTTTCCCCTCTTGCATTCAGCTGTAAATGCTGGGGTGGGAGAGGAAAAATAAAACCCTGACACTGAAACAAATTCCTACTCACATAAGAAAAACAAACAAGCGGGAGCGCCGCCAGCTGCCTAGCGAGCACTGCTCTAGTTATGTTATTAAAACAATCACTTTATTACAGTATAAGTGTTCATCATCAGAGCACGTCAATGTGTGCAGCTGTGCATGGCATGGACCATGCACCTATGGGAAGCTGGTTCTTGTGACAGTTTTGTTCCTGCCTTGGTGGTGGCAGCTCAGCTGGACCAAGGCTTTCGGAGAGAAAACTTCAGTACTTGCTGAGGAGCTGATCTTGTTGCTCAAGAAAACAGACAGGGGAAGCCCTTCCAAGCAGTACCTGAGGTTGTACTAACGTCCATCCTCACTGTCTTAGCGGTTCCTCTATTTTCTCCTTGTGGCTTGTAGGGAAGTGATTTGCTTAGCAGCCAAGAGGTTCCATCCAGGTCTTTTCCCTGGGAAAGTCCTTTAATCTCTTTTGTGGCCTCACAGGGATAAGAGAAGGGCAACCTTGATGCTTGCAGAGCTGAGGGAGCTACTGGAGAATCAGGGAGGGTCTTGTCAGTGAACACTGTAGAAGCAGGAACTTTCAAAAGCATTGTTATTCTGTCTTGAGGTATTACAAACATTTGAGCTTGGGGGGCAAGGGCTGAGTCCCACTTGGGAGAACCATGCTTCCTAGCAAGGACTTGAGATACTTTGGTGGGCTGCTGGGTTTGCACACAAAATAATAATTAGACAAGTTCTCTGGGCCCAGAAATTTATCTTAATGCAGTATGTGGTGCTGAAGCATTTGAAACTTTCTGATTAGGGAGAACTGAGAAACAGCATTAAGATGCAGGCTTATCCTTGTGACAGCCACCCAAGCAAGGTACTTCTGAGATAAGGCTGTGGTTTTTGGCTTTAAATTACTTCATTTTGCCTACAGGTGTTGCAGCAGTTGATTTCAAAATACTGCTCTGATGTAAGGCCTCTACCACAAGTAAACATGTCAGTGAGCCGAAATTAATATGACATCCATAGTGCCACTTTCTCTTGTCACTCTCTGCTGAAGTCATGCAGATATTTCAGCGCATTTCTTCACGTTTCCTTTGTGTGCCAGGCTATGAAATTAAAACTGACTGAGAAGCAAGCCCTGCTGTTGGCACGATCATTTTGGGCTCTGTCATAAGGACTTCAAGGTATCTGGGTGAGCACCGGGGGCTGTTGTGGTACCTTCACACAGTCTCCCTGGGAGGGAGCAGCCAGTGACAGCCTTTGCCCGCCTGGGACCTCTGGAAGCTGATACTGGCTGTGGTTTATTGTGTAATGATGACATAGCAAGCAGATATTAATGTCAGGATTCTTGCTGCAGTGAATCTGGGTAATTTAGGGAGAACACCCTGCCCCCCTACAATACATGAGTACACAGTCGTATCCTTGGATGCGCACACAGCTCCTGGATATCTGTCCCAACACCATGGGTACCCTGGCTGCGCACATATATAACACAGTGGGACCAGGCAGCCTCGTGCAATATGTGCAAAGCTTTTCCAGCTCTCCTCTGCCACAGAGAACTCCTGCAGTCCCTTATAAGAGAGTCAGGCATAGTCTAAACACAGCTCTCCGCCCTCCTTCTGCATAGGGCTCATGGGCCTGGCCTGCCACATCATGCTGGACAGTGATTCCTCCCTCCCTCTGACCCCAACCCAAATAAATATACCCCCAGGCAATGTTTCAGCCACACATCTGTTTTCCAGCCACATGCTATTACAAGCCCTGGCTTTGGGTCACTGGCATTTGAGGCCAGCTGGTGAGCGAGCGCACCAGGTGCACACACACTTGCCACATGCATGTACATGCAGAGCTGGACCCACAGTGCAGGAGTTCAGCTCCAGCTTGCTGCAGAGGGGTGGCATGCCCACGACACGAGGGCTAGAGGTGTTGTGTGCTCACATGCTATTTTTATGGCCCGAGGGGTGCCTCAGCAGTGTGCTCTTGCAGCTCGCAAGGCCAATGGGATCCTCGGCTCCATTAGAAGAGGGGTGGCCAGCAGGGACAGGGAGGTGATTGTCCCACTCTACTCTGCCCTCGTGAGGCCCCATCTGGAGTGCTGTGTCCAGATCTGGGGCCCCCAATACAAGAAAGATGTGGAACTGTTGGAGAGGGTTCAGAGGAGGGCCACGAGGATGATTAGAGGGCTGGAGCACCTGCCCTACAAAGAGAGGCTGAGGGAGCTGGGCTTGTTCAGCCTGGAGAAGAGAAGGCTGCGGGGGGACCTCATTGCAGCCTTCCAGTGCCTGAAGGGAACTTACAAGCAGGAGGGGATTAAACTTTTTAAAAGGGTAGATAATGGCAGGACAAGGGGGAATGGACTAAAGCTAAAGGAGGGAAGGTTTAGATTAGCTATTAGGGGGAAGTTTTTTACAGAAAGAGTGGTGAGGTGCTGGAACAGGCTGCCCAGAAAAGTAGTGGATGCCCCGTCCCTGGAAAGGCTCAAGGACAGGTTGGATGGGGCCCTGGGCAACCTTGTGTAGATCCAGACCTGGAGGTTGGTGGCCCTGCCTGTGGCAGGGGGGTTGGAGCTCTATGATCCATGGGGTCCCTTCCAACCCAGACCATTCTATGATTCTATGATTCTATGATCAGGGCTTTGGTGACGGTACCCTTACAATAAGGGAGCATTATGCTCCCACTGGCACCGGTGCCACTTCAGACAAGTTCCCTTCCCAGTGGCTGCCTGCTCACCCCGCTTTGTGGCTGTCACATCCCTGTTTGTTGTGAAGCTGAGAAACAGAGGCTGAAGAAATGGTGCCGTGCCCGAAATGCAACTAATATGTGCACTAATTGTACACAGCATTTTGAGATGGCTGGTGCTCATTATTTTCTTGTCTGATTTTTTTTTTTTTGTTCCAGGTCTGTGTGTCTCACATTGTGTCCCACATTTACACCTCAGTGGGCTGAGAGATACCATTGCCATCTGTCTTTATTTTTCTATACCCCCCTGTTTGGACACCACAGTGTGGAGACTACTGGGAACATGTAACACAGGCTGCCAATTTCATTATCTCTTTCCTCTACAAACATCCATATTACTCACTGCCCTGCTCCTCACATGGGATGAGATACTGGCATTTTAACAATGCTCTGGCCAAGAGCTGTGTCTCTGGTGTGCACACTGCTGCTCGCTTTTGAAGGTAAAATACAGGATAAGGCCAGAGAGGCTCTATTATTGCAGTTAAAAGCTGTCCTTGAAGAGGTTTTTATTTGCCACGCCCTGGGTTTGAAGTCAAGCCCACTGGATGCTCTGTATCCTCCATAACCTCTGTGGATACATCAGACCCAGGGCAGATAGACACAGTGACCGGATGCTGAAAAGAATCTCCCTCAGCTGTACATCCCACTCGATGGAAACAGCATGGAAACAGCATGTTGCTACTGAAGCTGCAGCATCTTTCCTTGCTGGAGTCACAGGGATCACTACAGTCTGATAACCTCTTTTGATGCCTGTTGTAGTTTTGCGTGGCTGGGTTCTGGTGGAGAAGGGTGGGGGCTGCAGGGGTGGCTTCTGCAAGAAGCAGCCAGAAGCTCTCTGCAGGCCCAACAGAGCAAATGCCAGCTGGCTCAAGGCTGGAGTCATTGCTGACCGAGGCCGAGCCCACCAGTGACAGTCACAGCACCTCTGGGAATCACATTTAAGAGGGAAAAAACCACAAGCAGATGCTTTTTGCTGCCAGAGAAGGGAACGAGAAGGTGTAAGAAACTGTGCAGACACCAAGGCCAAGGAAGGGGTGGGGGAGGAAGCACCCCAGGTGACAGAGAGAAAGATGCCCCTGCAGCCTGTGGAGAAACCCATGTTGGAGCGGGTGTCCCCCCACAGCTCATGGAAAAGGACAAGACCCCACCTGCAGCCCATGGAGAGGCCCCATGCTGGAGCAGGTGGAGACATGCAGAAGACGCTGTGCCCTGCACTGGAGCAAGCCTCTGCCAGCACTTGCAGCCCGTGGAAAGACACAGAGATGAGAGGGAGAGAGAGCAGGTTTCCTTGGGGGTGGGCTTGTGACCCCGTGGAGGACCAGGCTGGAGCAGTCTGGGCTTGAGAGACTGAGAGACATTATTCTATGATTCTATGACTGCACCTCACACAAGTGACCCATGCTGGGGCAGCTGGTGAAGAGCTGAAGCCCTGTGGGAAAGGACTCATGTTAGAGAAGTCTGTGAAGGACCCACGCTGCAGCAGGGGAAGGGTGTAGTATACAACACCCAATGTGCAAAGTTCCAACACAAGAACTTGCAGTTAGGCAAAGTTTTAGGATACCAAACACAGGATGTTTTAATGGCAGTCTGACAGCCTGTGTAATAGCTTCAGCTTCATTATACAGCCTGCAGGTGAGACTGTTCAAAGGCTCTGGAAGGGGACTTTGGTGACCCTGCATCATTTATTAAAACGAGTGTTTTGAAAGTTTCCACATAAGTCAGATTTATTTCTTCCACTTAAAAGCAAACCTGAAGATTCATCATGGTGAAAAATACTGTTACACTAACAACAGCACGTGGACAACCTGCAAAACCCAAACCGATTGTGCTGTGCAGTGGCCTGGTTGCAAGGTGGTTTCTGCTTTTTCACTACTACCAGGGGGAAAGGAAGCATCCAGCTAGTGACCTCTGTGGACTCTGTGAGCATTGCTAATGGATAATGTCAGAACTATTAGTTTTGAAAGCTTCAGTTCATTCTCCCGCTGAGCTTATGACGCGAATAAAGCCAGAAAGACAAACCACCTCATCAGGAGAGCACAGCAAAGACTGCAGGCAGCATGCAGCAGAGGCAGGGTGACAATAAACCTCAACAGGGGACTACGTTGTCATTCTTCAGGAAAAGTAAACCCGTCATGCTCTACCTCCTGACAGGAGGTGACACGCTGGGTAAGACGGATATACATGCTTTTAAACTCTTTTCTTTCCCCTCTCCTGTTGCTGTTATACTTCATTTCATCTGCTAAGTTAGAAATTTTCTACTTCAGACATGCCATTGGTCACTTTATTGCCACCTTGTAAAAGAAAGTAAAAAAAGCCAAGCTCCGGGTGAGGGCAGGTGGGTGGCCGTGACAAATACAGGTAAGGCAACAACCAGTATTTCCAGCAGGAAAATAAGAATGAAGTAAAGACCAATAGCAAAGAAAAATGCCATCCCAGGGAAGCACAAAGCAGTGAGACATAAATGTCCAAGCAAGCCAGCAGTACTCTAAAGAAAGTCCAATATATGATACTATAAATAATAATTCAGTTTATGGCTTACCCATTGCAGACGTCATTCCCAATTGTGGCGTAGACAACTATGGCTGGATTGTCCAAGAGCTGGTTCCTGGCCAAGCTAAAAGATAGATAGGCAGCTATATTAATGGGGAAGTCATTCTTGGTGTCTGAATCACACTGCATGCTGGTATGAGATCACATTTCAAATTAGCTCATTTAGATTTGGAAGATGCTCTGATGGCCACACTTCTACACTGGGGAGATGGGTGGGTTTTTTTCCCTTACAGCTTTATATTTTAGTAAAGTTTTTTAAATACAGGGTGGGGTTTTTTTTGCAGTTCTCCCTTTTTCCCCTCGTGGACCTGTCTTTTTCACTGTTTTTCCTGCTGGCTTTCTATCTTCTTTGTACTGTTCAGAAGCCAAATCAAGTCATTTCAGTTTGGGGCAAAGACATCAATCAAGATGGGAAGTTTTTAATCGGAGATGGGAGAAGAAGACTATGTTTGGCTGACAACTAAGTTTATGAGTACGATTGGGCTCAAAATGAAATCAGGATGTGGTTTGAAGTTTAGTGCTAGAGGGCAAGGATTCATTATTACTTTTTCTGGAAGAGAGAACAATAAATCCCTTTGGATGTGAACTATATCAGCATCAAGCCAACTAAATCAAACCTAACCTCCCCACAGCCCACCCAAAGTTATCCAAGGAGAGTTGCTGCCTCTCACTGTCCAGTAGCTACTCAATCATAACTGTATGGAGATAACACAGTGGACCTATCCCTGTCTGTCTACATTGCTACGCATCAGGAGTAATGCAGTTAGAGGGATGCAAAGCACAAATTTAGGGAAAGGCTTAGTCTTTTCCCTAAAATCACTGGAAATGCTCCATTGGCTTAACTGAACTAAGATCAAGGCCTTGGAGATGGTGACATCCACAATTTAAAACAGTTTTTCTGTTGTTGATGAATGTTTATACCAGAAAAGAAACAGCCAGCACTTCAGAGCACAGTGACCAAGGGGAAACTGCTTTTTTGGACGCCTGTGGGTAATACAGTCCTTACAGTGCTTTGCTTGTTTCTTTTGAAGAATCAGGACTCCAGCAACACTTCTATACCCCCAGTCAGCTTTTAAATCCTTTTAAACACTCACCTTTTTATTAAACTGAGGAGGTTTCCCGAAGAACCACCTAATCACACGTAGTGCGAATAAGAGAAAGTACAACATCGTTATAGTGACAAACAAAAGGAAGTGCAATACCCAAGTCCACTGCATATTTCCAAGAAGGTAGAAGCATTAAAAATTGAAATGGAACAAGAAGTCATCTCTGTAACCTTTTTGGATGCCAGCATTAGGAAGTAGAGCTATATCCAGGAACCTGCTGCCTTGTGGTTGAGTCCTGCACTTCAGAGTGTAGAAAGTCAGATACTTTTAAGTGCTGGGTTGTTTGGATCTGGCTTTTAATCCAGATCTGGCAGTTTCTTCCCATCTGTTGAACATAGTAGTCTCTTGTAAACCAGCCAACTTGACTTGTCAACAGTGGATCTACTTTTAACTTTCCCTATAAATTGCAAAGGGAACTGTTCTCACTCTTCTGAGAGAGTAAGCGTCTCACAGCTATACCACATTGGGACTGATTCAGGTCCTAAACATAGGCACCAAGTACCATTTTTGACATCCCAGAGTATCCAAGACACCTGCAGCAGGGCTGGCAGATAAAACACAGGATGCCTGAGAGATTGTGCACTTCTGGAGAGGCAGCTGGAAGTGGGAAATATACTGTAAAGCATCTTAAATAGCACTAGACACCAAGGTTTGGGTGTCTGCATTGCTCTCCCTGCTAGTGGCAGACTTAGGAAAAGTTGTACTAGGCCAGCTGCACCCCTCCTGAGAAGCTCTGCATTTCAGTGGCAATGCTTGGATGCAAATCTTTCCTCCTCCAGCAAAAAAAGAGCTATCTGCACCTAAGCATCTGTGAGGTCTATAATCTTTCATTTATGTCTTGAATGAGAAAAGCATTCCCAATTAGGAAAGCTTCTACGCAGAACGCTTCCCAGCAAGTCTTTAAAGGTTATGCATATACATGCCAACTATCCACAGCACTCAAATCAAACTCCATCACCTGCAGTGCAAGAGTGGCAGCAAACGAGGAGCCAAAAAAGGCTTTGTGCTTTGTTCAAGATCAGCCTAGGACTATGATTGCAAAGAAGCTCACCTCACAGCAACGTGCGGAAACAGAAACTTCAGAGAAGCAAGCCCTACTGCTTTCATTTTTGCAGTATTTTCACCCTCTCTTTTTTTCTTGCTCCTTCTCCTCTTGTATTACACTCCCTCTATTCTTCACTCAGCTCTTCCCTGGTCTCTGTCTCTTCTCCTCTTTTCTGCATTGTGCTTCTGAAGCTTGCTTTGAGGAGCAAATCCTGTTCTCCCTGCAGCTCTTGAGGGGAAAACTTGTGGACAGAACATCATTAAATCCCTGCTGGATTGGTACAAGGGAAAGATCTGAGAGATAAACCCCTAAGGTAGCAATAATACATTTTGCATTTTAATAGCAGTGCCTTTGTTATTATCACTCACAGTGATGACAACTGCATATATCAAGGAATCTTTTATGTTTTAAATAATCCAGTCCTTCCAAGCTAAAAATGAATATGTCTGCTGCTTCTCTCCTGAGGGTTGCCAGTCCATTCAAAATCTATCCCGTCTGTTGAGAAGATCTTTTTCAGCAGAATAAGAGCCCCACAAAATTCTTACAAAATATGACTTGGAACATAACTACCTCCAGTTGATTTCTTTTTCTGTTTAATAGTTCTTCTTTCAGCTAAAGTTCAACACCCCTTTGTTAAGCCATTCTGTTGCATGGCTTCCCGGACTGGGGCTGCAGTTCCAGCATAAATAAACTACTGGGATCTCTAGAAACTAAAAAAGGTACCCACAAAAAAATTAAGAAGCTGTTCTTGGGTATATATTACCCCCACAAGCGTAGGTAGTTATAAGCAGCTCCTTGGAAAGCGTTAGCACACTTACAAATCAAGTAAAAACATCAAGAAAATGAAGGGGTGTTTTTTTTTGAGAACTGTTTTCATGGGTAAATCGAGTCTTTGGGGAAGTTTGTGTGATAGAGAATGCAATCTGTGATGAAAACTTTCAAGAGAGGAAAAAGAGGTGAGGCAGACCAGTAACCCTTACACCGCTGAATGTCCTGGTGGCTGTTCCTGGATATAACTTGCCCTCCTCTCTGTTGCTTTCCAAACATATCCAGGTCGGTGGGGCTTTCTAGTTTTGGCTGAGAAGTCAGGGTGGGGTTGGCTTCCACCTGTGAGCAACCCCAAATTTCCTAAACTGTGGAATACTTGAGTTGTGCTTGATTTTGTTGCTCTGAGGCCTTGTGTGGCTGACAAGGAGCAGCACTAACATACATTGGAAAGGCCTTGGTCCAGATAGCACCAAAAGTTCTGTGGGGACAACAATGGCTTACTGACTTCTAGTCTTTTGCTCCCTTATGCTGTAAAAGCAATAGGAAATGTAATGGTGCAGAGAGAAAAGTCTCTGGTTTTCCCCAGATGAACTCCAGGTGGATTAGAATTCCCGAGACAGACAAAAGAAAACCCACATCATTATTTCTTAACTGGTTTTGAAGCCAGCATGAGGCATCTGGTGTTTGATAGCTCAATGAGCCACAGCATGGGTGAACAAGGCCAGTTTTTTCTGGTCAAAGGCAAGAATCCCAAAGAGACAGATCAGACTACAAATGGCAAAGGAATATACAATACCCATGTTCTGAAGCATACATTATCCAAGTACCTCATGTAAAACATGGGTAACAATGGCAAGATTGTTCTGTAATTACTTAGGAATTGAGGGTATTCACTTTCCCTGTGCTTAGTGATTTAATTTTTTAAAATATTTTGGCCACTGATTTTACTATAGCAAGTAAAATATATCTCTATCAAAGCAAGAGATCTTCAACAAGCACTAGAGAAGAACTTAGAAGAACTTGGTAACTCCACATATGAGCATTCATGCCTGGCCCTCCCACCCACCCAGTCAAAACCCAGAAATAGCACATGGCAAATGAACCTGTGTGAAGCTGCTGGAAGGCAAGACACAAAAAAAGCATATTGAAAACAATGAACTGAAAAAAAAATATATCAGTAGAAAGCTGTTCAGCAAGTCACTTGCATGGAGAATGTTGATTAGGAATCTTGTAGTTGCATGACAAGTGAGCTGCTTGTCGTGCAACTACAAGATGAAAGCAGTAATGACAGCAGAGACTGGATTTGTTACAAATGGCTATTAACCTATGTGTTAAGCCTCTTGTGTGGTGCCTGGTGAGCAAAGCTGGTGACCTGAAATGGGCCATGAGTAACACATGGTTCGGTGAGAAAGTGCATCGTGCATCAACCGGTTTGTATAGTTTGCTATAAGCCCTGTTATTGTCACTTCTCCCTCCCTGTGCTGTCTTAGTAAACTGTCCCTATCCCAAGTCTTTGTCTTCCCATTATTTCCTCACACACACACACTTTTTTCCCCTGTTGAGGGGAAGCAAGCGAGCAGCTGCGTGGTGCTCAGCTGCCAGCTGAGGCTCAACCATGACAGTCCTTTTTGGTGCTCAGTGTGGGACTTGAAGGGCTGGGATAATGGTAGATCTGACACAGCTGCATTAAAAAGAAAATGATAAGCATTCATTGTAGTGTTCAAACAGCCACTGGTGACAATGATGATGTGTCTGACTGCTTTCTGTAAGTACCCCTTTGAAGCGTTTTTTACCATCTCTGGGAGTAGCAGGAATCCTGCTAGCTCAGAGCCTGGGGAAGCCTTCCTCCAAGATGATGAAGATGCGTGTCCCAAGAAGGACAATGGGGGTAAGTTGGTCCATGCTGAGCTCTGGCACAGCTCTGGTGCTTCTGTAGGGGGCTGGAGACAAGCCTTGCTTGTCTCTTGGTCCCTGGCTTGGCTTGCCATTCCTGGGCTCTGGCTGAGCTGCATGCCTCCCTCTTCAGACCCAGGTCTGTAGCGTCTCTTCCTTTCATTACATTTATCTGGGGCGTCATTTTCAGGGGAAGGTTAAGTTGTCCCAGGTGGGGCTAGGTCAGCTTGGTGGGACAGCTTTTTTGCTTTACTGACACTGAGAGCGACCATGTAAATCTTCCCATTTGGGGAAACTTACAGCAAATGAGGCAATAGAAGCAAACCTTTACAATGTGGTGTCAGTGTGATGATTAAGAGAAGATACAGAGGGAAGATATCCTGGGATTTTTCTATCACTTGTAATTTTTCCCCTTTTAAAATTCCCTTCTCAATTTTCTTCAGTCTTTTGCCCTGACACAGGCTCACCCCTCCTTTTATATCCTTCAGGTATCTGTAGTGCAAGAGTATAAAGGAGATATGTAGAGAGAAAAAGGAATGATGCACACAGTGAGAAATTATATATATATATATTAATTATGTGGGAGATTTGGGAAAAAGAAGAGCAGGAAAACCCCCATTAACATAAAGAGAGAAGAACAAGGCAATGGGGTATCAGGTACTGGGATGAACCAGATACAAATGAGAAGAACCATTGATACCATCAAGTTTGGCAGGACATATTTTCATTCTCTCACCAGAAAGCACATCTGTGAGACTGAAATAATGGAAGCCTTCAACTACTGTGCCTTGAGATGACCAGTTGAGAATGTCAGAAGAGTCTGACCCATGACACTAACAACATAGTAAAACACTCACGCAGAAAAACCAGTCTTAGCAACACCACATGTGTCACAGGTCAGAGAAGGATTATGAGAGGCACTGCCAGTGGCATAAGTACTGGCACCAGAAGGAAATGTTTTAGGTGAAAAACTGAGTCTGGAATTGATCATGGTGCTATCTGTCCAGGCAACCTTTTCTCCTGAGAGGAGACCTTTTAGCTTCATCACTATTAGCAACATCCATCTAAATTCCCCCTTTTGGCCATGGCCAAAAAACCCTGCCAACCCACCGAGTTACAGTGAGGTACACTGTTTTTTAGCCCAGTGGAGCTTCTTAATCAGAGTGTGGATAAGACTGATGAAGCCACACACCTCCCTACTAAGAGCCAGAAGAAAAGATGCTGAGTTAATTAAGTGCTATCCTCTATTTTCTCATAAGAAATGCACACGATTAGGAAGGGGTTTCTCTTTGTTTCTGAGAGATGTTAATTAATGCAGCATCTAGCATCAGACTAGTAAGGTTAAAAAAAAAAAAAAGTGAAAACACTTAACATACCATTCTGGGAAATGTTCTGTAAGTCTCTGTGATTACAGCGATTTCTCCTGCGTAATCGTAGATACAGAGAGTCTGTCCAGCCTCTGAAATAAATTGAGAAAATGCAAGCTGCTAAACTCAAGTGATACTGATGAAAACACAGCTGATATTAAAAGTGAAATATGTTCCTGTCTCTGAACAATTCTCTGCCCCAGTTATGTATATACTTCTATTTCACCATCTCTCTTCTTTTGTGGTCATAAATCTTTTTCCTTTTAAACAGGGTGGCCTGAAATGGAAGCCAAGTTATCCTCTCAGAAACTATAAATTGATGGAGACTTTCTCTGAAATTGTTCCATCCAGGATGCTTTTATCCCTGTCTTTCAGATAAGGTGTTTAAAAACCTTTTTGTTATACATCATTTATCAAAACAATCCTGTTGATTGCTCACTAATTGACTTTTCAATTGGTTGTTATGGAACAGTAAATAAGAGAGAAGCAATATTGGCAGGGCATTCATTCCCCAATGCCATAAATTTTGGATGGATTGATCTGAAAACAGGTTATGCTTGATTGTGGTTAGCACTGCCCTTCACTTTGCACTGTTGAGAAAAACAAAAATGCAAAGGGAAAAGTTACCAGCCCAAAGGGACACTGATGAGAAGACCACCCTCTCAGCCACAATGACATGGTCGTATCTATTGGGGCTGCTGATTTTGTGTTTGAACTTAGAAAACGAAGGAATTGGGTAACTTAAATCCCAAATGCCATGGCTTTAGACCAGCAAACTTGGACAAATGCAGAGAAACAGAAGACAACAATAACTTTTGGAAGCAGCAGTGTAAAGTAACTACCTACAGAGAAATGCATGACTCAACCACTCACCTTGCAATGGGCTGCACAAGACATGCCTGAGCTCTCTGTGGGTTTCAGCTCAGCAGGCAAACAGACATGGATAAGCAAAGAGACCTTCTTGGTCAGAGGGTATTACTTAAACAGTGGTGTCCCTGTCCCCATCAGGGGGTGGGAAAGATGGGTATGGACCGTGTGAGATTGTGCCTCTATTTCTGCAGGCTCAGGGCAAATGGGAGCCTCCCACTGCATGTTGCTAATCAGCATCTACCACACTTGGTCATTGTGGTGTGGGATTTTGAGCTACTTCTCTTAAAAATGCCTCAAAGTCCCAAACAGTCCTTCTTTTTCCTTCTTCTTTTTCTATTTTTTTTTTCTTCCAGATGTGGAAGAGATTAAAAAAGCAATTAAATACTGAACACTGAGCAAAGGCCCATCACTTATAACTTCAGGGTCAATACTAAGCTCTGGTCACTTGTGAACTTGTTAGAGCCCAGCTGAACGTTGTGTGTATTGAGTAGCAGGACATGGTAATAGGTTTTGAAAGGTCAGTTTTGCTGATGACTCTGAAAGAGGAGGCTGCATGGATCTTCTCTGTTTGCCTGTGGAGTAGTAAACCTGTAGCATACTCTGTGTGAATGTATTTATGGCTGGGAGCCTGGGTTTTGCACAGGGAGAAAAAAAGGAAGCAGAAAGTACAAGTGCATGGTGCAGCGGGTATTTTTTCCTGGAAAGGAATATATTCTGCCAACTCCTTAATTCTGTTGGTAGAAAGCCTGTTTCAGCTTGACTCATGCTTGGTTTGGCATTTCACTGTAGTCATGACCTATCTTAGACATATAAAATAAAAATTATCTGAAACTCAGCCCAGCCTCTGTTGGTGATTGTATCCTTCAGTTCCAGCAGGAGTCAAGGGCCTCTTAATGATAGCCAGAAAGATGATTAACAAAATTATGTGGGGTTTTTGGCTGTGGGTTGGTGTTTTTTTTTATTTCACAGTTAAAACTGCAGGCATTTCAAGGACTCTTTTCCTTCTCTTCTGGCAGAGGCTTCTTTTTTTTTTTTTTTCTATCCCTGCATCTTTCCCCATGCACATGAGCCAATCAATGTAACACAGCAAATTAGGTCACAGGTGCTTCCAATTGTTTTGCTACTTTCATCTAAATGGGGGGGGAAAAAAAAGGTGTGTGAGCATGTGTGTGTGTGAAAGATTGTCCCAAAAAGGGAACATCATATAATAACCCTGGGGATACCAATTATTCCACTATTTCAGCAGCAAAAAGGAAACAAGGGAAAGAAAATAAGAAGAAAAAAGAAAATGCTGATTTTTGTTAGTGTTAGCAATGGTCCCCTTCCCCTGCCCAGAATTTTGAAAAAAGAAAGGTAATTTTTTGTTTCTTTGGGTCTTTTTTTTTTTTCCTCCTTCTTAATTACAATTTGACCAGCTCTAAAACCTACTCTGAATTTCAGGAAGAATGGGCTGGAGTATTGTACGTTATCTATATTTTTTAGGGGATTTAAAAAAATCCTTAGATCCAGTGTCAATCTTGATTTAAGAAAGAGCAGGAGCAGAGCTGACTAGCATTTTTGTCTTTCCTCTCAAGCTCTGTGTTTCTTCTCTTGTTGGGCTTGAGGATTGCTACAACTTGGCCACCCTGCCTGCTGACTTACCCGATGGTGGAGTTGAGAAATCCAGTGATCTCTGAGAACTGGGGCCAGTCAAGCTCATCGGTGAAAGCCATTGGAAGATTAGCAAATGATTTCTGAAAGAGAAAATTTTACATCAACATGGTTTCACCCTCACAGACAAAAAAATCCTTCCAGCAAACTCAAGCACTTCCTAGCTGGAGCTTTAGCCAGACAGCAGCAAGTGTAATTATAGCTGTAGCGATAATTATTTACATATATACTTAAAAAGTTGACTCTTGTAAGATGAGCATATCAAGACACTGCAAAAGGAAAAGCAGAAGAGATGTTTGAACTGCAACTTCTGGCACCTTTTAATTCTAGAAGGGCCCAAAACTCCTCCTGAGGTGGAGCATGTACTGCAGGTGCAGACCACCAGCTGTTTGCTATCCAAAGATGGGCAGCATCTCTCACAGGGAGAGATGACAGCACGATGTCCCCAGTATATACAGCAGAGGGATAATGTCAAATTCACTTGAAGCTGCCTTGCCCTCTGCAGCAGGCTGCTCTGTGAGCATCTGACCCCTTAAAAATCTCTGCTTGGTGCTCACCACAAATTTTGGTGCTGTCACTGAAGCAACAGAGTCAGATAGACTGCTAAGCAGGGCAGGGACCAGGGGGAAAACTGCTCTGCCATAAGCTTCCTATGCAAATAGATGCAACCTTTCCCCCTCCCTGCTTTTGCTGGTGTTAGTCCCTAAAGCTTTTCTGGTTTTAAGTGCCTGCCTCTGCGAAAGCCTCTGTGCAGACAGAAGCAGCGTTGTGCAGCCAAAACACCGTGCCCTGCTCAGCTGCACTTTGATTTGTGAGTGTGTCAAAAGTCGTGAAAGGTGAGAGAAAAGTGGCTTGGAGAAATGGCACCACCTCGGAAGGACGAGACCATGGGAGTAAATTTTCAGCTTCTCCCAGTCTGGGGCACACTCACAAAGACAAATGCATAAATCCAGCGTGCTCATACTGAAAAACTGTTGATGAAAAAAGTAATAACCAAAAGAAGGTCAAAACATCAAATCAGAGAACTTGCAGGCTGGTTTAATCCATGTAATTTATTGGCGTCATTTTCCTTCCAAGCAGCTGTGGGGTTTCCTTAACCCCCCCACCGCTATAAACAGCAAGCAGATGAGTAACCCCTTTTTCCAGGAGGGTCAGAGGTAACAGAGGAACCACAGAAGAACTAATTCTTGGGCTTCCCACCAAGTCCTTGGTCCCCCAAAATTATCGTTGTGGTGAATAGGACCTATGCCTAAGTATATGACCACAGGTTTTGTCTGTAAGAGGATGGGGGAGAGACGCAGGGAGGAGAGAGGGATGGAGGTTGGGGAGAGGGGTGGAGGGGGGGCAGAGGGAGGACAGAAATCCTGAAGCTATGCTCTGAGCAGACTAATGCACAGCAGATGCCAGTTTAAAGCATCTAACAGCATATTTGACCTACTTACAGTAGATCTGCATTAGTTACCAAGGTGAAAATGGGTCTGGTTTAATTATCTTTCAGTTATTTCTCTCTCTCTCACACACACATATATATGTATGCGTGTGTCCTTGTGTCTATCTGTCTATATACATATGCTCTTGCAGCTTGGAAGGCCAATGGTATCCTGGGCTTCATCAGAAGAGGGGTGGCCAGCAGGGACAGGGAGGTGATTGTCCCTCTCTGNAGGGGACCTCATTGCAGCCTTCCAGTACCTGAAGGGAGCTTATAAGCAGGAGGGGAATCAACTTTTTAAAAGGGTAGATAATGGCAGGAAAAGGGGGAATGGATTAAAGCTAAAGGAAGGAAGGTTTAGATTAGCTGTTAGGGGGAAGTTTTTTTACAGAGAGAGTGGTGAGGTGCTGGAACTGGCTGCCCAGAGAGATGATAGATGCCCCGTCCCTGGAGGTGTTCAAGGCCAGGCTGGATGGGGCCCTGGGCAACCTTGTGTAGATCCAGGCCTGGAGGCTGGCGGCCCTGCCTGTGGCAGGGGATTGGAACTCTATGATCCTTGGGATCCCTTCCAACCCAGACCATTCTATGATTCTATGATAGATACTTTTAAAATTAATTTATCTATTTTAAGACTGGAGGGAACTTCTAAATCTGCCTTTTTCAAACTTGATGTTTTAGCATGCAAACAGGCACCTGGTCTGAGGGCACAGCTATAAGCAGAAGAAGAGCAGTACTAGGCATGGACTGGCCATTTGCAGCAGAAGCATGCTGGGGCCATAACCCAGAGGTCAATGGATCAAACCCATCTTCTGCTAATTATTTTCAGGCTGCCCAGGGAGGTGGTTGAGTCACCATCCCTGGAGGTGTTTATATTTAGATGTTCTATTTGGTGACATGGTCTAGTGTTGGACCTAGTAGGGCTGGGTAAATGGTTGGACTCGATGATCTTGAAGGTCTTTTCTAACTGAAACCGTTCTATGATGATTCTATGATTTGCCTCCTTGTAGCTTTGCATTAAAGGTGGCAGAAACATTGATACAGTCATTTAACACGGGACAAATTATAGATATGATCTCTTATAAGTCACAGCATATAAGAATATAAAAAGAACCCACGAGTGATTAAATGTTTCTAAACCAAATCCTTCTATGACCCATTCCCTCATTATTTCCCATTAGCATTCCAAAATAATATTTTCATTGGACAAATTCCAATAATTTTTAACTTCACCCCCCACCCCACCATCCCCTGCAAACCTAGCTTAAATGTGAATTAGCCAGAAACTAATTGAGTTGCAAATTGATTTGGAAAGGAATGTTTGAACCCAGAATTACAGTTGCATTTGAAAACCATATATATGTTTAGCATTGACACTGTTCCAGCAAAGCACTTAAAGCCAGACTTCAGAAGATATTTAAGGACCAAAGGGTGAAGATGAGTAGTGAATGGAAATTTCAGAAGAATGCTAGAGCTTGAACTCTGCAGGGATGTAGTTTGGAAAGCATGGCCTAACACGCTGCGTTTCACTTAGTCTCAGATGCAAATGTGTCCCACTCTAGAGGTGGATCTACGCTGACTTTTAGCTTAAAACTCTCCTGAGCACAGCCTCGTTTAAATACCATTCTCTAGACTATTCTGGCTGAGAAACGATGCTTCAGCCTACATGCCAGATTTTAGCAGGGGATGATTACAAAGTTGCTCCAGCCAAGCTTCCAATGCTGCCTTTTAGCTTCAAATGCTCTAGATGGGTCTTGTTTCAAAGGAACATCCTCACTTCCTAGATGTGTCCTTCTGTGAAACAGATCTCCCTAAATCCTCCTGCTCCTTCTCTTGCACTGGGCAGACAAAGCCAAGGCTCGTGCTAAATGCACATATACACACCCCCACAAGCTGCACTGGACTAAGTTAGCTTAAATGGGAGAAGGTTCAGGGTTGCTATGGCAGGAGATTTTTAAAATCAGGACATAAGAGGCCACTGGAAATGGAATGTTCATATGCCTTTAGAGATGGCAGCTGCCTTAGTAAGCTGCCTTTAGAGATGGCAGCTGCAGAAATCCTGAAAGCAATCAAGTATCCCTTAATTTGAAGGGGAATCGAAGATACGGTTTTGTACTGACCATAACGATGTTCAGTTCCTTTTGATAGGACCAAGTATGAGAGATGAGTTTCTTATTCCAAGTATACAAATAAGCAAGCCTTAGAGCTCTTGAGGAAAGCACAGCCTATCTTTTTAAAAAGCACGTGTGGCATTTCTACTCTGGAAAGCTGCAAGGGAGATGATAGGTTTTTGAAATTAAAAAAATTATTACCTTATTTCCCCCAAAATGCAGCATCTGAGTCACCACAATACTCACTGGGAGAAACCTGATTGCAATTCAGTGGATTTAGAGGGAAGCTGGAGAATGTTTTTAGTAAGATTTTCACAAATCAAATGCCTGTTTCTTCTAGTGGTTCAAAAAGAGAAGTCAGTGGGATAAGTGTTTGGGACATCTGCATGTAAAGGAATGATTAATTCTTTTTTATAGGAAATATACGTATTATAGTACTTTACTGGAATCTGATAAGCCCTGGTGTTTGTGGGCAAATAGATATCTACTGGATTACAGATAGACATGGGATTTATTTTTCTCTTTATTCAGCATGAAATAGGAATCCAAGAGTTTTAAAATGCATATTCCTAGAAAGGGTATAATTTCCAGCACATTTATAAATACAGTGCTTTTATCTCCAGATAAAATTGTCTCTAAAACGAGATTTTAAAAGTAAGCTTCTATCCCAGACATATTACAGAAAAATGCTGCATTTAGTAGCTATTTGGAAGTCAATTGCAAGCAGATGGACAGAGCAGCAGGAGCACAATATCCATCACTAGACACATCAGTGTTTTCAACATTAGCTTTCTGAAAAAAAAAAAATCCACCTAAAAAAAAACCCAACCCAAAAACCAAATATTACTTCTGCTTTGCTAAACCTCATCAAGCGCATGTCCACTGTGTTACACTTCATTTTTAGTGTCTGAATTTTCAGGTCAAAGGAATGAACATTCAGCTCAACTCTTCCTGAACCTTTTAAAAGAAGAAAAGCCAGGCAAAACCCAAAACCTATTGACAAGCAGAAAGCCAAAATAACATTAACTCAACCCCTTCTTACAGCTGTATGATTCTCTTCTTGTGATGGCACCCTGGGTGTTTGGGGATTCACTGGAGTGATGGCAGGTTAAGGACAGAGCCATGTGCTTGGCTGCCTCTGCAGGAACAGGCAGCAATGGTCCCAAGGGTAGTCTGTAGGACTCAGCAGTTCTAACTTGGTCAAAACCTTCAAAATCAAAGTACCTGCGACTTCCCCTAGTGCTATGTAGGGTGTTTTGGGTTTTTTTTGACGTTTATGTTTTGTGGTTTGTTTGTTTTTCTAACTGGAGAAAATGGTTGAGTCGCCATCCCTGGATGTGTTTAAAAATGGGTAGGTGAGGTACTTGGAGACATGGTTTAGTAAAGGACAGGTATGGTTAGACTCAATCATCTTAAAGGTCTTTTCCAACCTAGTGATTCTGTGATAACATGCCTAGGTTATAGCTTTCAAAGGCACATGTACCTTGCAATGGACCTTTTCCACACCAAGCAGTATCTCTGTACGCTTGCTGTGGGAATAACATGTTCTTAGAGGCATGAGGACTGTAATTGTGACTGTGGCATAGGTAAAGGCTTTGGAAATAGCACTTGAAAGAAAGCATGAGCCCCCACTTTAACACAGCGCTGGTATCAAGCTCTGTGCTGGACAAAATGGGCAGGGAGTGCCTGTAGCTGTGTCAGTGTGGGCAAGGCTGGTGCTTAGGTGATTGCAAGTTCCCATCCCCCTGCCAAAAGAGCCTCCTTGATGAACACAGGAACACGATTTGGGTCTCTGCATTTAGTCACTTAGGTTAAAGAAAACAGGAAGACAGGAAGGCACTGGGGGACTTGAATGATGCAACTTGATGCATCCTTTGACACGGGATGCGTGACAGGAGCGTGTCCCCCTGCTCATCACACAAGGGGGTATTACTACATGGGAGGCCAATGCTAAGAGGGTATTAAGTTCCTGACTAGGCTGAGAAATCCAAAATCCAGTATGTAACAGCTTCCCAACAATGGTGTTCGAGACAATGGCATAGGCATCTGAATTCCCAAACTGTCCAGCCCAAATACCCATCTGGTCCCCCCCATGCTCATCATCCTGTTACCCAAACAACATCCCAAGCCTGCTTCAGCGAGGAAACTTCTCATCCGCATTCTCTTTCCTCCCACATTCCTCGTTACTGCTCCTTTGCATGGCAGACTCCAAGCAGCATAATCAGGGAAAGAACCATTCAGCAGAGCCTCTTAACTAAATTCTCAGCATCTCTCCTGAAAAATTATTTCCTCACCTAATCAGCTTTAAAACAGGAACCAGCCGCTGCACTGATGTGGTGCTGATTACCAGAAGGGCCCCAAGTCATTGTTACCAAGCATAAATTTTACTTTACATTTGTATATGTAGACACCTGTATATGTGAACATGTATATGGACATATAGAAATAAAAACCATATGAAATAGATAAAATAGATAAGTAAAAATGTATAAAATCATTAAAGTAATAAAACGATACACTTGATAAATCTGAGTTAGCAGACAAACAACTTTTTTCTCTGGACCCATGATGAAAATCCTGGACAGGGTGTGGGGGAGAAGCCCCATTTGGAATTCCATATAGAGGATGGAGATTCCATTGAAATGGAAATTTAAGCTTTGAACTGATTCCAGTATTGACTGTAGAGAAAACCATTTGATAAACTAATTTTTCTACATCTCTTATCAAAGAAATTTTTGGAGAATCAAAGCGATCTGTCTTGAGTTTGACAGCATGGGGGAAGAGGAGGGACGCAAGGCTAATGCCTTATCCACTCCTCTCTCAGAGCCCGAACTTCAAATGTGTGCTGCAGTCTCAGATTAACATCTGTTTTCTGTGAGATTAGGACACAGACTCTCTGTGATCTCTGTGGTCACAAAACCATGCCTGGATATGCTTAGGAAGTCTTGAGGAAGGCCTTGCACTGAAGAAGAACTGAAGCCAGTTATTTGTTAATTAAGCTTACAGATGAAGGGTATTTGCCCGTGGTATTTAATGCTACTCATGAAGAGTATTGTGCCTGCACAACCCTGAGGCAGCTAAATTGCTGCTATTGCCTTTCTACACGCAGAAGTTAAGGTAAAGAGGACAAGCAAGAGGAAGAGGCAGTGAAGAAGTCTCAATTAGCTCAGAAATTGTTTGGTAGCACTTTTGTGCTCAAGAGACAACTTACTTACTTAAGGTGAGCTCGAAATTCATATAATCACATAACAGTTTGGGTTGGAAGGGACCTCAAAGACCATCTAGTCCCAACACCCCTGCCACGGACAGGGACACCCTCTACTAGACCAGGTTGCCCAAAGACCCATCCAGCCTGGCCTTGGACACTGTCAGGGATGGGGCAGCCACAGCTTCTCTGGGCAGCCTGTGCCAGGGCCTCACCTCCCTCACAGTAAGAAATTTCTTCCTTATATCTAATCTAAATCTACCCTCTTTCAGTTTAAATATTGAATACATTTAGTAATTAAATTTACTAATGAAGCAACTTTTTACTGTTGCTAGAATTTGAGCATGGATACTAGTTTCTTTATACAACTGAACTCTCTGTATCTCTCCATTAATATTTACCTGCTGTACTTTCACCAGGTCAGTAGGAAAGCTTGCAAATAGTCTAGAAAGGAACCTGCTCTTTCTTATCCTGAGTGTCTCATACCCCAGACACCCGGGTAGCTGTGCAGCGCACTACTCAGAGCTCAGCTGGCTGTAGGAGGGCTGCATTTCCTGCAGGGTATTTAGCCCAGTCCTGCTCTGTCCTGGGTAGCTATAACTGTTTTTTCCAAGCTCCTTTATATTGCTGACACACCATGCCTACTCCTGCTAGAGGCCTGGCTGATGCTGCCCAGCTCAGGGTGCCTAGCATCTGAAGGGACATAGTGGTATCTATACCATCCTCTTTTACCTCCTTCTGCTGGCTCCAGTAAGTGGTAGCTTAGGCAATGCCTAAATGCACACCTTTCTGACTGGACTCAGAAGAGACACTAGCCCTGGTGCCCGACACTGATGCCCAAGAGATGTCTCTCCTGGGACTCGCTTTAGGTCTACGTGTGAATTCCAGGTTTCTTTTTTTACTTACATGCCATATTTACCTTCATTTCCAGTGATGTCTTAAGGTCTTTTATTTCATACACTGGGAATGGAGTGACTATGAAAGGCCAGAGAGTAAACCCATCTTTCTTTGTCCTCCTTGCCCCAGGACAGGGCACTAGCTCTAACCTGGAGTCACCCTTTCTCCAAAGGGAAGCAGCCCCACCTTCTTTTCCAACCAGTCCTTTATCTTCCCCACATGCTGACTGGATGGAGCAGACCAATGAACACATGTATTCATTGGACCTTACACAGAGCCCACCAGTTCCTTTACCATGCAAGTTGCTCTATGCCCACCAGACAGTACATAAAAAGGTGCCATCAAATTCACTTTATAACCTCTGCTCCAGCTCCCAACCTTGAAGCTTCTGCCTCTGCATGCCATTGCCAGCCCTCGACCCACCCAGCTGGTGGGCCAGCAAGATCCAAGCAAGAGAAATCCTTTCTAAACCTTCATTACAGTGATAATAAAACGCTGACATAGTCTAAAACTGTTCTTGCCTACATGGTGCTGCTACCAGTGTTACTGCCAGAATCATCATCACCATCAGTTTTATTACCATCTTTATTAGACAAGATAATCTCAATTATCATTAGTGCTAATTTATTATGCTCATCATCAGCTCTGTCATCAGTGTCATTCGTCTAATCGTTGCTCATAAACGTTTAACACAGAAAAACAACTGCTAATCTGCAACATTTAAATCAGCTCAGCTCTGTCAGCAGAAGCAGGAAAACACACAAAACTCTCAGACCCCCAACAGCACTGTGACTACTGACATTTTGGAATCAGTATTGTTCTCCAGAAAATGTCTATGCCCTCCTTCTTCAGAGGCCAGTGGAGGTGTAGCAGGTTTTCACCAGGGAAGGTGGGCAATCATGAACTATCTGCTCACCCTCACACAACCAACCCTTGTGCAGGGGACAACAGTCAGTCCTCCCCAGCTATGGAGTGACACTGGCTCAGGGTAGGAAACAATAGGACAGGAGCATACTTGTGCATTTCTCTCCCCTCCACCCCCCATCCCCAGCTGAGGCTTGCTGGAATGATCTTTTCCCCTCAATCATTTCATTCCATGCCAGTGAACTGCACAGCTGAGTCCCAGCATAATTCACAGTCAGGTGCATTTTGCTGTTGCTTGAAAAAGGGAAATGCTGGGATACTGCCCAGAGACAGGCATCAGTGCAGTAGTGACATTTTACGTCACTACAGAAACTCTTCCCTTTAGGATGAGCCCATTATAAACCCTTGGATGACCCCCCCCCCGAACACCTGCAGGTGCATTTGTGCCACGAGCCTGAACACTGGAGTTACCAGACCTATTTCACATAAACCACAGACGAGAGAAAACAACCCAGGACACATAATTTCAAAGCCAGGTGCCTAAAACAGAAGCTCCTGGGCTGTCAGCAGGGCCACTTCTGCAACGCAAGCACAGCGAGTGGCTGTACCAATAAGCCTGATAACGGCAGGGCTGATCCCGCAGGCAGCACGGGTCTCCTTGAGCCGCGGGCACGTGCGTGGAAAGCCAGATGTCCTGGTTTGTGTTTCTGGCACAGCATTGGGCCGCTGAAGCCAAACTCTTCCCTGACCCAATTGCACAGATGTCGGGGGAGCGGTGGTGGCACAGGGCTAAGCCTTTTTATCTCCTGAAGAGCAGCCGCGGGAGGGCACTTTCACACGTGAGACCGTGACTGTGAATTCCAGAGCAATGAGGCCTGTTGTGCTTGTTCCCCTTTGGCAACCTGTGGCACAGGGGAGAAAGCAAACGGCAACCCACAGCGGAGTGGTTTTGGCAGCCCGAATACGATTGCTCACCGCTGACATCTGCGTGACGGTCATCCACTCAGGAGGGATGTGGAAGTGAGCACCAGCCGAGTCTCCCAACAGCATGACCCCCTTCGAGTCTGCACCTAATTAACGCATTTTGTTAGTCACACCAGGGGAAAGATCAAACCAAAACAGAGGACAGAGAGCACCCCTTACAGAGCCCCAGCAGTGGCAGCTGATGGAGTCACAGGGCGACCGGTCACATCACCCTTCACGAGGCTGAAATGTTCAGACTCTGGGATGGGTTTTTTGCTCTATCTGCAGCAAAAAGTGACCAACAGGCATGTGACAAGACCCCTTGAGAAACAACCAGGGACTGGGCATGAAAAACAGGGAGAGATCTCGCTAATCAGAAAGAACCCTGGTTGTATTCAAGGATGGATGTGTTATTTCAGCAGAGGCTCTGCTGCACAGCCAACATTTATTTTTACTACCCATAGAATATGCATTAAAAAGTACTTAAACATTTAGAGAAATCGGATTACTCAGGAAATTGCTCAAAGCTTCTTATAACTGAACTGGGTGGTGGATGTGCTACTCATATGAGTATTTCTGCTGGAGCAATCTGGCTGGTTTATAATTAATGTAACTTAGCATTTGCAGATCGCCTTTCATCTGAAAATGTTGAAGAGTCTTGCCAGGCAATGTTTCATCCCCAGGATGCTGATTTAAATGTAAGGCAAGGTAAGCAGCAATGGTAGTCATGGCTGCTTCATAAGGGTGTTATTTGCGCTCTGCGTGTATCTGTGTATACACAGGCACCCACACTGCTCTCAGGGAGATCAGCTGACACCACCACTTCACCTCTTTAAGGCCTTCTCCAGAAAAGTATCAGCATGGTCATTGGTGTTTATGGCAACGGGTCAAACTGGCCAAACGTGGATGTTAAACTGCTCTCCTGAATCCCCAGGGGCAGCCCTCTGGGTTAGGTTTCAGGCACCACAGGAGGCGCAGAGGTGACATCTCCATTTGCTGCTGTCCCAGATCTACGGGTTTTCAACTTAGTAACAGCTGGTTTCTAACAGAAAACTACCAGCAGCCCGTGCTTTTCACGTCTCATATTTGCCCATCCTCAAGATAAATAAAAAAAAAATTAGAAATTGGTTTTCCCATTTTTTTGCATTTTGCCTTTCTCATAAAGTTGTGAAACCCGTTGCCTTTCCCCTGCATTGGCCATGATGGTGAAGATATTAAAATATTTATGATAGGAATTTGAGAGACACATTTGCTCCTTGTATTGACTGTAAAGATTTACCTTTGCAGAATTTCTCCTCATAGGGAATTCCATCTTTTGGATCCACACCCTGTTGTGGGGAGAGAAGAGGCAGATGACAAGGTCTATCTAGCACCTGATAGGTGGCTGAGGAAAAAAAAAAGGCTGAGAATTTTGTTCTTGAATGTTTGCTTGCAGGAAGCACTGCATCATAGTAATGATGCTTTCTGTTACATTATCTTAATAAGTGTACGTACATTTAAATTAATTATAATAACTATAATTTAAATAATCATAAGCATCAATAAACAAACTTCGCTCATAACCGCTTCCCCTATGTTTCCTTAGTTTGTAATAAATACAGCTTTATTACTTGGAATATCAAAGGCAGTTCATAAGTAGGAGTAATCCAAATCAGTTAATAAACCCAGGATAAATAAAAAGCAAACATTTGCAGACTAATTCAAAAGGAGGAAAAAAAAAGAGGAGCAGCCATCAGGAAGTATAAGATGCAACTTCGTTTACTTACCCATATGCCATTACAGTTGGAGTCACTTTTCACATCCCAGTTATCAGGACTGAAACAGAGTTACAAAAGGATATATTACAGAAAATAAAGCAAAAGGGGATTTTGAGGAAATCAGATAATTTCTGCCATTTTTTCACTAGCAATATAAAATAATTAGAAATTCCCTTCTGCACAGAAGGGTGGCTTCCCCCGCTTCCTCCACCTTGAACCTAGGAGAGGCATTTTTTCCTAGCAAAATGCAATATTAATTTAAAGTTAATACTGGAAGTTGCTGAACAAACCCTTTCAGTCTGCATATTCACTTCGGTGAAGTGAATGGGGATGATTTTTGTAGAAGACAGACCCTTTTCCCCTGCCCTTTTCTTTGCTACTAAGTGCCCACTGAAATCCACCATGGACCTTGCTCCAAATTCAGTGTGGGATAATAAGGCTCATAATACAGTATAATTAGCTGAGGTGTCTTGTAGGGAGACTCCATCTATTTGGTCCAGCACTACACATGGGCTCTGTAAGCCTAATTTGGCTAATGCAGGTGTGCTGCCCAGGCTGATGCCATATAGTTCTTCCAAGCCCATACCCTTAAACTCCCGTTTATCTAGTCACAATCCAATTAATGCCTAAGCTTTAAAACCAGTCCTGGTCAATAATTTCACAACAAATCCATGGTAGAGGAGAGTTTTAGTTTTGAAAGAGTATTTTTGAGCACCAGGTAAAATAGCAAGAGTGGGGGACTTTATTCAAGGCCACGCTCCATTTCAGATGCACACAGAGGTCCATGCTCAGGCAGCTGGCAAGTATTCACCTAGAAGATATTCACTTAGAAAGGTACATATATGGCTCTAGATTTCCACCACAATAACATGAGGATTGGATGCTGGAGATGAGCAGCTAGCCATGAGCACCACTGATTTGCCCTCGTGCCCAGCTGCTCCCCAGAGTGGGTATAGCCAGCATTAGCTCAGGTGGCATAAGGCCTGTGAGCCGCAGCAGCTTTCGCCCTGCCCGAACAATTTTGGCTGTGGATGAGAAAGGAAAGAAACTTGCTCATCACCCCTGCTAATGCGCCCCATCCCTGGTCTCAATCATCCCCTCTTGTTTCCAGCCACAGTAAAACCAAGCAACGAGCAGTGACGTGCTCTCTAGAGTATGGCCAAAATTAAATATGGGGCTCGTTCTTGAAGAAGACACAAATATTAGTAAGCCTTTAAAATAAAGTTAAAAGCTTTACCGTCTGCCAGGGTACACGGTGGTGTTCTTGTCGTTGCAGTCCTTGCCTCGCCAGTGATAGCCCCTCAACGTCTAAAAGCCAGGAGAAGCACACAGATAGGATGGCCATTGTTACTCCTGTGTTTTTAATTTAAAATATCTAAAATGAGAATCTAACTGAAGGTGTAGGTATAAAACCCAGTAAATGGGTTGTATTCCAGAGTCCCTTTCCTCAGCTTTAATAAACGACACCTTGCACACTTTGGTGCAGAAATAAAACAAGCTGGCAATTTAATTTGTTGGTTTTTTTTTTTTTTATACGACTTTACTTCACCTCTTATTAATTGGGTAAACAGGCCACTCAGCAGCAGAGCAATTTGCTTCTGCCAGGAGCACAGCTTTATGTGTGCATCTCCCCAGGTGGCATAAATGAATGATTGTTTTTTCATCCAGAAATAAAACAACACCTTTTATGACAAAAAAACCCTCCATTCACTTAATTCCTATACCTATTTTCACATGAAGGTATAAAACCTCAGGCTCTGCAGAAAGTAGGAGGAATCTCATAGACATTATCAAAGGATTACTGTACCAAAGAAAAGGCCTTGCTTACCGGGAAAGTACTAAATTTATCTCCATCAAAATCTTCAAAAGGCAGTTTATTTCTTATAACACTGTAAAAAAACCAAAACCAACAAATACAGTGTCAACATATGGAAGGGAACTTATTCAGAAAGAAAAAAGCCCATGGTAAACTGTACAGAATAGATAATAGCTGTCATGCCGTTCACGGCTCCATATTCAGTGTTAGCTCCATGTTTGTTTTTCAGCAAAATGATTCTGCCTGGAGGAGAAAATTCAAATTTCTCTCTATATCTTCTGACTGAGCTGTGGAGGTGAGGCTGATGGACTCACATATGGCTGCAATGTTGAACCTCTGGTCTCTAAAACAGACTAGGACATCAAAACTGGGGTAAAAATAAATATAACTTTTTGGAAATCAATACTACGTTCACCCTGGCCTATCTTGCACATCTGCTGGATGCGAAGTACTAATGGAAGTCCTTTTACCTGGGAAAGAGCTGCAGAACGGGGACTCAGGCTAATGGGGACTAACCTTTGGTTCAATGGCAAATACCTTTTCTCACATGCATCCCCCTGAGTCTTTACAATGTCTCTATCCTGTTGTGTTCAGCCTAGAACACTTGCAGTTTGCATACCAGGCTGCAGCTACACAGACAGACACACACAAGTCCTTTTTTTAATAGGGTAAATGTGGATTTAATATGAAGAAGGTCCATACATGCTGGATTCACAGGTGGCCTTATGCTTTAATTGAGGATCAGAATCTCATATTGCATTTTCTGTACCTAGTGCCACAAACCTGTGGGCATGCTAAAACTCTTTTGAAAGAAGCATTTTACCTTGAACTGAGCAACAAAAACCTGAGCCCTCAGTGGTTCCCCCACAGTGCTCAATTCCACTAACCTCTGAAAAGGACATCTCGTTTTTTTTTTCCATTGTGACTTTTCTTTAGCTGGGACATGTGATAGCTTTCACATGGTGATGCCCAAGTGTGAGACCTCTTTTTGGCTATGGGGCACAGCTTAGATCACCTACATTGAGCAGACTTTCCTATGAGGAAAGTCTCTCTTTGAATGTTATGCTAGTCAGCCTTTCCTTGGAAAGTTTTCTTTCCAAGTTCTTCCAGCCTTCCAAACTCATAAGGAATGTTGAACCTGCCTCAGAGAGAAAATAGGAGCAATGGGGGTGGGTTCCTCAGGCTGCATGAGCATCAGGGTAAAAAAAAACAGAGGAGACAGGTGACATGCATTCCTGGTGGGGCTTGTAATCCCTATTCTGTCTGTAATTTCTGTGTGCTGCTTTGGGCTGCTGTTTCTCTGCAGTAAGTTGCAAGGAAGTTCAATGGGAAGGAACGGGCACAGATCCAGACCAGCTAAAAAAGTCTGACTGCCAAACGTGATTTTTGCAGCTAGAGAAAGAAGAAAGGAAAAAAGCCAAAGGGAGTGAGAGTGCACGAGGGAGAGATCAGAAGAGTTGAACCCATCTGATCCAACATAGAAAATTTGATCTCGCTTCCATTGTCTGAACTCACAGGTCTTAGGGTTATTTCAGATTATTTGTCTTGGTTTACATTTCAAAGGCACTTATGAGATGTTTAAAGTTAACCAATCCAACCCAAATTGGCTCCGGATATTTGCAGTTTCAACCAAATGAGCAGAAATAGGTGAGCAAGCTAGACTTGGCAGTCAGATCAGTCAAAATACACTGCTGATAACATGGATTTATTCTCAGATTTGCTTGACTCCTCCTCCAACTCTTTGGAGTTTATTTACAAACATGGTTTAGGAGTAATAACCTAGCTGATGTCCTTTGCCTTTCTCAGAAACTGATTTAAAGTCAGCACTGCCATAAGTCCTTTTTCCTGTCCACCATCTTCCTGGCTTTCTTCAGCACCTTGAGATTCTCCTCCATTTTGCATTTGCCACTGAATTAACCTTCCCCACAGAGTTATATAGGTGCTGTTGGCCTTCCATGGGCACCAAAACTGTGGGAACAAATGAAACGAAGTCTGTTGGGCTCAGGAAATCTCAGGAGAAAACTGAGTCCCTCTTGGAGGTGTCATATCTTTCAGTGTGTTGTGTATTTGATCTTTGAGACCCGCTCAAATCAGGCAAATATTTTAAGTATTGAAAAAGCAAAGGGAGCCCCCTGAGGAATTTCACTTACCTGAACTCTGCAACCTCCCTCTATTCTACGTGGACAGTGGTTTTATGAAGGAAACCAACAGAAATGAAGTATAGGAAGCTTTGTTGACTGAGGATATTTTTTGGAAAGAAACAAGTGTACCATATTTGGTTTCTGATTAAGGACTTAAAACTTTATACATACTATTTAATCTTCTTACACAGGTTAGCCAGAAGAGGAAATGCACATACACTTGAGAACCCCATGAAGCTCTTCTGTAGGGGAACAAAATGAAAGATGGATGCATTATTTCATAGAGGTGGCATAGCTTGGATATTTAGTGTCAGTAAAGTCCAGAGCTGAATCACGTATTTTCTGTCTAGAAACATCTGAAAACTCCAATGACTCCGTTAAGGATGCTACATGACAGAGGATTTAGACCTGACATAGCAGTCAAGGATTTTGACTGAACATTTTATAAACCAATTACTCTTGCTTTCAAAGACCCATAAAATTAAAAAGGAAGGAAGAAGCTCCTATGAAACTTTCTCCTCTCATGTATAGAAGAGGGTTTTTTTTGACTCATGTTTGATATAAGTGGTGGTATCTGATATGTAGTGCAAAGCTAGTGAAAGCAACACACTGTAGGCCATAAGGCTGGTTTCTGCATGCTCAGGGAGTAGTAGCCAACAGTCAGGAGTAATCCCAAGGAGAGGAGAAATGGGAGGATCCACTATGTGCCTAGAATGTCCTTGATTTTTGATGAGATTTTTACCTGGAAGTCTCATAACTAGACTTTTATCTTGGTCAGACCTGCAAGCTGTAAAGGACAGCTGTTGTGGGATCAACTCTTTCAACATTGTTAGAGCATAACCATGGACCAAAATAGTTGAGGAAGCTTCAGAAGCTGAAAGAGACCTTGCTTATGAATGCTGAAGTTATGGAAACATTGTACTGCATTGATAAGCAATCTTAGAACATGCTGCTAATGTGGCTTCACTCTGAATTCAGGAGGTCTTTAAACACCAAGGACATTCAGGTGGTCTATAAATACAGAAGGCTGCTCAGTACACAGTCTAACTGTACCCATCATGTAAATATGGAACAGATGAGCACTTGGGCATACTCATAACTTATGCAAAGAAGGGTAATTATTTATATTGCCATAGACCTTAAGAGCTCTATCCTCAAACCAACTACTTTATATGCACAGGGAAAAAGAAAAGAGATGGTCCTTGTCCTAATCTAAGGGCAAGGGTTATCTTTGTTACAACCCAAATCTAACACAAAACAGAAAATAAAGGTTGGATTCAGCTCAGGAGAGGACAATGAAAGGCTATTAATCACTGTGAGGGGCAGTAACTCCAATATCCACAGCACTATGTCATGGCCAGGATCTCAGTGTGGAGACGAGGGCTGGGAGAGAGACCCTGGTACAAAGCCAGCAGCCAACCTTTGCACCAATGGCTGAAGGAACCAAGGAGCAAGGTGAAGAAGAATTAGAGGGGTGCCTCGTGGGGGAGCCCTGCAGTTCTGGAGGTGGAGCCATGACAGCGCCCTTTCTACAGGATGCAATAGAGAAATCAAAGGGGAAAGAAATGGAGGAAAGTAAGGGGGATAAGAGGGATAAGAGACAAGAAACTTGCAAACCCTCCTTCCCTTCCCCCTTCCCCTCCCACCTCTGAACACAGAGCTCTCTTCAGCTCTGTCCAACACACTCAATGCCAAGGTTGGAGTCACACCAACTTGGAGTGTGCCATGAGGTGGATGGGGTATCAATGAAGTCAAAGGAGAAACCAGAACACAAACACAAAAGAAACAGAAATGGCCAAAAGCAGCTGGGAGTGGGGCCTTTCCATGAGCTGAGAGACCAACCTGGTCCCATTGCTGTAGCTCCAGCCACCCCATGCTCTTTCCCATCCATCCGTATCCTTGCATTTAGTTTCCCTGCCAGTCTGGCTACCTTGGGGCTACGTCCTGCAGCAAGGCAGGGACACAGACCTCTTCTTTGGTCTCTGTGTGTGCATAAGTATCCAGGCAGGGAGCATGTGGTGTACAAGCAGGATCCTAGCTTTACTCAAAGAGCTTTGCAAACTATGTATGCCTTCCCAGAAAAAGAACCCACTTTCCCCACCTCCTCAAAGTAGGACTAACCTCACTGCCGCCTATAAAAGTACTAGAAGCTCTTAAAGCTTTCCATCAGGCTAAGATTTGCAGTGTCTTCATCAGAGCTGTCAGCTTTCCACTTCAGCCTAAGTCACAGCATGCAAAGCCTTTGAAGTTAAGGTATCTGAAACTGAAACTGAGCCAGAAAGGCACACTGCAGGGCTTGCAATAAATAAATAAACAAATAAACAAATAAATAAATGACACTCCTTTCATTCTGCTCATAGGCTGCATTTACTTTGCTGTAAGTAGAATAAAATAGTTCCTGACTTTTTCTCAGCAAGTTATTTGAAAATTGATGCTGAGTGGATCTCCTTTAGCTTCAAAGGAAGGCTATCCTGCAGCCCCAGAGACTGACTGACTCTGGTGGGAATGGCTGGCATGATGGTGTCCTGAAAGGCTGTGAATGCAGCGTGTATTTTTGGGAGGAGACGGGTTACATGCCCCTGCATAACATGAGTAGGTGGGCAGGAGACATGGTTCATACCCTGCTCTGCCTTGCAATGCTCTTTAGCTCCATCCATGGCTTCCCACTTCTGCTGCTGCCAGGCTGTAAGCTGCAGGCACTGTGTAGGCAGGATGGGACTGTTTGCATGGTGTCTGCTCTCAATAAACGCTGCAGCTGTAGCTCTGGGGCTTGTTCTTTCACTGCTGTTGCTTAAAGATGCCTCTTGGTATCTTCTCAAACCGTAAGAAAAGTTAGCACTAGAGGTGCTAACGGTGATTGATAACACCAATATTTTATTCATTGCCTGTTAACGTTCCCTAATGACGTTTCCATAATTATTTTAATTGGGTTTACAAAAAAGAATAATAACAAGCCCCTAATGCTTGTTGGTGTTTGGCTTAAGCCAGTTGCTCACAGATGGCTCACTACTTTTAATGAATGGAGACATTTATTCGATTTGGGGGGGTTGTAGCTACTTTCACTGCATCTCTACATCTGGAAAATACCTTTTCTTTTTCCCAAATCCACAATGATCCTAAGACATGCCCAGTAAATAGAGCCTACCCCCCTCCCACCCGGAAGCCAGATAGACCTCCCATTCTCATCACCAACAGCTATAAATATGTGTCTTTTTTCATGCACAGTCACCCACAGCTGCCAAGCTAAGATGGGGACAGATAACGTGCAAGACGCTCTTCAGAATGCTTTCTCCAAATATGTAATGGGGCAAAAGCATCCAAAATAGCAGGTATGGGAGGAATGAGCATATGTAATTTGACATTTCTGTCCTCTATGAGCCAAAGCATAGAAGAGGCCAGGTGAATGTGTTTCTTTCTCCATCAGTGTGGATGTAGAGATGTCCTACCACAGACGTGATGATTTTGGATCCTCACTCACACATTCAGCCAGGAAACCCTCTTCCCAAGCAGGAAGAGCACCTCAGCTGCTTTGGCCCTTGCTAACTGGCACATGTACCTGCCTGGGTAGGTGAACAGACCATGGTTTGGCAGCATTCAGTTTGTGCAGGTGATTTTCTTACCATTTCACCACACGCTGCCTCTCTGGGGCACAGGGCTTACGTAGGTGTGACACATGCTGTGCTCTTCTCAGTGATCTTCCTTTGTGCTTCTTACTGTATTGTTTCCCTGGATTTGAAATTAAATTAACCCCAACCCAGATGAAGGGAAAGTTTCAAGAGAGAGTAATGCACCTAGAAA
The DNA here is from genome assembly GCA_013400835.1 of Zapornia atra. Taxonomy (NCBI): domain Eukaryota; kingdom Metazoa; phylum Chordata; class Aves; order Gruiformes; family Rallidae; genus Zapornia; species Zapornia atra. The sequence goes on from VZTU01022414.1 coordinate 138,158, forward strand.
TGTTATTTTTCATTTTCTAGCTTTAAAACAAGCTTCAGCAAGGGTCCTTACAGGGAATGTGCCAGGAATAACTGCAGGAGAGGCCCAAACAACCACCTGATACTCTTTCTTTTTGATTTGAGCTGATCTTGCATTATGGGTTTAGAAATACACCGACTGGAGAAACCCAGCTACAACCAAGGCCTTGCTTCTTCTAGCTGAGTCACGGTCTGCTTGTCCCTCCTGCTGCTAAATAGGCAAGTAAGTAGGAGCAGAAGGAGGCCAAGAGCATCACAATAGAAAGGAAGGGAGATATAGGGGCATTAAGCAGCTTTAAGGATATGGGAGAGTAGAAGCAAGATGGAAGGAGACCCCATTGCACCTAAAGATTGATGCCAACCATGCCACCGTACCCCAGGCAGACTGAAAGACACGGTATGTGTGGACCACAGAAGCCAGATGGCACTGGCCATGCAAGGGGCACAGCAGAGTGCGCTCAGGGTAAAAGCACGCATGAGGGAGCAAAGGAGCCCTGCATATTGGGAGGCAGCAGTTGCACACTGATCCTTCTTCATCCCCACACCTGCGCCCAGGCTCAGGCTAACAGAGAGGACCTCCCTGACTCAGAGCCTCTCTCTGCAGGTGCTAACATGGGTACTTGCACTGGGGGGAAAGAGGATTAGAAAATTCATGCAATTTGAGCGGAAATCTCCGGCCATCAGTAGCACAGCACTGAATAGGAAGGAGAATGAATAAGATCCTGCTGGTTGCTGTTCTGTGGGAGCTGAGACCCGTCTCTCCAGCGCATTGTTTATTTCCCTGCCTTGGCAATTTGGCAATTGCCCAAAGGCTAATTAGGCACCTCAATTTTCACTTTTGTGAGTAGCATCACAGTGAGGATTCAGGAAGAAGCAATATCAATAATTTCTTCACAAACAGCAAAAACATTTGCTCTGCATTAAGTGCCTGAAGACAACTGGAAGCAAACTCTATGGCTGCGCTGACTCATATAAGTGAACCCAGCAGAATAAAAGCTGCCTTCCCCTTCTCCGCTACTCTTTAGAGATCCTCTATAAATCCAAAAACTGGTGGAGGTGGAAAGAATTCAAATCCCAGTTTTCAAGTTTAGAGGCAAAAGCAGACTCTGAGAAATAAAGGAAAAATATACAGGTTTTGCATTCAGGCTGTTGCCTGAGGTTCAGCAAACCCTGAAGTGCAGTCACTGTGCTCTGAGGCAGGAGCTCAGCTCACGAGGCCTCTTCTTACATATGGCTCCAAGGTCAAGGCAGGGATGGGAAGGGACAAGGAAAAAGCATGGAAAGGGGAAGGGAGGGAGGGAGGAAGGAAGGCAGGAAGGCAGACAAGAAGGCAGGCAGGAAGGAAGGCAGGCAGGCAGGAAGGAAGGCAGGAAGGAAGGGAGTGCACGGAAAAGCTCAGGGTGTTTTGTTTCTAGGCTGGCTGCCCCACAAAAGGCGAGTTGGGCCAGTACAAGCGAGTGTTTCAGTGTGGAGTTGCACTATGGAGTTCACGGAGTATATCCTCAGCTGCTGTCCGAATTTCAGACACAAATTTATGTCTTGGATGGATATAGAAAGTTATTCCTACTCTACAAGCAGTCTACATTTTTCAAGATTTTTTTTTTCCTGCTCTTCCCATGCTTTCAGATTTCTTATTATCTCCCTCTACTTCTTCCCAGTGTCACCTGACAGAGCAGATCCTATACTGGGTAGGAGTGAGTCAGCATTTAATTCAGCGATGAGCAGGTGGGCTCACAGTCAGGCAAAATAAACCAGGGCTCACTCCTGGTAAATTGCAAGTACAGTGTAAAACACCCTGATGCCACTGATTTCTTACCAGGTCCTTGGAAGTCTTTGTCATCCTTTTGGCTTCTCTTATTGCAGTACTCAGCCCCACCTAGAAGAGCAAGAACAAAAAAACATAAAGCCCCAGATCAGCCTCACAGTATTCTACCAATATTTCTCCTCTTTTGTGCCTCTTTTTTAAAAAATAATATATCGGTCACAGCACAAAAATGATGTATGAGTCCACTAACTCATCATCAGTTACTTTTATTGGACTAACAATCAATTATCCGATCAACCCCTGTGAAACTCTGGTTGCAAGAGTTCATTTATTTTGCTCCAGGGCATCATTTATTTCCCAAGGAAAAGTCTAGATCAGTTAAAGAGCTAAGATTCATGTCCTGCCTGCACTGTGTGAGCTGCAAAGGACAGACTTCTCCAGTGACTCCTGCTGAAGACCAGCTCATCCATTAGATGGTCAAAAGTGGGGTATGTGTCTGATGCTGGTCCGATTTGCTGTGGAAGGGTACAAAGGAAATATTTGGTTTTGCATGGATAAGGGTTATTCTCAGCTAAGGTTCACCTCAGCAGGGGGACAGCTGGTGTGTGGGAAGGTACAAAACAGGGAATAGAATTTGGAAGGCAAATCTCCTGCTGAGGTTCTAGGAAGGTTAGATTTCTTATTTTGGAAATACCTGCCCTGGAGGGCAAGTTGTCACAGACGGTGGATAGATTGGTTTTTTTCTATTGGGTTCATGCAAATCTGTGCTGAAGAAGCACTTTGAGGTTTTTTTCCAAAATGAGGTACTTATACCTAGGTTGAAAGGAAGAGTGGGAGAACCATTGCAAGATCTCAGAAAGGCAGCCTCATCAAAGGAGAACAGGCTGGCCTTCATAAGGGCATGGGTTATGACTACAGGTGATAACCGAATCATTCCCCAAATACCCTCCCCTTTACAGTGGGGGAGAGGAAATTTTGGGTAAGACCACCAGCTTTATATAGGACAAGGGGAAATGGCACAAAGCTGCACCAGGGCTGGTTCAGATTAGAAATTAGGAAAAAGTTCTTCACTGAAAGAGTTGTCAGGGCCTGGAACAGGCTGTCCAGGGAGGGGGTTAAGTCACCATCCCTGGGTGTGTTTAAAAAAGGCAGATGAGGTACTTAGGGATATGGTTTAGCACAGGATGGTAACGTTTGGACTTGATGATCTTAAAGGTCTTTTCCAACCTTGTGATTCTGTGCTTCTGTGAACTGCTAGTGTGAGTGAGTGATGGCCAGGCACCAGAGCTGGTGGCATCGGGAGGACGGATGCGCCATGTGTGATGCAGCAGGGCGATGTCGAAGGCACACCAACAGCTACTTACCCCGCCCAGGAACTGCCAGGCACTGCTGAGGTCCTGCTCTTGAGCCTTCCTCTAGGCTCTGCCATTGCAAAAAACCTCAGATGACATATTTTTGCAGCCTGTCTGCTCCACAGCCCTGAGTGCATCCTGGATGACTGCTGAGGCATGGGGAGTAAGTGGTAACTGGTCCTGAACTGTGCTGTTTACCCTGACCTTAAAAACATGTGGCCCGTACCAGAGCACAGAAGGGCTGTGCTGATTTCCCTGCTATAAGGACTCTACCCAGTCGTGGAGGTGTGGAGATGCCCTGGACACGCTCGTGCAGCCCAAACTATTTAACAACCGTTTAACAGCCCTGATGAACAGCACTTTCTAAATTCAGCACTTTCTAAATTCAGCCCAGAGGGTTGTGATTCGAGGAGCAGAATCTGACTGGAGGCCTGTGACTAGTGGTGTTCCCCAGGGCTCGGTGTTGGGTCCAGTCCTGTTTAATATCTTCATTGACGACCTTGATGAGGGAATAGCATCCACCCTCAGCAAGTGCCGATGATACAAAGCTGGGAGGAGTGGCTGACACGCAGGAACACAGCGCTGCCATCCAGAGAGACCTGGACAGGCTGGAGAGCTGAACAGGGAGAAACCTAATGAAATTCAACAAGAGCAAGTGTAAAGTCTTGCACCTGGGAAGGAACAACCATTTGTATCAGTACAGGCTGGGGGATGACCTGCTGGAGAAGAACTCAGTGGAGAAGGACCTGGGGGTCCTGGTAGATGACAGGTTGGCCATGAGCCAGCAGTGTGCACTGGTGGCTAGGAGAGCCAATGGGATCCTGGGGTGCATCCGGAGGAGTGTAGCCAGCAGGTCAAAGGAGGTGATCCTCCCCCTCTACTCTGCCCTGGTCAGGCCCCACCTGGAGTATTGTGTCCAGTTCTGGGCTCCTTGGTTTAAAAAGGACAGGGATCTCCTGGAGAGAGTCCAAAGAAGGGCTACGAAGATGATTAGGGGCCTGGAGCATCTCCCCTATGAGGATAGGCTGAGTAAGTTGGGACTCTTCAGCCTTGAAAAGAGAAGACTAAGGGGGGATCTAATTAAAGTCTATAATTATCTTAAGCAGGGGATGCAGGGGGAATCAGCCAGCCCCTTTTCGGTGGTCTGTGGGGACAGGACAAGGGGCAACGGCTGCAAGTTGGAGCATAGGAAGTTCCGCACCAACATGTGGAAGAACTTTTTCCCAGTGAGGGTGACAGAGCCCTGGGACAGGCTGCCCAGGGAGGTGGTGGAGTCTCCTTCTCTGGAGATATTCAAGACTCGTCTGGATGCCTATCTGAGTGATATGTCCTAGGGAGCCTGCTTTGGCAGGGGGGTTGGACCCGATGATCTCTTGAGGTCCCTTCCAACCCCTACGATTCTATGATTCTATGATTCCTGCAGGGAAAGAAGATCCCACAACTTCAATTAAAGAAACCCCAATAACCCAGTCAAAAGGGTCCATGGACATGGTTTAAGTCTGTGCTACGGATATGCTGCCTGTGAGACATCCGCTTGCTAATTGCTCCTGAGATGAGGCCAGCTTGCAGACTTGGGTCCAAACTTCAGGCAGAAGCACTGGGTTTTGGTGGGGTAACACCAGCGTGCTCCCTCCTGCTGCTCCATTTTCACTTTTTGGACAATATTTTTCCATCTCAGCGATGATAATTCCCAGACAGTGTCCTACTTTTATTAGGCTACCTTTGCAAACAGTCGTATCTGTGAGGCTGTATCTCTGTGATGGCCTCTGTCCTTCCCCTCAGCATTCAGCATGAAAAATGCTGAAAATACTGCCCATCTGCCCTCTTTCAGAAGGAAAAACCTGCTTTTGTTCTGTAGGCTTTGAGGATCATTTTAAAAAAAAAAAGTAAGTAAAAAAGAGCTAAGAATCAATTACTTTTTAAAATGTTCCAAATGGAAAGAAAAATCCAGTGTACAGCAAACATTTGCTCCTGATCAAAAATGGTTAGTGAGGACAAACTGTTCTGCCTGACAGTGACCTGCCATCAGCCCCTCCTACAGCCCAGCCTCAGGACATAACTCCTAGCTTCACACCAACCAGGTCTGAGGTAAAGTTCACCTCAAGTTTATATTTATCTGCCTGGAGCTACAGGAACTCAATGTGGGGGCAGGAGAGAGCGTGTGTGTGTGTGTGTTAATATGCTTCACCAAACAGTATTATTAAAGCTTTTGGAAAAAAAAAGACCCCTCAAGTGATGGCACCTTAGTGAACTGTGGGCATGCCCGCTTGGAAGAGTAAAGAGGCATATATTTGCATTTAAAGCAACTGTCACCAACATTTTTTAACTGGGGATAAAATTTAGCATGTCATTATAATTGATTTAGGCAGTGATCAAAGCCAAGTAATTAACTGTGATATTCAAAGGTCAAAAATTTATAGGGAACAATATAAAGGGATAATGAAGAATAAGCAGCAAGGAACACAGGCTTCTAAGTTATTGTTTTTTAATGTATGTGTCACATTAATATATGTGTTTAATATATATTTAATTCATTGTGTCTATAGTCTTATAAAAACCCAGATATATCACAAATAGATGAGAGATGCTAAGAAGGAGCCAAGACACTATTTCCTAATTTCTTCCCCCTGGGAAACTGCTGTCCCCAAAAACCAAACATGCATCTTGTATTTGCTATGGCTATGTTGTACATTATCAGCTGGTGTCATTTCTGCTATAAAGTAACTCAAGACTCAGAGGAGGAAAATGGCTTAAAATTGAATGTGATGCATGAAAAACTTCCAAAGAGGTGAGATTCATCAACCCCTTCCTGGGGATTCTTCCTTACTCTTGGAAGAAGTGCGTGAGAAGCACACACTTCAGCCAGCCAGAGCAGTCTCACACACAGAAAGCAGAAATCAAGGGAGGAAAGGCTGAATTGCCTCTCTCTGAAATGCTAAGGATGAGATCTCCTCCTGCTGCAGAAGCTCCTTCAGCCAGGGCTCCAGGGTGAGTTGCTGAGGACTGGCAGCTGAAACACCTATCCGGGAGAAAATGGGTCACCTCGCTGACACCAACGTGTCAAGCCTTGCACCAAAGACCACGCAGCCCACACAACCTCTTTTGCTGCAACTTAGCTCCCTAGGGCTCCAGCAGCTGATGGATGAAATTGCAGTCACTGCCCGGAGAGTTTGTGAAGGTCCAAATCCACGCTGCCCTGCTGCCTAGCAGGGAACAACCTACCCGTGCCATGGATGAGCTGGGGTCGGGCAGGGGTTCTTTCAGTGCTCTCCACAGAGCCCCTGTAGTCCCAGTAATGAATTTTTTGCAAACAGATCTATTTCTCATCATAAACAAACACATGAACCAACTTTAATTGTCTCTCATTTATCATCCTTGTTAGCCAGCTCTTTCCCAGGAGAGCAGATCTTTGCAAAACACTGTTTCCCTTCTAACTCATTTCCATCATCCTTTCACCAGGTGGTTGCATGCCAAGGTACCAAAACACTGCAGAGCTTCTTAAACAGCACTGGAAGAACTGGGTTTTGTTCTACAACTCCCATCTTTCATCCTGAAGAGGCAACAGGGGGAAATTTTACAACTGCACGTGAAACCCAAACCAAATTATATGCTCTGGGGCCTAGATCTAAAACATGCAAGGCCTGATTTGGTCCTTTCTGTTCCCAGGGCAGTTACTCTGACTTCTGTTCATTTTATGCCACTTGTTTCTTTTGGACTTGGACTATGTGTGCTCTGGATGAAATACTTTGATTTACTTTTTCCATGAGCAATGGTTCCTTATTCTCACATTTCTTTCCACCAGCCTCCCATCCCAAATGCTACTGTGCCCATGGGTCACTCAAGACTTGTTTTCAGGAGTCCTGCCTGAACTTCTGCATTTGTATGACACAGTGCACAGCAACCTGCAAACCCCACTCCACCATGTTCACTTTGGGTTTATTTGGTGGAAGGTTGGGGTTAGGGGAGGGGGCGGGTTTGGAGTTCGTTGTTTGGGTTTTTCTTTTGCATTTTATTTTCTGCCAGTAAAGAGCAGCAGGGGAAATTGGGAGAAATAATTGAAAGAGGAAGAACTAGTGCTCAAGCTGTGACTTCTGCTATAGGTCTGTAGGTTGTTTCTTCAGGGGTCAGTTCGGACTACAGCAGGAACAACACACGTTTCAGTAGATACTACCCATTTCCAAAAAAAAAAAGAAGGCTAAAAGGAGGGCATCTTCCTCCCTGTTGCTTGCTTTACGGTCTGTGGTCTCAAAAGAAGGAAATGGGGCCCAGCCACAAGGTCCACCTTTATCTGGGAGCCTGTTCTTACTGGGAATGCAGAAGTACTTCTGCCCTGGAGTTTGGTTCTGCCTCACCCCCTGGGAAGCGGTTCATATTTTAATCGAGAGAGAGGAACGAGAGAAAACAGCAGGAGTATTATTTTTATTTTATGAAACCCCAAAGGGCTGCTTTTTCCCAGCCAGAATTGGTTGGCTCCTACTTTGTCAAAGAGCAGGCTGGCAGCTGCAATGTCCATGAGGGATGAGGTTTTTGCTTTTTACAAAGTCAGTGAAAGACCTGGTAGAGAGGACATGAACCAGCACGAGTGCTTGGGGCAGTGAAGCTTATTTTGGTAAGACAAAATGACATTAGCATACATGCATATATTTTTGCTGACATAAGATGACTCCCAGCAAAATCCTACTACTGGAGATTAAGCCTAAATCTGCAGCAACAAGGTCTCTAATAATCTGGGGCTGAAAAGTGATGGGGAGCAGAAAAGGCATTCTGAAAGGCTGAAAGTGTATGAGCTCCTTACAACACAGACCATTTAAGATTGCCAGCAGCAGGACTCCAGCACTGAAGTCGAGCCATATCCTGGACCCGACTAAATCAATTAAAGTATTGCCATTTAACTAAACAGGCCAGCTGGCTTAAAACAACCTGGAGACAAGCTGCAAACCTGATTACTGGTAGGCAGCCCTATTTCAGCCTTCTTTACTCGATAGACTAACATCCCTGTATCACAGGAGCTGGTGCAGAAAGTCCTCCACCACATGACCTGATAATTTTTTTTGACCAAAAAAGAATCCAGTCCTCCTAAAACAGCTAGTTTGGATACCTGTAGCCACTGTCAGCTACCCTTATGCTAAGTGTAGTGGAGAAACTCTTGTTTCTTTGCAGCAAGACAGCCTATGTGTGCACATCTATCTGCTCTTCCATCCCTGGCCCAAGCACTGCTCTGCAGGTCCCACTGGTGGCAGTTGAGTGCTCACAGGACCCCGTTACAAGTGATGTCTGCTTGCACTTCCGTGACGGTGATCCAGGAGCCACAAGTGCCCCTTTCTGCTCTTCCCCACCAACATCAGAAGTCTCCTCCTGAAATTGCCCACCAGCAGGGCAGCCCACCTTTCCCACCCCACCACTGGGGAGCCCCTGCAATGTAGCTCCCCCTCGCCCAGGTTAGGTTATGCTCTTCTCCTACAGCTGCGTGCTGAGAGCATCGCGCTCCGCGTGAATGGAGCAATATTTTTTGTTCCTAATTAGAGCCACGTCTCCTAGAATAATCACAGAGTGCTAATGGCTCCAGGCAGGTTGGCAAAAAAAATTAATTTGGCCTAATTTGTCAGAGACCAGGGAAGTATGCAATGTAACACACGTATCACTTGCTCAGCTTGCTGTGAACTCCACTACATGGGATGGTTCTCAAGGCCCCCGAAGCAGGGGCTCTTCCTTCCCTGGGACACGTGACCTTGCTAGAGAAACATCACAAAACCAGAATAAAATAAACTACTGACTGAAAAAGCAGCTAGGCACTGATATTTGCCACCTTAAAGGCAATTAAAACCTGACTGTTATACTGCCTTATAAGGGCAAGGAACTCTGTGTTTATCTTACTCCCTTTGCCAGTCAGTACAAATATGATACCGGTTCTGGGAAAACGGGCATCCAGAAGTCTAAAAGAATAAATGAAGTACCTGAAAATCAATAGAGTTGAACAAAACAGTCATTAGTATTAAAGTCTTGTTCAAACACTTGGCAGGGGACCGAGCCAGCGTTTGCAGGCTCATATAACTGAAGCGATCAATCAAATTACAAACCAAAGAAGCAAATTTGAGGTAAACTGCATTTTATGCATCTGTGTCTCTGACTATATATTAATTTTTTTCACCCATAATTCATCTTTACTCAGTCTGACTTGTCACAGAGTTACTGTGGGCAATTTATCAACCACTTGAGCGTGAACTCCAAGCGCTGCTCTTCTCCTCCCATCTCTCTCTGCCTCCTCACGCTGTCTCAGGGCACAAGGAAAGCTAAAAAGCAGGACACAGCCAGGGAGAAAAACTGGTTTGTTGGTAGAGTTCCCTCATTCCTGGTGAGAAACAAACACACCTTGACAGAAAGGGATTTAACTACCACTTGGAAGGGAGAAGGTTTGCTTGAGCTATTCATTCAAAGGGACAGTCTCCAGACCACACAAATGAGAGTCCAAATTTTGTTTTTAAAAAACAACACAAAAGAAAAATCCATTTTCAGTTGTTTCCCTTGCAGAAAATGCAGTCTCTGGAACCATCACTGGAGGTGAAAGGAGTCCACAGCTTGGTCCCACACATGCTCTGAGAGATGGGGAGACCTAACCAAAGATTTGACAGCAACCCCATGAGTGGCAGCCTTTCCCTTTTGGTTGATTGGCCAAGCATTTCACCACATTTTCTGATTTCTGCACAGGGGCCACCTTTGTTAAAACAGCCCCTCTCTCCAGACCTGTTGGCCTAGCTCACCACGTAGCCATGGAGTGTTCATCCTTCTCTTTAAGTGCAGTTTGTGCAGGGTTGTTTCTGTTTCTCTTTATTCCCACAAACAAGTCCGTACAAAAATCTAGTGCTCTGGCTAGGAGTGTGGTGCACATACAGCCACCATCGATACAGCTCCTGCTGTCCTCCTGGGTGACCTGCTACATTGTGGGCTGGGGGAGCTGTTACAAGTGGAGGGGAAAGAAAAAAAAACCCCTGCTATTACCAAGCCAGAAAGTGCTGGAGTCTAACAAATGTTTATGGGGGCGAGTAAAGACTGGGCAATTATTAAGAGAAAGCTTGCAATAAGGCAGCTCTGACATATCTTGGGGAAGGGTGGAAGGACCCACGAACTGCTGTATCAGATTGGATGCAGAACTTCTGAAGAATTTGTTAAAGTTTGGGCAACATCCCGACTGAGTTAAGTTAGCCTGGTCCTACTCCGCTGCCTGCACTCATCATCTTTCACCTCTGTCTGGTTGCACACATCTATCTCCATGTCAGCATAGTGTGGAGCATAGTAGCCATACGGGACACGCACCTGCTATAAAACAAATGTTATTGCCATTCTTGGAAGGCAAGTGTTTCTCCAGGTCTTAATACTGTCAGAACTAAATCCATCCTGGGGATGAACCACAGCTCACAGAAGCCCATGAGAAGACTCTGATTTCAATGGCTGTTGGATGAGGCCCAGTGTAAAATATCGTACACAAACCTCTAGAAATCAAGTGAAATCAAGGGAAAAAGGATTTCCATAAACAGACACCTACGTGAATCACAAAGCACAACCAAAAAATATGCCAACACAAACTGCATCTGCTTAGACACCTATGCAGATATTTATGTGTCAGAGTAGCAAAGGTCCAGGACAGACAATCAAGTTACTGTGGCATAACATGACAACAGCAGTGACAACTAAATACGTTTCCTGCCTGCAGCAAAAGATTCTGCACGTTAGCATCAACCTCTCGCTCTGCAGACTCATCAAAGCCAGACAGCCACACATATGCAGCGGGTAACCAGCACCTACACAAGCTGCCACAGTAGATCAGGCAATGTGGGGGGGATAACTTGTCAGGCCCTGGTAATGTTTGGGGCTATTGCACTGCTTAGCAGTAAAGCCTTGAGAAAGCGAGATGTTATTTTCCCTACTCTTCTTCTCTGACCCACACTGGTACAAAAGAGTTTGGCCCTGTAATTCCAACTCTCTGACAACCATGCTGCTGATGCTTCTGCACAGCTGAAGTGTGTTATGTACCTTTTATTCAGACTTTTTCTAAAAAGTGTCCACACTCAAAAAGTTGATTTCCCAGACAATGCACAGGCACCCCCTACATATACTCCAGCTTAAAAGACTTCCCACAATCTGTAGCTTTGAAAAAAAAAGTGGAAAACCAACTCACCTTTGGAGGAGGGTAGAGATGACAAAGTGGTTGTCCTGGATCCTGTCTACACAGCTTCAAGGAATGGCAGACCACATCGGCATTCATCTCCCTGTCTATACTGAAGGAAATGGTGCAAAAACAAAGACTATGATGCCCTTCTGGGTGCTTGAAAGTAGAAGTTATTTCCATGGGAAGCTAAATCTCCCCCCATGCTAAACAATAACCTCAGCTCACTTCACTGTGGCCTGCAATCGCTGCTCAGTGCAGCGTTGGATCCTAACGATTTTCTGCCACGGCATCCTATTCAGCATATAAACTTGGATCCCAGGATGATGAAAAAGCAGCATGCTTTATATGCAGCACCTGAATCAAATGCACAATGACTGTTCTGGTTTTTAATCAATCATAAGCCTGACAAAGATTTAAAGGTTAAAGTTAATGCATATGCGATGTGGCACATATGAATGTTCAATCATTAACTCGAGAAAATAACCAGAAATCCTTCAAAGATCCTTAACCTTTAATCACTAAGCACAAGTGCTAGGATTGTTTCTTTCTTTTTGGGACACACCTCTGGGCTAATTAGGAATTAAATTAAAATGCTTGATTATAGCACTTCTTAGTCCTGTAAGCGCTTTGCAGTTCCTTGGCTAGTTTTAAAAATAAAAATAAAAGCCCTAGGGAGGAAGAAAGTCTAGCAAAAGCTCTGTTAATTAAACCAAGAACTTCCAAAGAAGAAGAAAATGACCTGCATTTTTTTTTTTTTTTAATCACTTACATGACTTAGTAGGCTTCCCCAAGAGTGTGTATCAAGGTCGGGGCTAAGAGCACGGAGGGGCTGACAGTTAGAAAGCTTGATTAAAGGCAGAAGGAAGGGAAAGCAAGAGTGAAGTATTACAGTAGCGTGACTCTGTAGAACCTGCTTCGCACACACGGGTTATTCAAATTCCTCCCTCAGCCAAACGAGCTGAATTTCAAAAGGTAATGACATCAGGTGGGCCTGATCTGAGATTCAAATGGAATATGAAAATGGTTACCAGTGGCAGCAGATGTTTATTCGCTCAGGAACAGCTATGCCAAGTGCCAAACCAGAATCGCTCTCAACCACCTCTGCTTTAACAATAATAATAATGCGATTTTAAGAATGAAACCCCTGCTCCTCAATGTGACAGCACATCTGTACATGTCAAGAACAAACTAAACAAAGACCTGAGAGGACACAGCAATACTTACAGTTCAGCGATGTGTGGTCCGTAAAGTTCAGCAAGTATGTAACAGAAACCTTGCAGTTTTTCTAGGAAACATAATTATTATTTATTTTTAAAGTAATTGAGCATGCTGAAACTGGTCAAAATACAGCAGAAATTGTTTCTTTAAGGTGAATGCTGATTTATCTTAGGAGGAGGCATGTGAATCTATGACCTCAGTGTAGCACCAGGGAATGGGAAAACCTGAATTTCTAACCCTCCCTAAAGCCCTTCTCTGGCACAGGATAAAGACTAGAAAGGGTAACCAGCATTTGTTAAATGTTCTGAGTAAGGCATCACGGAAAAGTCCAAAGAAATCACACACGTCACAGATTCTCCTACCGAGTTTAAACAAAGAGCTTGGTGGGTTTGCAAGGAGAAAGAAAACAAACAGATAAATCAGAGTGCAGAAAGTGATGTAGGGCTCGATGCTACTGTGAGAGCTGCTTCAGAGCTTCTGGGGGTTTGTGCGAGTTAGGAGAATGTGTTTTGCGTAGAGCAGGAGTCACACAGGAGTAATCGCATTCAAACAGATATCTGACACTCTTCATTTGGCTTTCTTTCACAGTCTGCAGCCGTGTGCCTTTTTGGGATGCTGGCTGAGGTGGCTTTCCTTAATTTGGGTGATACATGCCCTCCAGAAGAGAGCACATCAGAGATTTCTTTAAGTTACTGTTGTAAATAAAAGCAGTCCCCATACCTGAGCAAAGAGCCTTATGGGAGCGACTGGAGGCTTGGACACAGGGCAGACATGACAGTAGCACTGGCCAGAAAGTTCCCACGAAGGAAAATCGAGTGTTTCTCAGCCTGAACAGATGAGAGGTGCCAAGGATACCAAGCACGTATCCTGTAAAGGCGGTGTCAGCCCTCGTTGTCGACAGGGGCGGTGGTGTGAAAATTCATGAAGGGGCAGGTTTGGACAAGTGCAGCGACAACAAACTCGCAGCTCCTGAAATTCCTGAGAGAATTCTCTTACACCTCCACTGCCCAGACAGATAAATATCTGTACTTGGGGAAGGAAACATCTTTTACCTCTACCCCCCACCCCAAAAAAAAAACCCAAACCAAACCCAAACCTTAGCAACCGGGGAGGTTGTGGAGTCTCTTTCTCTGGAGATATTCAAGACCCCTTTGGATGCCTGCCTGTGCGACCTGTCCTAGGGAACCTACTTTGGCAGGGGGTTGGACTCAGTGATCTCTGGAGGCCCCTTCCAATCCCTACAATTCTGTGAATCTGGGAACCCCCAAAGTAGCTGCTTCCCTCCAACTTTAGGATGAAAATTTGATTTTAACCAGCTTCAGGCTGGATATGCCCCGGGGTGGGGGTCTATTACATACATAGTTTTGCTCCATGGTGGGCACAAAACATCACAGCACTAGCTCCATCAGCAGCAGGTATGGAGTCACCGCCGTGAGAGATGGGGTAGGTGGCTGATCTCCTGCCAGGATTGCAGACATGCTGGCTGGCAATCTGCGCCCAAGAAAGGAGTACTGGGACCAGAAAGGCACAGCAGGGAATAAAAGGATAATTTCCTAAACACCCTCCTACTCATAGGGTGTTGCAGGCAGCTCCTATAACTGCAATAGCTGATTTTTCTTATCCCATGCCAGGTGTTTTATTTCAATCAAGTTATTAGTTTCATTTCTTTGCCTCCTTTGCCACATAACTCCTCTCTATTGGCTCTTTAGAAGCAATCTGCAAGTTAAAAATTGGTCTCCTGGCTGGAATTAGATTTTATTCTTGTTCACCTAAAAGGAAAAAACATCACAGACATCAATAACCCTGCATTTGGTATCACTGCTGATTAAAACACCCTCTGATGAGCCTTGGCAGTGGGGCACGTGGCTCTCCATAGTATCCAGCAGGAGAAGGTGGCTGGCTTTCCCCAATGCCTCCCCAGCACATCGCAGCAATGGTTGCCTTATAGATTTCCCAAACAAGGTGGTTTCCATAATGTCTCTGGCCCTGGAGGAGCCAGCTGGCTGCTGTAACCCATACCGGTGGCTGCGAGGAGGGGAGGGTTTTGCTGTCTGTCAGCTCTGGGGAGCTAATGTTGGAGGTCTGCTGGCCACACCGATTTCTAGGTGCTGATTTCCTGACACATATAGGAAGCTTGACATGTAATTACCCAGTGGAATAACAAGAGGAATAATGATGGGTGGCAAAAAGAACAGCAATGATGTAAAAATATTGTTAGGCACACAGAGTCCTCTTGGAAGATACAGGTATTATCCAGGCTTTGCTTTCCAGCAACACAGACCCAAGCCATGGGCAGCGTTTACAGGACTTGCCCTCTGAGGCATCCCGAGCCCACATTCATGTGTTCACAGAACCTTGGCTCTGCTAACACACACAAGGAGAGGCTATTGTCAAGGGAAAGCTCTGTTAGGAAGAAACTGCGCAAGTCAGAAAGAAGGGGAAGACAGAAAGAAGATGATGAGTAAATTTGAGTATTCAAGGGCAAGGGAAGAGCTTAAACCAATCTAAATGCGGAATATTTAGAGAAAATTTAGACTATGCTTGCTTTTTGGCCTGCTTTAGCTAAGAGAGATCCCCTAAACTGCCCCATTCTTCCATGATAAAAATCTGGAGAGGTTTCCTCTATAGTTTTGTAGTCCTAGAAACACAAATTCTGGCTGAATTCCAGAGGATAAATATTTGCAAAAAAGATGGTATTGATCATGTTGCCATTTCCACTTGAGCTCTAAGGTGTTTACACAGCAGTGTCCGACACAGAA
Source organism: Zapornia atra (assembly GCA_013400835.1). Lineage (NCBI taxonomy): Eukaryota > Metazoa > Chordata > Aves > Gruiformes > Rallidae > Zapornia > Zapornia atra. Next base: position 153,433 of record VZTU01022414.1, read on the forward strand.
GCAGAGCATGACTCAGAGGCAACGCTGGAGGCAGACAGTCTCAAAGCACATTTTGGGTATCAGACACCTCTGTTTCAGCAGGCAGACAGCCAGTATCCAGGCAAACATAACGTTCTTGCTAGCAACATCTCTTAGACTGTATATACTGTCCATTCTTCCAGACGTGGCATTTCTGTCTGCTCAACACCCTCCTTCACTCATGGTGTCACATTTATTATTTGCAGAGGTTTATTGGCCATGTTTCTTGGATCACACGCCTTGCAAATATTTCCATATAAATCCATTTGTGGCTGTGTTTTCCACACAGCCCATGGAATTGATGAGTTCTGATTTTTTTCCTCTTTTTCTGTATTTTTGCCCTTGAACATCCCATAACTTCACTGAAGGCTTGATCCAACTCCAGCTTGATTATAATAAAAAATAGGAGGCCCTTTTAAAAAAAAAAAACAACAAACCCACGCGAGTTCTTACTCCCTCTTTTCTATTGTTTCAAGTAGCAAGAGGAAGCTGTTGACTCCTGGGAGAGAATGAATCGGGTTACCCTGTAGCTCCCTCACAATCCATAGGATTTTTCATTCCTTTCAAGTTCAGGGTCAGGTTTGTTTTTTTTCAGTTGGGTGTATCCATGCATCTGATAGAAGGTAACTGGATTATACAGATTTAACTAAAGGGGTAATAGGATTTTATGTGTGTAAAGAATGGCAGCTGAAAAGACGTATCTTGACATGTCAGCAGAACAAGGTCCACCGAGTGAATCATGAACATAGAGCTACCATGTCATATTTAAAAGAAGAAAATTGTATTTTAATAGCAGGATCAGTGCTTCTAATTGCAACTTCATGGTTATGTGCCTGCAATTTAAAGTACTGAAGATATGAGTTATGGAATAGAAATCAGATAAGCATCATTCTATCAATGAATCCCAGCAATTACCTCCCTGCCCCGTCCTGCATCAGGAAATCCTGTCTTGGAAAGGAGGGAATTAATATTCCACACACATCTTCTATGAACCTAGGGTCTACAGAGCAAGATGGTTTCTCAGAGATAGAATTCAGGGAGTCCTATATAAACAACTTCTTTAATGAAGAATTCTAAGCCGTCTTCTTCCATTCACAACATTAAAAAGCTATCATGAATGTGAGATCTGGTCACTGAAATAGTCGTAGGATCGATCCACGAGGCACAAAGCTATTCTGGCATTCAAACCGTTCTCGATTTAGGGATGTGCATTTGGACAGCTAAAGCTCCTTTGGGCAGCTAAAATAAGGGGCAGAAAAAGGGGAGTCTGCGTGTATTCCTATGGAGTCGCTCTCGCTTTTGCAGTTTGTATCGTCAGTTGCGTTTCAATAGCTTGTCTGTGCAGACCAAATGTTCACATCTTACACCTGCCAACCTCAGCTCATTTCTGGGCTTTTACAATAGCAGCTTCCTATACCTGCTGAAAACATTTTCATCTTCGCAGCTGCTGGAAAGACCCACATCCACAAGAAAGAGGAGTGGCTGGGCATACAGTGAATCTTTTCTTAAGCTACAAACGCAAAGTGGAGAAAAAGGGAGGGAAGGGGTCTGCGTGCACCAGTGCTCATGCGTATCAGTGAATGATACAGCCCCATTCACTCCAACTTTGGGACAAAATCCCAGCTCTGAAGCCAAGTGTGCCACACCACTGACTGTCCCTGCAGACAGCACATTGCTGTCTCTCGGCTACATTCATTTGGGACACTGCATGGGGATGTGGGTACAGCTTTAATTAACAGAAAAAGACATCAGTACCAACATAACATACAGTGTGTAATTTGGTACTTACCAGGTATGTAGTTGCACAGTCTCTCCATGGCTGCCTTTACTGTACTGTTGTGCCACTGTGCAAGCTGTTCAATTACAGAGACCACAAGCACGCACCCTTCAAACAAACACACAAAAAGAGCAAATATAGTTGATCTGCAAAGTGTGATGAAGCACCCCCCTACCATAGAAGAAGAATTTCAGGCATCATTGGGCATTTCATTTCTAGAGATGCTCCATGGCAGATGAGTGTTCAAGGGGAAAAAATATCTGTGAATTCAAAACCTGTAATCTATCACAGAGAGGATGCTGATGCCAGAGGAGCACATGGAACAGCCTGGCTTTTACAGCACTGGATGTTGCTCCTGAAAAAATTATTTTCCATCCTTTCAAGGATGCAAATCAAGGAGCAGAGGGGGTGGGGAGGGCGGGGCAGCCACTGTTAAAACTGCTTGCTTGGCCACCTACTCTCTTGTTACTTATTTCTTACCAAAAATAAGGGCATGGGTCTGTACCTGATGGGATTTCTGTACCTCTCCACCCAAGCCACACAGAGCTACTGAAACTGAAAAATAAATGGGTGCAGCAGCCTGCAGAAGAGACCTCAGGCCGCAGACATATGTGCTGACCACCACAGAGCATCCATAGCATCATGTCTTCACGCCTTCCTCGGAAGCCCAGCAGTGGGCCCACCTTACACATTTGCTAAGGCTAAAATAACTTCTGAGTTGATTCCGCTCTCTTTCTGTGGTTGGAAACCATTTCCTGCAACCTATGATGCTGGTTTTTTTCTCACCACTGATCTGGGTACAAGCAGAAGGTTAAAGCCTAGTTGCTCTTTGGACTAGCTGTGGCTGAGACCCGAGATCTTGCACACCATAGTGAAGTGTTTCCTGAGATGTACAACACTTTCTGACATTTCTGGGACAAAACAGGTTCAATGTGATCTCCACAGAGCAATCATTCAGAATGCACATAATGACCCTAAGTGGTTCATTTCAAGGTGATTTTAAGCTGCTGTAGGCAAGCATTGTGCTCTCACTTTCTGCGCTGGCTTCACCACTTGACAAATAAGCCACATTTGGTGATGCAAAACCTGACTAAAATAGTCAGACATGGCAGCCAGAGTGAGGTCCCAGCCTGGACTCAGAGCCTGTGTAACTGAGGTAGGTATCTCAGGCAGCCAGGGGATGAGGAGCCAGGACACCAGTCTCAGGCAGCCTGAATAAAGATTTATCTTTGAAAGCCCTGCAGCTGAACCTTGTTCCCTCCCCACTGCAAGAAATCTCAGCTCTCAGGATTTGCTCTGACACAAGCTAGTATTTGAGGTAAGCTGCAGCATTTGGATGTAGATGCAGATTCATCTTTTTTTCCAGAGCTCAAGGCATTAATGTTTAGAGTTTGTAGACTGGCACAGCTCTTCAAAGTGAGCTTTTAAATTCCTTCCAAGTACCTCTGCCTATGTGCTATTAAATCAAAGTGATGTTTTTCAATGTAAATAACTTTGATGCTCCTATGGATCAAGCAGCAAGTCAAAGAGGAGGTAATACAATTCAAACTTGTTCTAAGACCAATGTCTTTGAGTCTTCTATTACTGCTTCTACCCCAAATACAGTAATCCAGTGGAAATTACAGTGAACTTGCCACCTCTTTTGCAGGGATAAAAGCCCACTTCTCCATACTTATTAAATGAAATGTTCACTCAAAGTCCTCAGCAGTATGATTTATAGAGCGTGCTAAGAGACATTACCTCTAGTCAGCCTAAAAGAATAGGAGAATAAACGGAGACAGATACAGTCAGTAAAAAAAACCCTGAAGTAAGTCATTCCTTCTTCCCTCCTCTCCTCCCCGCAAAATAGCCACACGCTAGCCCACAGAATTAACAGTTAATTAAAACAGAATGGCTCATAAAGAAACAAAAGAAAAAAGAAAAGAAAAGGCATAATAAAGACCAAAACTAAAACCAAAGGGGACATCCAAGCTGGAGAGTGAAGCATGCTCAGGACTTGGACGGGAACAACAGCCTGAGGCCATCTGGTCCCTGTTTAACCCCCAGCTGGTGCCTTAGCACAGCCTTATCCAGTCCCATGCCCCAGGCAGCGCGTGTGTTAGGGACCAGTCCCCAGGGCACCTTTGGACAAGAACAACCAGTCAAGGGAGGGGGTAGTTGAGGGATGCAGGAGACTTCAGCTGTTTGGGTGCAAGCCATGCCCTGCACTGTCCCCAGAGGCAGAAAACAGACCCTGGCTGTTTGCCCTAGCTGGGGCAGTGCCGGCATAGCACACTGGACTGTCTCCATCGCTGCAGTGCACATCCTGAAACACGGCAGAAGCACACCTAAAAGGCTTTTCATAACTTGATTCTTACAGGGCCATATTATTAACACACATGAGCAACCTACAGACAACTAAAACCACCCTTCCTCTGCCTCCTGTGTCTGTTTTATTCATGAGGATGGAGGCTCAGAAAAATTAAATGACCAAAATTGATGCCTTAACCACAAAAACCACATATTCTTTCTGTGCCTTCCTTTCTTTTCTTAGCAAGGTCAGGCCTTCATCTAACAATCTTCCTGTCTGGAAGTTAGAAAGACAAAAAGGAACCCAAGCAGGAAGATGGGAAGGAGTCAGTGCTTTGATATTTTCTAAAGGAGACAGTTTTTATTGTTTTACCTCTTTCTTTTGGCCATGGAGCTTGAGGAAGCTGCGAATGGCGAGATGCCAGCATTTAGTAGACATAAGTCCAGGAGTCTACGAGAGGTAAAGATAAGGACATAAAGAAACTTGGGAGACACTGAGGTTAGGAGAGGAAGATGCTTCAGCAGACAGAGGGGCTGGGAGAGAAGACAGCCCCCAAAACACAGGCTGAAGCAGATCTGAGCACAGGGGCAAGTGGGCAGCGGTGACGGAGTGGGTGCCAGCACAGCTTGAGGAGCAGGACAGCCTGATCAGACTGCAAAATTGCAAGCCTGGATGCAAAGTGATGGAAAAAGCTCCCCTTGCAGAGACAGGCATGTGCTCAGACACAGTGGGAGAGCTGAAAGCTGGAGGGATCTGGACTGTCATGTCCCTGAGGATCAGTAACTCATCACACCAGGGAGCTGACTGTGTCATCAGCTGCAGCAGAGAGAAATGACAGTTACTTTGCCCATGCTGTGTAGCCCAGTGCTCCTTTACCTTCACCCAGGACCCATGAGCACACTTTGCAGAGAAAACAAAGAGGACAGACTTTCTCTCTTGGTCCCCAGCTCCCCTGTCCTGCCCAGATACCTCTTTCACCTGCCCCGCTTGCTGGCCATCCCTGCTGAAGGGCACAGGAACAGGCCACGCCAGCTGGGGCCAGCTTTCTGAAAATCTGTCTCCCACCTCTGGCATCCCCTCTTCCTCCACTGGGATGTGAGGCGTGAAGCTGGCAAACTGCTGCCATTGGGAGTGGAACACTGTCCGCCTCCCCCTGACTCTGGTGTGGAAGCTTGTGCTTCCTGTGTCACGGTGGGTCTGCTTCAGCCTCGAGCAGAACTCAAACTCTGCAATGTCCCTGGCTTTCAGTTATGGCATCCTCTGGTGCCAAAAAGTCTGCTCCAGCACTGTAAGGAAATACTCTATTTCAGTATAAAAGCTGGCCTGATAAAAATATCGATGCAATGAGTTGACCCTCACTTGCACTGGGAGGGGCCGGCTGATGATGCAGCCTTGCACCTTCCGCAGCAGAGGAGGAAAGGGCTTACCTCTGATAGCAGCACTCAACCCTGCCACACCTCTTCTGTGCACGGCTTGAAATGATTTACCTCGACTGCAGCCTCAGTAACTTGTCTAATGATACATCTTGGGGTGGGGGGTGCAAAGAGGCTTCTTTCTCTCTGACACAGATGTTGCCACCATGGTTCTCGGTTTTGTATCACAGCGGGGTCTTCTCGCCTCTGGTAGAGAAGGTGCAGAGAAAGGGTCTTATAGACAAACAGCCCATGTGCTCAGAAAGTTGGGCAGAGGATAAAAATAGCCCTGAGGTGTGGCATGGGCCTTGAAAGACAAAGCCTCAAGCATTGCTAGGTATGGCGCCTTTAGGCCATAAACCACGGGGAAATGAGACAAAGGTGGCAACATTGTAATAAGCAAAGTTGCAGGCCCCCTGCTGAGACAGGCGCCAGAAGAGGCCTTAAGAATCATGGCCTTTAGATAGCGTATACCTGCTGTCTGGTGAGGTCTTGGAAGTTGGGATAAGGTTGCTGGCTTGACAGTAGGCCGCTGACCGATCAGATGCAGCCCCACAAGCAGTGTGTGTACGAAAGGACTGATCTGTTTAAAGCACAGAGTCTTCTGAGCATATTTAAAGGAATGATTTTATACAATAAACGGACTTTTGCTTGCATCAAGCTGTGTCCTGTCTCTCACTCACGGCACGGAGGTTTCCATTTTGCCTGATATCCAAGAGGAGTCTCCACTGAAGATACGGGTTGCTCTTTCATCTTTGTCAAAGTACCACAGGGAGAAGGGAGGAAGTTATTTTTGGTTTGTCTCTGCTAAACAGAATTCTTAATCACAAAAACTATCATCCAGGTAACCCTATTCAAGGAGCGGTGTCTTGGCAATTAAATGGAAATTTTTCATGTTGATTAAGTCAGATACACCGTTTTGTGTCTATTGAACCAGGCCCAAAGGGAGATTCCCTTCACATGAGAATTAACACAGCCATCACTGAGTTGTGAAGTATTTAATGCAGTACTTTGGGCTACTAGATGCTATATGAATATAAACAACAATAATAATAGCCTGACTACTCAGAAAAAGCCCACAGAGCTGAACTTCAAAGTGTTTGCTCTCATAATCTGCCTTTACTGTCACAGAGAGGATGCTTCTGATCATGTTGTTACACCCTTCCTGCCTCGGGCACCTGCAGACCACACCTCAGTTATTCAAATGCTCCACTGCAAATGCACTTAGAATCATAGAATGCGTTAGGCTGTAAGGGACCTTTAAAGGCCATCTAGTCCAACCCCCCTGAAGTAAGCAGGGACACCTTCACTAGATCAGGTCTCTCAGAGCCCTATCAAGCCTGACCTTGAATATGTCCCAAGGATGGGGCCTCCACCACCTCTGTGGGCAACATGTGCCAGTGTCTCACTACCCTCATATTGAAGATTTTTTTCCTAGTATCCAACCTAAATCTCCCCTTTTCTAGTTTAAAACCATTACCCCTTGTCCTATTGCTACATGACCTCACGATCAGTTCTTCCCCAGCTTTCTTACAGGCACCTTTCAGGTACTGGGAGGCTACTATAAAGTCCCCCTGGAGCCTTCCTTTTCCAGGCTGAACAAGCTCAACTCTCTCAGCCTGTCTTCACAGGAGAGGTGCTCCAGCCCTTTGATCATTTTTGTGGCCCTCCTCTGGACATGCTCCAACAGGTCCATGTCCTTCTTGTGTTGAGGGCTCCAAAGCTGGACACAGTATTCCAGATTTTTTGGTTGAAGATGTGCTTCTCCCCAGTAAGCAATTCAATTATCCTCCAGAAGAACCTATCTCCTATGTTAGGCTATAGGCAAAACTCAAGAGGTTAGTGTCTATAAACTGAATTTGACTCAGACTGTTCCTCCTCCTACTACAAACCTGCTCTCCTTTTTAATCACATAAGTCTTCTTCCTCTGGACTTAGTGGCAGAAAAAGAATTCATTATTGGCTGCAGCATATGAAGCCACCATCCTCTAAAAAACATTAACAGAAATCTCCCTGTGCACCAAATATCATCAGAAATGCTAACCAGTTATCCTAGCTTTTAATGGGTCTTAATTCCTCTAGCTAAAAATGGAAAATAATTAGCTAAAAAGAACAGGGGGAAATCAGTTGTCTTCGACTGTAGAAATCTCACTGCTTTAATTACTTATGATGTCTGCAAGAATATAAACCTTTTAATACTTTGGGATCAGATGAAAAGCACTTCCAGATCTGTACAGTCATTAGCAACCATTGCTTGCTTTTAATTTAGTAGATACTTAGATGTGATTTATTCCTCATCCTGAGCTGGGCGCGCATAAGGCAATGCAGATAGGTTTTGTAATTAAAGGTTAAAAAAACCCCTCTAATTTTAATATAGTTGCACATTACTTTCTTTAGAAACAAGTTTCAAGAAATTTGAGTCTGTTGATGCACTTCAATAATAGGCTTCAATGTCTTGACAGGCTGAAGGATGCTTTCTGTAGAAGAAATTCATTGGTATTATAATGCCTAACAGCCATTAGAAACTAGACTCTGGTATTAATAAAATGCCTGTCTCTTTTAAAAGATAGTTTGTCCCATCTGCTATTAATTTCTGAAGAGATAAGAGAAAACCATAACCATTTTGCTCAGGAGCAGCAATCTGAAAACTCACACGTCAGGAAGTACTTCTCTCCATGTATTTGAAAATAGCGTGTAATAATAAAATGACATTTCCAATAAGCTTGGGTAAAAAAAAACCTATCATACCCCAATAATAAAATCAGAGCCAGAGAAATTCATTTCTTAGCCATGAAGCCTCTGGCAGTTTGAGCAGACTATTTAACTTAATCCACTTCTGCCGCACACGTTTGAAAGGCTCTATAATTAGAATTATACCTAGGGATGTCAAGAAGTGTCTGGATAGTGAAAGCTGCCTCTCTAAGTTTCAGATCTGTGGATATATTTGTCTGAGTAGAACTCTGTCAAATGGGATTTCTAGCACCTGGTGCACCCTTCTTTGTCATCTTTTGCTCATGTCCCTGGGTGCTGGAGACCTTCCTCACACCTCCAGCTGTATCACTATTTCCCAGTCATAAATTAAGCATACACCCTGAAGCACGTGGAGAAAATAAGCCAAAAAATGTGTCTTTGGACACAAATAGCTCTCCATAAACCCTGACAGCCAGGCTGTGGTCACCCTGCTTGCTCTCAGTGGGGCAGGAGCTGGAGCCGTGCTTGGCAAAGCAGCAAACTTCTACCTCAGATATCTGTCTGCAGGAGCAAAGCCCCAGTGAAAATGAACCTATCTATCTGATTCATGTTTCTATATAGAAGATGAAGGTTTTCCTAAAATAATATCTTTGCTGCTTGCATTTATAGATGATCATGGGCTCCAGTGCATCTCTTAAAGGTAAGGAGTCCCCAGAACCTGTCAGGCTACACCGTGACTCCCCCTGAAGGTGCTGTTCATCTGGGGTAAAAAGACCTCTTTCAAAATTTGCCTCTGGAACAAGACTCCTGTTTGAAGTAAGAGCATCCACATGGGGTACTAAGAAGAAATAAGGTTTCCTCCTCTGAGATGGGGACGTGCACACAGGTATTGTAGGTGCAGGCAGACCACGGATATGCAATCGTAGAATCACCGAATATGTTGCATTGGAAGGGACCCATGAGGACCATCGGGTCCAACTCCATCGAGCCCAGTGTTACAACACAGAAATGTTCTCTTTTGCACTATATATTCCCTTCCTAATACTTCCCAATACTTTGCCTTTTTTCTCTGCTTCTCAGCACTGAACTGATACTTTCAAAGAACAGCCCTTTATAACCTCAAGGTTTCATTCCAGCATGGAAATACTCAGCTTGAATGACATATCTGTATACACAAAGTTAGGGTAGCTGCTTTCCATATTTGTTGCTTTGAAAGCTAATATAGAAAGGCATCTGCGTGGTAAAGTCTTCTCACTCAGACATTGTTTCCTGTTCCATTTACTGTGTTAATGTGTTTCATAGAGATACTGAAGTAATGGAACATAATAATAGGTATCCATATTAAAAAAATTGGCACATACAAGACCTCTTCCCCCTCAGTTTGCTGAGTGTCATAAAATATCTTGGAAATCTTAAATGGTACAGCACTTGGTATTACCAAACCTGTCACTGGACATAAAATTACATATAGTGTACTGCCTAAAGACATGTTTATATACTACCAGCATTTTGAGTGCGTTGTAGCTCTAGATCAAACCCAGCAAACCCTGGAACATCAATTATCATTTCTGTTGTTCACGCAACAGGGGCAAGGCACCTCAGATCCCCTAACTTCAGCTCTCTATTCGTTCATTATCGTTTCCTTAAGATACCGGTTGAGGACTCTGATACAGTTATGCTGGTACAGAAAATTCAGTTTCCATCTAGTGGAAGTCTCTGGTATCCATACCTGCCAGCCAAATGTATCCCTGGTGTTTCCTACATTACACTTTAAAGAGCCCTATTTAACAAAACCTATAACCCCAGGCATTTCCAGTGGAAATGCTTTCTGCATTCATTAATGGAAAAGATGTGTGTGTGTGTGTGTGTGTGTGTGTGCGCGTGCGTGCCGTTAACATATTTTCCTTTTCCAAATCAGGAAAGGTTATTAAAAAAATGTACTGATGCCTGAATGTAACTGGGTAACTTCATCCATGTCACGAAGGTTTGACAACTCTGAATGCACAAAAACTTGTTTCCAGTACACAGTTCCTAAAACCACTGGAAGTGATCGCCTTAAACATAAGGGTTTTTTGCCAAGTTCTGTGTAGGGCTAGCATATAAACAAGAGTGGGAGGCACACACATGAGGGTAATCAGCAACCAACCAACCAATCAGTGCTAAAGAAGATTATAAAAGAAAGCTAGCAGCCAGCATCAGTAACTGTAAAACATATCAGACTACTCATGTATACAGGTGCACATACAAGTCTAAACGCGTGTGTATGTACACCCACATACACGTATATACATAGGCAGGCTAAGCGTACCTTTTTGTTGTGGTATGTATCTACATATATAGGCATATTACAGATGGAAACTTTCAGTAAGACCTGGGGTGATCTTGAAAATGAAATGTTTACCATCAGTTCCTGAAAAATATGAATCCCTGTAGAAAATACTCCTGTTTTAAGAGTTGCTCTGGCACCTGTGCCACACTACTCACATGCCTGTGGGTTTTTTACATCCAAAGTATAACCACAGGAAAAAGATGTTATGGTCAAATTTGGTATTTATTGCTAATCATCAGGCCAGATTTTGCCACTAAGTAAACTGAGTGATGCCGGTGAAGTGAACAGAGGTGCTGCGGCTTGGCACTGGTTTAGATGTAAGCAAAGTCAATCCCAGCCCTTCAGAGTAAAATGCATTGATACTTGGCACAGCCTTTGTACAGAACTCAATGAGCTGTAAATTATATGTTCTGTCATGGTGCCTCCCCGGACAATACACGCACGACCACTTTGTCTGAGCGCAGTTATTAAAAGCCTCCAGCTCCATTTGCACTGTTCCATTGTGGGAAGTTACTGGGAACTCCAAATGCCACCGTCCCTGCTGTCACTCCGTGGGGCATATTTCACCCCTGCACCCACCCGCAGCTAGATGGAGGCAAACCATTGAGGACATGGGCTATCACACAAATCAGCGCAGGTAAAGGTCAGCGTTCTATGCTGCTGGGAAGCTCGGAAACATCCGTTCTCTAATGTAATCAGACCTGAAAATATGTTTCTAAACCATGCTTCTTCATACACTCATGGGTGAATGGAAGAGGTGACCCGCAAAGGTTGCTGAGAATGGCATTATATCGAGCACAGAGACGGGGAAATTTGCTTCCCCGGCTGCTGACCCACAGGATCTCCGCTCACAAGCGAGGAAGATGGAAAGCGCTGCTGTCCGGCGGTATTGAGCGCTCCCTGACTAATCGCCTCATTCCAAAAAGGGCAGCCAAAGTTAATCTCCAAAAGAGCAGGGCAGCCTGCTGCTGAGGAGAAAATAAATAAACCCTGTTATTTGCTAATGGCTCTCCCGGTCACAGCTCAGAACCCCCAAAAAGCCGGACTGGAAGAAGTCATCTTACACTAGCCTCTGCCCTAGCAGCTGATCCACGGCACCTATGCCATTCTGAAGGGACAGGGTAGACACAGATCTGTTAAGATCTCTAATGAGGTCTTCTACAGCCTTCTCAGAACTGATGGCAGTGCTCACTTAGCCCTAGCATTAGAAAACTTTCTTCATAACCTGAATGTCCCTACTGGTATCCATTTCTGTTATTTCTTTCCACAGCTGTTATCAACCTGGAGAACGGATCCCCCCTTTAATGGTTTTTAGGACAGATATCATGTCTTTTCTCACATTTTTCTTCTCTAGACTAATTAACTCTAATTTATTCAGTCTTTCTTTATAGCTTACATTTGTTTTTCTCCAAAAACTCCTGTCAGTCTGCATCATTCTTGATGCGGAGCCCCAAAAGGGAAGGCAGAAGTTCCTTTGAGGGTTTGTCAGTGCTGAGAAAGGTAGCGGGTTACTTCACATGTCTTGCAAGCTAACTTCTGTTCACACCTCTTGGTGTATGCAGCGCGTGTGTTCCTCTTGACAGCATGCCATCATTGTGCCACTACAAGCCCAGATGATCTTCCCTAGGGATGCTACCCAGCTGGTTGTTCCTCATTCGCTATGTGTGTCATTGACTCTTTCTGCTGAAATGCCTTCAGCATACCCAAATGATCTATTTTGGAAGCAAGTACTCCCAAGTCTTTTAAGACTGTTTTGAATTTAATCCTGCCCTCCATAGTACTTGCAAAACTTTTCACCTTCATATATGAGCTGCTGATTTAATAGCGCATTGTTTCATTATCCTGGCTGGTGAAAACATGGAATTATACTATGTTCAAAACAGAGGTGCAAGAAAGACCTTATTTTTTACATCCTTTCGCTTAGGGAGCACGCCATTCATAATTGCTTTCTGAACAAGGCCAGTCACCAGCTTTGTCCTGCCTTGTAGGAGCTTAATCAATGTCACATATCTGTCAGCCCTTAGATTAGTGCTGAGGTGGTGCCAAAACCCTTGCTCAAATCAAGCTGTAACACCTACTACTTCTGTGTCTACATGCCATTATCCCATCAGTAAAGAAAATTAGATTGATCTGACACTGCTTCTCCTTGATAAATCCAGTGAGGATCTTATTCATATTTACTTTTGAAAGGTGCTTTTATAAAGGTTTATTAAGTATTGCAGGATTTTTCTAGGAGTTCTTGTTTAACTGACTGATCTGCGGTTCCTCAAACTTCTTTTCTTTGACCGTGTTGAAGAGAGATGAATACAGCAGTTCCATCCCATCTTTAGCTGTCTCCCTGGCTTTCTGCATTTTCCAGGGCAGTTTCTACCTTTCCTGGGGTTGCTTCAGGTAATTATCATAGAATCATAGGATGGTCTGGGTTGGAAGGAACCCCAAGGATCATAGAGTTCCAGCCCCTTTGGAGAGCCACCAACCTCCAGGCCTGGATCTACACAAGGTTGCCCAGGACCCCATCCAACCTGGCCCTGAACACCCCCAGGGACAGGGCATCCACCACCTCTCTGGGCAGCCTGTTACAGCACCTCACCACTCTCTCTGTAAAAATCTTCCCCCTAATATCTAATTTAAACCTTCCCTCCTTTAGCTTTAGTCCATTCTCCCTTGTCCTGCCATTGTCTACCCTTTTAAAAAGTTGGTTCCCCTCCTGTTCATATGCTCCCTTCAGGTACTGGAAGGCTGCAATGAGGTCCCCCTGCAGCCTTCTCTTCTCCAGGCTGGACAAGCCCAGCTCCCTTAGCCTCTCTTCATAGGGGAGGTGCTCCAGCCCTCTAATCGTCCTCGTGGCCCTCCTCTGAACCCTCTCCAACAGTTCTACACGTTTCTTGTATTGGGGGCCCCAGATCTGGACACAGCACTCCAGATGGGGCCTCACGAGGGCAGAGTAGAGAGGGACAATCACCTCCCTGTCCCTGCTGGCCACCCCTCTTCTGATGGAGCCCAGGATCCCATTGGCCTTTCGAGCTGCAAGAGCACACTGCTGGCTCATGTTAAGTTTCTCATCCATCAGAATCCCCAAGTCCTTCTCAACAGGGCAAAGAATGGACGAAGTCCCTTTGCTAAAGAACAGGACAATTTGCAAAGACCCTTTAAGAGCTCTGTTGTAATCTGGGGTGGCAGGAGGTATGGAACAAAACCTTGAAAATGAATCAAAACCAGTATAGAAATAAAGAACATGATTTTAGGTATGATGACACATTAAAACTGATGTCAAGAGTTACCGGTGTTACTGTACTGTCTTTGGGTACCTTAACATGAAATAAATTTTTGCTTGCCCTGTGAAACGGGCAGCATTTTTCTCATTTAGAAGATGGGGAAAGTCACAGACCTGACTGTCCAAAGGGCTCATTCACACTTAATTTTTGAGAAAAAAATACACAGCATCTAGTTCCCAGGATGCCCCACTGAAATTGTCAGGCTGCACCTCGCCAAAGGGTTTCTTGGTCTTGTCCTAAATAAGTCCCTTAAGCCATATTGCCAGTCAGTAACAAAGCCAGAGACGAAAAACAGACCTAGCATTCAGCTCCCAAAACAGTGCACAGACCAAAAACTCACGGTCTTTACATGAGGAAAAAGAGTTTCATGGAGCTTTGCATATAATAAAATTTACTCAAGCCCCTCTGTTTACCATAAGGAAAAAGCAGAAGAATCTATCAAGTGCAAAGCATGCAAGAGGCCTAGAGGAAGGGCCTGAGCTGACTCCACAGCGTGCAAAAAAAGGATGGCATTTTTCCAGCCTGGGGGGACAGGAAACACTGATGGAGAAGAGAGACTGACAGATGTTGGGAAGATTCTTCTGCTGTGGCACCTCACCGGACGCACACCCTCCACTCCTTCAGCCCTATTCTGTGTTGGCATATAGGTGTCTACACAAAATACATGCTCTAAGAGCAGGGGAGTCCCTTGAGGCATCCAGCCACTTCCCCAGTATGACCATATATACTAGGGGAGATTGTGCCTACTCAGAGAGTGAGCCAGGGGAACAGAAGAAGGAAACAACCAAATTGTATTGCATTCAGTGGAGGTACCAGAGCTGCATTTTTCTCTCCTGTCATACCATTTCCACATATTTCTTCAAGAAGCATGATACTTTCAGGTTTTGTTACTGAAAGAGCATCCATTCTCTGACCGACTTTGGCTACTGACCTAGCAATCTCCGTCATGCAGGTGGTATGCACATAGGAGTGTTCAGAAATGACTATTCAATGTGCAGTCACCTCATTCCCCTCAGAAAAAGAGAGGCAATAACTTTGAAAGATTAGACACTTGACCATGCATTTAATTTGCCTGAAAACGTCCATTTCTTCCAGAAAATCTCCTATACATTTGGCAGTGGGCATTTCTCACATTAGAAACGCTGTCCTGGTCTATAAGGCCAAGAAGACACTGAAGATACTCTCCTGGCTCTCTCTCAATGCTTTCCCAGATAGCAAAGCAAGCTAGTAAGGTCTGGGGTTGGGCTGCTGAAAGGAGATTGCAATCTTCCTCCTACAAATGAAGCTGATCTCAGCTTAATTTCTGCTCCTAAGAGGGCTAGTCACCAAATTAGCTGCAAGAACTGACATTACACCTGCTCCACACCATGGCGAGTGTAACCATCAGCTCTTGCGTGCTTTCCCTTTCCTGCTTGTGAAAAGGAAGAGAAACAGATGGCTGGTCAGTGTGTTTGAGAGGACAGCAGCTCATAAGTGAAACCCCAGAGGTGGCCATCTGGGCTAGTGGGCAGCAGCCTGCCTGCATGCAGTCGCTAGCCCTCCTCAGCCAGGCCTGGCCCCTGCAGTTTTAATGCTCTGGATGCTTCATTTTTAGCTGGCAGTTTTCAGAGGTGTGGACAGTCCATTTTGGTCTTTGAGTTAAGCTCACATGGATGCTTTTTTAGCTGAAGGTACGCCTCAGGGAGAGCGGCCGGTGTGGGAAGGCAGGTTTTTTGGGTGTCTTCCCACTGAACATACATGCTGGGGAAATGCTTGGTGGTTCCAGCAACGGGACTGGTGCAGCTTTCTTACCTCTAGTATAGAAAAGAAAGCAGCACAATTTACCTTGTGTGAGGCAATTCTGACGCAACGTGCAGTCACTTTAGAAATTTAGAGGAATTTTGCTGGGTCAGGAGGATTAAAAAAAAATGCAGGCAATGCTCACATCTGACATTTAAATAACAGCAGTGTAAAAATCCTACGGGCACGCACGCTCGCTGCCTTCCCTGTGCCATCAGAAGCAGCGCTGCCTGAAGGCCTCGCCATCACAAACCACCACGATCCTCTCGCTCCGGCAGCTGCCCGTGTGACTGCCAGCCCAAACACGGCCAGGCCCCGACAGCCATTTCTGCTTTTCACGACTTGCTTTCATTTTCCAGCTGGTGTCGGAGCCCTGGCAGGGGCTGCGCGAGCCTCACCGCCCTCACTTAGCTCTGCTTTCCGTTCATCCTGCCTCGCTGGCACTAAAATCTGAGGGGGCACTGTGGATGGCTCATAAATGAGGCAAAAAACACCCCATTTTTTTTATCAAGCTTAGGATTATTTTTTCTAATTGTATTCCTCAAACCACGGTGAAAATAATGTGGGGCTGAAAGGAATTATTTCCTTCTGAAGGATGGAGAACTGAGGCAGGGTTTTGTGTTTACAGAACAGAAGTACCCTTAAAAGCTAAAAGAAGACAAAATAAAAGGTTTGATCATAACACATAAGACACACCCATCATTTAATATCTGCTCACATCTCTCCAGGCATACAGCATCTCATGCCATGGGCATTTCTTGTGCAAAAGTACCCACAGCTCACACTGGTCTTGCGTTGGATATCAGTCAGCTGAGGCTGTAGGATACCCCGAGCTATAGCTGCTGTGGAGATCACCATGGCCACCCAAGTCACAGGGGAGAGGGGTTTGCCAAACTACGCTTGCCCTGCTTTAGTATGGGTCGTGCAGATGCAAGTGCTCACAGAAAGGAAAGGAAATATGAGGAGACAGTCCTTCCAACTTGGCTTTCCAGAGAAGACCACCCAGACCACAAAGCTCTCTGGACCAAGTGCGGACCAGCTATTCCTAAGAATTGTTTCCCAGGCAACAAAATCACAGAGGAGACCCTGGGCCAATCCGAGGGAACCCGTGCCTTCCTGCAGTGAAGTAAAATGCATCGTGGGCCCCAAACTCCCCAACCCATAACACCTTGTTTCCAGGTCTAAGACCCACAGACGTTAAAGCCAGCTTTTCAGATGCCGATCCCCACAGAGCAAAAACATGAACTTTGGGAAGCAACCACTCAAAAACAAAATCATAAAATAACTCCAGACCCCACACTGGCCTTGCAAAATCACCAGTGGTAATTTCACCAAAGACTGAGTATTTTGCAGTACAGCTGTTGAAACAGATAAAGGAGTGATTTATGATGTGCACAGCAACTCTCAGCTCACTGGTGGAGTAACAAATGAAGTAGTCCAGCAGGCAAACAAAATCAGAATACGTACCGATGCAGGTGTGTCCTTTGTACAGCTCAGAGGGGAGCGAAAGGGGTGGTGGGTCATTTCCACGGGGGAGAGGGGAGGAAGAGCCAGCCTTCAGCAGAAGCAGGAGCCAGAGGATGCAGAATGAATTAAGGAATGTTTGCCTAGACCCCCTCATCCTAAAGGAAGGGGTAAAAAGAAGAAATCAGGTGGGAAGGGTGTGTGTGGACCCACTTTAACTCTCAGGGAGCATCCTGCATCCCGGTATTGTTAGCAGCCTGAGGTGAAAGGAGAGCTGAGTGCCTGTGTAGCTATATGCAAGGCAGGGTCTGCTTCCCAGGCAGGGACACCCACATCTGCCCTCTCACGGGGTCCATGGAGGATCCTGGGCTCACACACCCCCAAGGCCCCTGTTCTTCACACACCCCTCAGCCCCTCTCAGACCATTTGGGGTGGCTGTGTGCCACCCACCACAACCAGGCGAGTCCCATAAACATGTGCACCCCACAACCAGGCTGGGAGGATATCCCCACGGCCCCGTGGCCGCTCTCTGCACCCCCACGCGCCCCCGTGCCCCGTTTGCATCTCTTCCCAACCTGCTGGCCTGGGAGGACCGAGAGGGTGTCATGAACAGCTCTGGCTCAGCGCTCCCGTGTCTCCTGCGGTAGCAGCGGATGACTAACGACTATAAACCACAGTAGTTGCCGGAGCCACTCAGCATGAATAACGCAAGACACTCCCCTGAACAACTAGTGTTGCAAAAACAAGAAAAAAAAAAAGAGAAGAAAAAAAACCTAACCCTACTCTACAAACCCTTCCCAGCCCCCACCGGCACTCCTCTGCCCTCCTCCGCAGAGGAGGAAAAAAAAAACCCAAACCTCTGGCTGCTTCTCAAAGATACTCGACCAAGGTTTCGGTTTGGGAGGATCAGGTGTGGGAGAGAAAAGAAANAGGGTTGGGAGGGATGGGGGTCTCATGCCGGGGTTTCACTAGGGCTTTGGTTCTGCCGGCGTCCAGCCAGTGGGGACAGCTGGCAGCTGCCAGTGTAGGGGCAGCAGCAGCAGACACTGAATCCCCGTTCTCAGCAGTTTATAGAACATTTGTTTGCAGCCCCCAGTTGCCTGTGAGGCTTGAGAGATCCTGAGCTTTTCCTGCTTCGGCAGTCACAACAACCAATGGTTTCCCTGCCTCTTTTTTTTTTTGTGTGTATGTATATTTTAATTCTCCCCAGATAAAGCAGAAACAAGTTGTTCCCCAGCCTGAAGCAAAATCTGAGGTGGAAAAAGTCCAAAGAGCTAAATCCCAGATGCCCTGGATGCAAGGACGACTATAAGGATACAATGTAGGACTGAGGCACAGGAGGGCCAAAGCTACATCCCACCTCTGCCTCTGCCTTTTTGTATAACCATGGGCAAGCCTCTTACCCTTGGAGCGACCAGGCCACGGTTCCTCATCTTTCCTTTTCACTCCTTGCCCATCTCTGTGGGTTGCTAAAGGGCAATGAGGAGCCTGTCTCTGGCATCCCTACGCGCTCCCCGGGCACAACTGAAAGAGACTCGTAAATGGTGTTATAAAAGGAAAAACAGAGAATGTATTAAAATCACTGATTCCCTGCCAAATCTTAAGACATTCCTGCAGATCAACGTGAGCACCCAGGGATGAGGTCAGCTTTAGTATTTAATGTGGTTTTTGCAAACCACTTCTTTTCTGTGGGAGCCCCAACCTATGACAGTCCCGGAAAGTTTACCTGAACTTTGATAAGCAGGATTTGCCTTGTGATAACGATAATATAATCCAGTGCCTCTTAGGGAAAAAAAATAAACCCAATACCCTGCTAAAAGCTTCGATGTGAATACAAATCGCTCCTTATCTCCATTTGAAAAACCAAGTCATTGGCTTCCAAATGTATGTTTTTCTTCTAAAAAAAGAAAAAAAAAATTAAACCCAAAATAGAGTTAATATCTGCTGCCTGAGCCTTGCAGACCTGTTCCTGCTTATCATTCTCCCTATAGCTAGCAATGCTGGGTTTCTTTTCTTTTCCTTTCCTTTTTTTTTTTTAAATAGCAGATAAACAAAAAACCCATAGTGCGAAGTACCTTCTCTGCATGCCAATCCTCCTGAAATCTGCAGGATGTTTTTCTTAACGCTGTAAAAACTTGCTATAAAAAGACACTCTGCGACAGCGACTGCAGCTCCATTAAACCCTGTTTAACACACATATCACTTGGCTCCCAATGACACTTCGAAGTCCTCTAGAACTCTGCATATTGGCTCGTGAGCGCTTCGCTGCAAAAGCGGAGTGCTAATAATAGGCAAGGAGGAAAAAAAAAATCAAATCTTCCTAGCTGAGAGGCCTTTGGAATGGTTTCCTGCTTTATATCTATAGCAAAATACGAATCTAAACAAACAGCACTTATAAAGTATATAGATAGATCCCAAGCTGCTCCCAGGCATGTAAACCCGCAAAGCACGCGGCTCGAGCGTGTAATCGGCTGCGTTGTTTTTCTTTTATTTCAGGCTGTGGAAGGAGCGGGGAGACAACCCTGAGCTATGTGCCACGGAGAGCTGGTTTGTGCTATCCCTCATGCATTACCCCAGCTCTTACACCAATTAAAGAAAAACCCCAAAGCTTTTAAAATATGCGGTCCAGTCAGACGAATGAGGGATTTGTGTGCATTGATTTAGAGGCCAGCTGGGAAGGTCACACACACACCTCCCCCACGCGCACACACACCCACACACCCACCCCCCATTGCCCTCCCCCTTCCCAGTGTTAAATCTTTCTCCTTCCCACCCGAATCAGAGAGCAAGCCCCGCCTTTTGCCAAGTAGATTTTATGATACTTCCAAGTCCCTAAGGCAGTAAGACCTAAAGCCGCCTTGGCACAGCGGCAAAGGCGCACACGGTGCCGTCGCTTAATCTTAGTTAAGTGCATGAATGATGTCAATAGGAGGTAAAAAACCACTATAGATCTGTCACAAGGAAAGGATCTGAACATAAATGTTTCCATTAGGCTTGTGCATAACATCTAAAGCTGAGGAAGCAGACCTGGGACAAGGGTGCTTCAGATGATGTTGCCTGCCTAGAAATAAAGAGTGTGGCAGGAGGAATGATGGGAGACCAAAGCCCTGCCCTCTGCAAAGCATCCGGGCACAGGGGAGATGCCTGGGAAGTTCCTGGCCCAAAAAGGTGTGGCAGGGCCACCCTTGCTTGCCAGCACCTTTGTCTCTTGTTTTTGCAATGTGTCTGCAACTGGGGCTTGCCCTGGTGGGGGTCCCGGGTGAGGCTGGTCAGGGCTCTTATGGCCCATGGGTGCCCCAGGGCCCTGACACTCATGTTGGGGTACTGCAAGAGACAGGTGGGCTGCAGGAATGGACTCTACAGGGATGTTCCTGGATCTTCCACTGAGTACCTGCCTGCAGCATTACTCCCCTAAATGAGTTGAGAATGCAGTCAACATTACGCCTGTCTCCAGGCCTCCACATGTCACTTCTGAAGAGGGGATGAGGACTGTGTAGGTGCGGTGAGGACACCACCTCTTGCAGATGGGAAACCATCAGTGCTTTGGCAGTGCCCCAGTTCTGCAGACACACAGGTCATTCGCACACTGCTAGACAGAAGACACAGGGTCAAGTGAATTGTTTTAGAGGCTGAATTTGGTCTGGTGATAATAAATACATAAATTAAAAAAAATCCGTGCATATCTACACTGCAAAGACCTCTTCACAAAAACTGCTGCTTCCTACCAGGGAAACGGGGGATTTTGAAGTTCCCCCAGTTCAGCACACAGGTGAGGAGGGATGCACATTGCACCCTCTATAGGATTTTGGAAAAAAGCTGTTCTGAAGGGAAGTCCTGCAGCTCTGCAGTTTGCTCTCAGGATTCCAGGACATACTGAGGAGCTTGCTCATCTCACCCTGCTTGATGCAGAAGATTAAGACATCATTCCAATTTACATTTTTGGGGAATTTTACCACCTGTGAAGGTCCACAGAGCTAAATGCCAGTTATTGTATTCCCACATGCCGGTCAGTAGCAAGTGTGATGTGTGGGGGTCATGCTGAAACAGAGAGGCCTTTTGTTGAGTGTCACCAGGGGCCTGAGGGGCCAGTGGACCATGATGTGCCCCACTTGATAATCTCCAACTCAAGCTCTTCAGCTGCACCTTTAAACCTCTCTCATCGTAGGCAGAGCAGAGAGAAACTTGCACACATGTGGCTGCCAAAAACTTCAGGCAAAGCAGACAAAGCCGAGCAGAACCTCACTTGAATTTCCATGAGGGCAGAGCCGAGGGCAGCAGGGCACGTGCACAGCTCGTGAGGAAATACCATCACTGCGGTGGATTCCGAGAGGAAGAGTGTGGTTGCTGGGGTTTGAAGGACCCATAACACCCTGACATTTCTTGTACTTCCTTATTAGTTCCTGACACCTAATGGAATGGCTGGTGGTGGCAACAAATAAGCAAGGCTACAGGTCGGGTTTCAGCCTACAGCTTTGCTGCCCATCACAGAGATGCCAGTTGGGGTTTCTGATTTTCTGAATGAGGGCTTAAGCACAATTAAAGAGTCACACTTTTCCCAAAGGGGACACTTTCCCGTGATTGCCACTAGAAGTGTGAAATGAGATGCCAGGATGGAGTTATTCTCAATGCTACTTTCTATAATGGGCCCCTAAAGACCTGTTTATGTATATAGCAAATACACTGGGATTAAAAAAAAAAAAAAAAAGCCCTTGAAAAGAAGAGAGAACAGAAGAGACGTGCACGAAGCCCCAACACAGGACATGTAAGCCTCGACATGTCATCGGTCAGGATTAGGGACCACTTGGTTGAAAAATGGAGCCGCTCCCTTGTAGTATGGAACAGTCATCTTAGGAAAGGCGAGCAGCTGGCAGCATGTATCTGTCTTATTCTGCCCAAGTCACTGCACACATTACTGCACCTTTTTTTTTCCCCCCTACTATTTGCTTAGATTTCTGTTACGTATTTATTTTTAAGATATTTTTTCTTCTCTTTGTCACACTCCTGCATGCATTTTTATGATGATTAAATGTTATCTTGGAAGGCTTTCTCTCCCTCTCCCTCCTTTTCGACTGTGTTGTTCAGTTCTCAAGGGAATAGCCAGAAGCCTTGTAGGGTTTGTTTTTTTTTGTGTGTGTGTGTCTGGAGAGATAAAACCTGCAGGAAGAAGCCTTTAGATCAAAGATCCTCTCGGTCCCTTTTCTTCCTTTTCTTCTCAAAGCGTCGTCCTTTGTGCCCTTTGACTCTGAAGTTCCCACCGGCTCACTGCGCTGGTTATTTTTCATTACCGCTCTCTGAATTTCTCTGGCTGTCATAATCATCTCTGCGGTTGGTGCATTATCACTGGCGTGGATGAACATTTCCAAAGCCCCATGTGGATTTGCTACTGCTCCACAGCCAACTGAGTCATTCCCTCTGCCCCAGTTTCCTTATCAGTTGCTGCTTGCAGTTCAAGTTACGCATCTATTTCAGACTCTCTCCCTGTCTCATTGTCATTCAAAGCTGCAGGGAAAGCATTTAAACCAATATTTTCCTACGCTCACATCTGAAAATTCGTTCCAAGCTACTGCCAAGCTGTGGCTGAGATGATTATCCTTTATTTTGCAACCTTTAATGAAATTAACTGTCCCAGCTTGCGAGAGCTGTTGACATCTCCGCTCTTGGAAACGTAAATCCTAAATCCCTGACAGGACTTGCTTCGGTTTCGGGTATGCCAAAACGTGGGAATAAGGCTCTTGGGGCTTTCAAACAGGGAACTGGTGAGAGAACATGGGCCCATTGTTGTCAGCGTGGTACCTTTCTTCAGCTGATGGGTTCCAGCGCAGACAGACAAACCCAGCTGCTGTGCTCTTGCTGCTCGTCGTGCAGATGACGCTATAAATTCAGAAGTGACCTTGCCACCATAGATTTTGCAGTCGTGTGGGCACAACCATGGGCCTCTCCAGATCTTCAGGTGACCTCATTCTTGCTACTCTCTAGGCAAAAGAAACAACTCTGGCAATTTAGGAGTGAGAGGGTGTGGCAGTATTACTGAGGAAGGACTAATTAGGGAGGTTCAGGGAGTCAGAGCCAGCTGTAAACACAAATCAGGGGCCTGGGACAGACTGGGAGCTGCCCTGCGGTTTGAGTACTCATTTGAATCCCAAAGAAGAGCATTACCATCTCAGTGTGATGAGGTTGTCCTCCCATTATCACCTCACCATAAGTAGCTATCAGCCCGCTAAGGCAGGCCAAATCCCAAGTAGATCGATCCCTGTAGCGCTGTTGCTATTTCGTCGGGGTTTTGTCAGAAGTGTAACCCCCTCCCGTTTAGGCTCCCAGTTTGGCACTGCTTGCAGCTTGCCCCAGACGCTGTCAGGCTCTTAAGTGTTGACAAGGGGAGAGCTGCGACGTCAGAAGGGGAGAAGAGAAAGAAATGTTTGATTACATTTGTTCCGTTTGATCTCTCCTCCAGCAACGCAAACACAAGAAGCGCAGCTCGACCGCCTCTTGGTCTCAGCACAGAACACGTGCCGATAAGAGATAATTACTCCCCGTGTTTGGGTTAGGGAGCGGGGGTAAATGTCATCGGAGGCCTTTTTTTAGCAGGTAGCAAAGTTCACAGGATTATTTAAACGTATTGTTTGAGCCTCGCACCGGGACTTCTGTGCTTAGAAACGGGACCCGTACAACATCCGTACCACTGATGACACTCCAGGTCTCAGTAACAGGCTGGGGGATGGGTTTTTTTTTTCCTTTCCCCTTTTCAAAGAGACGTTTCACTGATTCGCTTCGATAATAAAAGACCTGCAGGTGAGCTGGACGGTTTCCATCAGCAAAATGACCCTGCAGGGATGGCATCCATCATCCATAGATGCATATGCAAAGGCAGCGCAAGCTGATTTTTCAAATATTAATTAAGCAAGTCAATGGTCAGCCAGCCATGTACAAAGTTTGTGTGCTCTGTGGGGAAGTCAGGCTGTATGAAAGTACTCAAAGCACTTGGAGGACTATATATCCACTAACTCAAACAAGCTCAGGTTGTAAAGATTTGCGTTGACCTCACAGATAATCTGCTCTTATGCAGACAAGCCAAACTCAGGCACGAGGTCAGCCCTTAACACTTGGGTCTTTCAGATCTGTCACTGAAAATTCTTGGAGGGCTTATTCATGCTTGTCTGTCTTTCCACTTGCAGCAGATTTTATGCTGATGCCTGACATTGATGGTTCAGTCTTGCATATATATGAGAAGGCGACACAGGCATCTGGTTTTAATTACCACCGTTGGTAGTCACCTCACCATAAAGCAGAAACGCGCCTCCCCAGAATGACTCTGCACTCGGAACACATTTCTTCCTTCTTTCCACATCCTTACGCTGGCTGGGCATCCCCCAGATTTATCATCTCTGCCTGGCTTCAGACTCAGTGCTCTATTTTCCTTTTTTTTTCCCTTTTTTTTTTTTCCTGGCTCATTCCAGAAATTAGGGCATTAAGGAAAATACTCAGTTAAACACAAGAGCGCTTGGTCAGGCTGAGGGATGTAGTAGGTGAGCGGCTGGGGCTCAGTGCAAACATGATGAATTAATTCATCCCAAAAGAGCCCTAGACCTGGAGAAGGCAGGCATGACTCCTGCCATCATGGCCCCAGGAGAATCTAAACCAGCAGCGCAAGGACCATCAAACCATGAGCGAGGGAGAAAGCAGGCACCGCATCGCATTTTTGCCCTGAACGTGGGGTATTTCCACCTGGTGCCTGGCCCATCCACACACACTGGAGTCATTAAATCATCCCTCAAGGCACTGTCTTTTGTGCTCGGTGGGACGGCTGCCTGCCTGCCTGCCCCACTCCGCCGCTCATTACTGGCCTTCCGCGGCCCTTTTCAGCCAATTCAACGAAATATAAATAGCATCTTGGATAAGCGGTATAAGCGGTTAGTCTCTTCTAATACCTTTCCGATGTCTTTCTGCTCTCACTCTGGATGCATAAAGAAGAGCTGTAATATCTTTCAGTGAGTTACTGAATCCTTTTTAAACCCTGATACATCCTCAGTATGAGGTTTATTAAATATGAGGGGTATAGCCACACGCATTAGCAAAGTCTAGCCAACTAAATTGCTCAGACAAAATGAGCAGGCAATCTTCTGCCTTGCAAATCAATCCGTCTGTCTGCCACCATAAAGTGCTCCAAGCCTGCTGATGCTGGATCCAGTTCCTTTTTCTACATAGACATGTCTACGGACACAAAAAAGTATGGTTCAGGCTGCCCTGACCCTTTATATATATATACATATATATAAACTATATATATAACTAGTTAGTTAGTTTGTTCTGTTTTGTTTTGTTTAAATAAAGCTGCTGGACACCACAGCAGAGGTTCTCTTTTCTTTGCCTAAATAATATAGGGTGAATGCCATACAACCAGCTGGTAAGTAGAGAGAGGAGGACTGAGAAGCACTACCCAGGGTTTTACTGAAGCCTTATGCAGAAGTAGTGTCTCCTCCATCTTCTTGGAGGAGATTAACACTGGAGCATTTGTGGATTTTGTCTCCCAGTTGCTCATTTGCTACCGTTCATCATTTAGACTCTGTGTTTGCGTATATGTAAAGCAACCAACATGAATTAACAACAAAGCTTGAGGGTGTTAAATAGCCTCCAATAAAACTCTTTCCCCTCACTGGAGTAATTTCTCAAACTGGAAATACCTGAGTAAACACCTTGGTCTCACACTATGCCCAGAAGAGCAACAACATGGGGACCTGGAGACTTTCACCCTCTGAACTCTACCACCAGAAGGAAGAGGGAGCTTCTCCATCGCTTCTGGAAGGATCAGTAAGCGGAAATGCATTTTGGGGACCAAACAAAGCAGCTCCTTCAGTCTCATGGAAAGGTGGCAGGTAGCAGGCAGACACCCCAGTAGCAAATCTTCTCCTCTTCACTGAATTCCCACCGCACAAAGCCAAGGAAGAAAGCAGGTATGTTCTGGAGATCTCCAGGCCTTGAACCGAACACAAACCAGCGGCTGATTCTACAGCAGTGATCAGATGCCAAGAAATGTCTTCCAGGAAGCAGAAACAATAACCTTTATATCGCTGGGTATGCCCAAATCTATTCCATGCATATCAGACACATCCCTGTTTGTGGCCTATGGGCACGCTTCTTTCTGCACAGCCCAACAGGGCCTCTGAATGGTCTTGCCTCTGAGTGATACAACGAGAGTGGTGGTGGTAAAAGTCCAGATAAAGGATAATGTGGGAGATAATGGGGAATTTAATTTCATATATTAGGAACTGGGCAGGCAGGAGACCAAAGTTTCTTATGGGCTGGGACAGAAGTGGAGCACGGCGTGTAGGCAGTGTCCCAACAGCATGGTTGTGGTTAGTACCAAGGGTGGTAAGCCTGGAAGTCCTAGCCACAATAAACAAAGGTATTTATGCAGCTGTCTAGCAATCTGGGGATCTAGGTCTCACTAGTGTTTTTCTCCTACTCAGGGCTTTCCCCTTTTCATCCTCTGTAGTTCTCTGTAGCCAAATCCCTGCCTTGAGAGTCCTCTGGAAAGAAAGCCTCCTGTCCTGAAGCTCTGATGTGGAAACCCTTTAAGTTGGTTATGCAATTTTAATGATCCCGTGATGCAAGTTCCTGAGCACTTAGTGATGAGGAAGTGAGGAGAGGTAAGAAAGATACAGAGAGTCCTGCTCCTGCCCAGAAATGACCATCTGAGTATTTGGTTCTCTGACCCCCTCCTGACAGCTGGGTTTTGGCAAATGCTTGGCACTGACCTTCTGAAAATCAAATCCCAGTGAAGCCTTTCAAGATGAGCAGCCAAAAGCCAGAAGTGTCATGGTGGCAAAAGTTGTATACAGACATTAGGAACTATTGGAGAGGTAAAAGAAAGTTACCCAATTTTTTTAGATTATATAGAGAAACTATTTTTTTCCCTGAAGCTGGTGTCATTTCCAGCTCTTTAGAACCAGACGTATGCCCTAGATGTATTTGGTGCATCACGCTATTTTAGGCAGTAATTCGTGACGCAAAATTCATAATTCATGTGTCTACATCATCCCTTTGCTTTAATCCAAGATCCAGCAGTTTCTTTGATGGCTAGCAAAAATAACTACAGTCACTGCAGATGAAGGTAAGCAGTAACTTTTCTCTGAAACTCCCTGGCTGTATTTATCAGGCAACTGCTCGTGTTTTCAGAGAGGTGACCCAATCCTGCTCCCACCACGAATGCCAGCGGCTCCATGGGCTCCCAAGCCCCTACTCTGCCTGTGCACAGTGCCCAGGACAGCATCCTTGGTGCTCCCTTGCATCCTCAAGGGCTGAAGGGGGTCTCTAAACCTCACTAAAGGCACTCCCCCAGCACAGTGGCGTTGTTTTTGGCAGAGGATGCTAAACATTTCTACCCAGGATGCAGGAGGGAGGATGCTCTGGACCACAACAGCTTCTCCATGTTTAGATGTAATTCTCAGAAAAGCATCAGAAGACAAAGTCAGAGGTGTATTCCCTTGCCTGAGAGGTGCGGGCTGTTTGGCCTGTGTCCTATGCAGTGCTGCCGAGCTGCTGTTCAGGCTCTCTGAAGGTGATTTTCACTCCCACCGGCACAGCTAGTGAGGAAGCAGAAGCAGGCCATAGGAGAGCACACTGATACGCCAGGAAAGCTTACCTGATAGTGAAAGATTATGGTACCCAAGTGAAAATGAATCATTCCCTTCCTCTCAGAAGATAAAGCAGAACAGGTTGTGAATACGGGCTGTCTGAAGCACTGGTTTGGATCTGCAATAGGAAGGCTGGACAGAAAGATTTCCAGCTGTATCCCCCCCCACCCCCCAAAAAAAAAAAATCTGACAAATTTTAAAATGCTGGATTGCTGGGATACCCTGGAGCCCAAGATCTCAGTCACTAAAACTTGATGTGATAATTGCTGCTGCTTATGAAAAAAATACATTACAGAGTCTTTCCACCCTTACCTTTACTTTGGACATTGCTCCCCTTGGCATAGTGTGGTCACTCAGGCGGTAACGTTTGGCCTTCAGGGCATGACTGGTGGGTCCTCAGCCTTTTCGGTGGTGTTGACTACCTCTCTCCAAGTCAGCTGTCCAGGGACACCCCTGTTCAGAGCTTCCCCTTGTGTCTCAGCTCTCTCCTAAGGCACACTTCCCTCCGACAGCCACTGCTTACAAAGTTTGCTTTAATGGGTGCTTTTCCCTGAGCACAAGCAGCTCAGGCTTTCATCCTTCCGTTCTGTTTGGGGCACTGGGGACATACCTCACAGCAATCCCGCCGTAACACAGGTGCGTGCTTCCAGCATTGGGAAGAGATGGGCAGTGAGACCAGCAGAACTGCAGCCTGGTTGTGCTGAAAGAAGACTTGCAAACCAGATACATCCTGGGAGAAAAGAATCCCACCTGGAAGGACATTTCTTCTGTCACGTTTACAGAGAAAGGAAAAAAAGGAAGAAAATTCTTTTTTCCCCTTGACCAAAGAAAAAAATGTGTTATCAATTAGTTTATCTTTCTGCAATAGTTAATTCAAGGGCTTTCAGGGCTCAGGGGCTTTTTTTTTTGCACCTCTGCAATACAAGAGGAAGGAAAGATTCAATATATGTTCAAAAGGACAATCAATCTTAAAACACTTCATTGTGCACTTCAAGGAGCAAGCTTTCAATCTGAGGGGCTTGACAGGATCCGCACCTCTCAGTTCTAAAAGTTAATTTTGGTGCTAATGAGTAAATGTGATTTTTCATGGCTGTTTGTACTCCCACCTTGCCCACCAGATGGAAAAATATAAATGCGTGTGTTCACTTCAGGCACTGTCCTGAGGGATGTCAGCAGCACTTTGCTATCCGTCCCGTGGCACAGCGGTCATGGTAGGGGTGCGAGACTCTGGATCAGGGTGCCAGGCAGCATGGGACCGACTCCTCCAGCAAATGTCTTTGCAAAGGCTTTCTGCTCATGAGCTGCCTGGACAGGATCATGCCCCAGAGCAGGAGAGGCAGGATGCGGCCATTCCCACAGGGGAGCTCTGTGTGCAGAGGTGGGGGGGATCCTGCCTGGATGTGGGCTCAACCCTGCTGGCAGCAGAGAGGTTAAGCAGCAGGAGAAGCCTGGGAGCTGCAATCTCAGCAGGACAAGGGCTTATTGTTACAGTTAATTTTAAAATATTGCCTGATTGTTTGGGTACTTTTACTTCTTTGGTGATTCAGCCGTGAGTGGGAAAGATGCCGTGACCCACTGAATGGCCTATCCATCACACCTACTGGTCTCGCTGCCTGGAGAGGGCAGGGACCGCCGAACCTCGGCTCCTGGCACCTCTTATGCTTCCACTGCTCGGCCCCTCAGCTTCCCAGGAGTAATCCAGCCCCACGGTACTGCCTGAAGGAGAGCAATGAGACCACAGTGTCAGCCCCTGCATTAGAAGCAGGGTGGTCACCATCCCCACAGGGATGGTGGGGACCAGCTCAAGCCCTTGCTCAAAGGCCACATCCCTGCGAGAAGGCTGACTCCTCCTCTGCATCCTCGAGCAGCGAAATCCCCTGCTCCTGACATTGTTTTCTCCCATCGTCTCCCAGTCTCTGCTGTTGCCCATGGACGAAACCAAGCATGCAGCTCTCCCTGCAAGGGTTGAGCTGAATCCGCAGCACTGATGAGCAACAAATGCCGTGCATTAGTTACACTGGGGAGAAACCAGAGGAGAGGTTTGTTTCCCAAATACCCTTGCTGCTCATGGTGCAGCATAAGACCCAGGCTTTCCCCCTTGCTAGGGATTTGGAAAGCTGTGTCTGGCCAAAGCCAGCTCACATCCTGCAGAATCAGGCCCCAGACTGCTTATAAATCGGTCACAGGTACTTGAATTAAGAGAATTAATTAAGAAGTCCTTCCCATCCCCTGGAGGTTCAGGCCACAATGAGGCAGGTAGCGTACAGGCCAACACGCAACACTATTAATCCTGAATTTGTCCCAAGTGTGACAGGCTGCCAGGAGCTATTCTTTGTGCTCATACCAGGGGGAATCGCTGGGACAGAACAGACCTTATTCTCCCTGTTTGCAAGGAACAGTTCATGCAAGACATTAAATTTCCTGATGCCATCACTAAATCCCAGGATTCTCCTCATGAGTTATTCAGCACCTGTCACTCTGGTCTTGCGCACCTGTTTTATCATCCTCACATCCACCTCTGTCTTTCAGAGATGAATATGTATTATCTTCCCCATAACAGCTGAATCAAATCCTCTGTTACTTTACTAATGCAGTTCCTTTCTTGAAGATAAGCATACCTATCTCCCAAAAAGATTAACTTCTGTTTTTCATTCCAGGATACTCTGAGAAGTAAATTGCAGCCTGACTCAAACTCTGTCACCAGAGCAGTAAGGGAAGCAACATTTAATGACTTCAGTTGGGATGTGGGCATCCGAAGACAGCCTAGACCAAATGATACCTGGTGCTGTGCCTCTGGCTTGCGTTAGAAAATGCTGCCATAGGGCTACAGGATACCTTTGCATTTACTGTTCAGGGCGAGCTGGGGTAAGACACACTGTGTTACCAAACTGGCCGGGAGACAGGGAGGGTTCGAACGCAGGAGCCTGCATCGGCAGGTGTTGGAAGCTGGGAAAGTGAGTGCAAAGAAGGCTGATGGAAATGGGCCTTCACTAACATGTTTAAGAGCCTGGAAAACGCCTTCTGAATGCACTGATGTGTCAGCATGAGAATTACGAGTCCATCAACAAATGGAGAGCACCCATATGAGCTCTCACCTCACTGTACTGTAATTCTTTTCCAATACATGGTATGAAATCATGCTCCTACAGCATCTTGGGTGCCCTGATATGCCATTAGAAAGACAAGACAGACTCAGCAGCACAGAGGTACTAACTTCCATCAGCAACCTGGCCAACCAGGCAGTTACAGTCTCCCTTTACAGCATGTGAAGCACAGCTTCAGCTTCATCCAGCCACGCTGGGGCCCTAAGGAGCCCTGAAACACTAATTCTTTACAGAAGGAGACCCATGACCTAAGACAGTCCAAAAGGCATCTGAGGAAGCAAGTTTCAGCCATTCTGAATTCTGGATTCCCCTTCTAAATCACTGACTCAGCTAAATTCACAGATTTTGTGTGCATATTAGTTTTCCTTTGGTGGCATTTTCTGATGGGAGGTTATTCTACTGCCCCTTCCATGCCCAGCTCATGGAGCCCAGTGCTCCTCTCCCTCTGCTGCTTCTTGGAGGAGATTGAAGGTGGTGAGAGTGCAGTGATGCAGCATACCCATGCCAACAGGGCCCTTCCACAGAGCATAATAACCTCAGTTAAAAAAAGAGACTAAAAATCTAAAATAAGGCCTTAGAAAGGCTGCTTTGACTTCCACAACTACTGATTCTTTTTTCTGGAGCCTGTTGACCCGCACACACAGTTCAGCAATTTGGTGCCATTGCCTCCTCTTGGTCTTTATAGAATCACAGAATCACAGAATCGTAGGGGTTGGAAGGGACCTCAAGAGATCATCGGGTCCAACCCCCCTGCCAAAGCAGGCTCCCTAGCTCATTGCACAGGTAGGCATCCAGACGGGTCTTGAATATCTCCAGAGACGGAGACTCCAGAACCCCCCTGGGCAGCCTGTTCCAGTGCTCTGTCACTGTGTAGAGGTTCTTCCATGTTTGTGCAGGACTTCCTATGCTCCAACTTGCAGCCATTGCCCCTTGTCCTGTCCCCACAGACCACTGAAAAGGGGCTGGACATTTCCCCATGTATCCCATACTTAAGATATTTATAAACATTAATAAGGTCTCCCCTTAGTCTTCTTTTCTCTAGGTTGAACAGTCCCAGCTCACTCAGCCTTTCCTCATAGGGGAGATGTTCCAGGCCCTTAATC
>VZTU01022414.1:185378-253559 GCA_013400835.1 Zapornia atra
CCCACCATGCAGCCCCACTAACCTGCCAGCCTCCATCGGGGTGCTCCCAGCTCTGATCTCCCCCATCCCCTCTCATCTCGATGCTGCTCACTGGTGCATCCGACACTGCCAGGCTGTACAGGTGCTGCTTTCAGCCCGTTTGCCCAGGGAGGCGGGTCTGAGGCAGTGGTACCCTCTGTGTGTGCACGTGCTCGTGCCTGTGCGCCAGCCCATTTGGGAAGCTGGGGGCTCAGAAATGGCAAGCTCTTACAGGTTTTATCAAGACGAGCGGGAGGACTCGGAAAATGCCCTCATTGAAGGGAGATCTTGAGCTGAACACCACCTTAGTGGACGCTGGAGAAGCCACCCACAAGCCAGCCCATTTTAATGCCTCAATTTTCAGTGCACCTCGAATCCTCCTGGGAACGAGAGAACCAAGCGCGTGAGGTGGACGCTTAGGTGAGAGCCAGCTTGGCGTGGTTGTACTTAGGCTATTCGTGATCGGCACAATGATGGGACAGGTGCAAGGTATCCCTGTACACACCCTGGGCAGGGGGTAGAAGGGGGGAACCCAGGGATTTAGGAAAGGTCAGAGACTGGCAGAGGGTATGGTGAGTCAGGCAGTATGTGCAGAGGGACCGGCATGGGTGAAAAACAGCCGAAATAATCCTACTGGCGCTCTTTAAATGTCATACTCCTGGCAGAGAAACCTTTCACATGTTTCCCTGCTCACAGCTCCAAGCTTTTCAGAGGCACCAGGCTTCTGCTGCTTGGAGGGAGGGGGGGGCTGGGGCAGGGAAAGGAGCGAGCTGTGCCCTGGGAAAATCCTGTGGATGAGCCATTTTGCTCCAGGAGAGATGTAAGCAGTCAGCAGCTTTGCACGATGTACCTCACCCACATCCCTGGTGTCCTCATTATAGGTATTTAAGGAAAACCTTTTGGTTTTGAAGCCTGGAAGATTCTTCCATTACCTTTTGTGACCTCTCTGAAAACTATCCCAACACAACGAACTGCCTGCTAATTGGCAAGGAATGAAATCCCATGGTCTCAGTCTCCCACACGCACGTGCCGGTGGGACAGCAAAAGTCTCTGGGGTGCCTTTGCCCCTTGGGGGAAGGTGGGTGGGAAAGAGATACCAAATCTGGGGCATTTCAAGAGTAACTGAGAGCATACATACATACTTTGCAAAAAACCACTGTCTCATAATAAGCAGCCAGCCTCCCTCCCCCTCATGACAACCCAGAGGAGTCCCAAAACATAATCAGTTTAGGCTGAACACCATGTTGCCTACAAGATTAAAATTAGACTCACGAGGTTTCATCAAGGGAGCGTTTAACTGCGGTGCTCAATCAGGCTGTAAAATCCTCTAATGACAATGGAAATAAAGTCATTCAAGACACATCCCTACATGTCGCAGGGAAGCAAGCCTGCCCTTGGCTACATCCCCTGGCAAAATCACATCAGGTGTCTTGTTTCCCTCCCACCCTCTACACTTGCTGCTGCTTCATGGCCATACCCACCCTGGGCTGAAACTCAAGGCTGGTGTCCAGCTTGGGACGGGCAGCACTTGGTCCTTCAGGTTTGGGATTGTCCTATAGGTCACATCTTAAAGGGAATGGTCTATAAGCAAGAGGCAAATAGGATGAGAGAGAGTTTGGGGGAGGTCCCAACATGACAAGGCTTGTTTGGCTCTTTCAAGACAGCAGAAAAACTCAACAGCAACTGATCTCTGTGTCACACGTCCAGCGAGGTGGCTATGGTAAAGCTGAGAAATTCTCTGGTAAAAAAAGGTGTCAGTTTAGAGAACTCCTCTGTTTTCAATAGCAACCTCTCCACCTAAAGAAGGACGGCTAATGAAATGCTTCCTTTGCCCTATGTGTGTCCCCGCAAGCTAAGCATCACTGGAGCAGCTCTGCTCTTCAGAGACCTTCAAGGCCTCCCAGGTAGAAGTGAAAATAAAATGTAAATCTATGCTACTAAATTAGTTTGGAACTGTCTCCAGTTCTTTTTAACCTTGTCCTCACGAGGCTGCTGCAGGACAGCACTCCCTGAATCAGCACTTTGAAATCACCTTGCTATAAAAATTCATGGGACTTCCACCACCCTTTTCACACCTGGTTGTGCCCTAAGAAAGTTGTGCTTTTAACACTACTCTCCTCCCAGGTTTCAGCCTGATTTAATACAGAAAGGGCTTGCCTTTTCACTACTCCCACCTCCGCGTAAGTCCCAGGGATGCATGAAGCAGCCCGAGTGACATCCAATAATCAGGTGGCATCTTGCTCAACCCCCTGAGGTACCAGTGGTACCCAATCCAATTACACATCAGACAGAGAAGTCATTGTGTGCATCGCCCCCAAGCAGGTAGCGAAAACGCAGTAGCAGGTAGCATCGCCTTCTTGCTCATGCAGGCCCTGATCCAGCCAGGTCCCCAAGCACCCGCCTAAATTTAGGTGCCTGTTTATCAACCTGAAAACAAACCTCTTTTGCTGCATGGGTAAATGCTTTGTTAATCAGGGAACTTGTGTAAGCTGTGAGGATGTTTAATATTCAAATGCAATTAGCATCTAGCAAGGGAGGGAGCATGGAGTGAGTCTCATCCTGATTTAGCAAGCTCTGGGGAAAGCAAGGACAGCTCAGCCAGGGGTAAGGGACGAAAAGTCTGTCCTACCAATGACTTCCAGAGTTTGCAGGGACTTTATCCTCAGCAGCACGCAGAGGTGCTGGAACTGTCAGAAGGGAAATCCTTCTCCCTTCCAGCTCCTTGGTGCTGCTGTAAGGGGAAGGGCTCTTATATCGGATGCTTAGGATTTCAGGCTTTCTTCTGACAGCCAAGATATCCCGAGGTCAGCAAGGGCGAGTTTTAATGGATACTTTCTTTTAACTCTCCGGAAGAATGAAGCAAGAAGGGGGTAAAATCTTACATTCATCTCATTACACTCCTTAGATGAGTGGCTTTCGCATGACAGAGGAGCTTATGGCATTTACTCTTTGGTGCAGCAGCAGTGACATAAGAGAGAAAGGGGGAATACGGCAGCGCAAGTGTGTCCTCCTACTCCCAGCCTCTCCGGCTGCTGGTTACTGCTCAGGATTAGCAGCTTGCACCACTGCAGAGCTGGGTGAATCAGAGCCACCTCTGATCATTGCAGTCCAATGCAACAACCAGCTACAGAGCAGACTGGCGTTCAGAGGTGCTTCATGGCCGTGCCCTTCTCCCTCTGCCTTCCCAGGCCAGAAGCAGGGTTTATTTCTCATCCCTTTAATCCCTCTCTCTTTTAAGAGCCTGTGTGATCACAGCCGGTGGACTACAGGGCTGCTGTGGGCACCCAGGGCTCCCTCGCAGCTCAGCAGTCTGCCAGAGAAGACAGGGATTTGTTCTGGGCAGTAGATTCCACTGGATTTCCATATAAGTCTTTGCATTCCCATACACACGTGACATACCTGCATGACCAGGGATGAGTGATGGGAGAGGAACGGCGGTAACGTGCCACGCTGGGCAAGCAAAACGCAACCCTGGGTATGGCATGAAGACATAAGAGGATTCCATTGGTGAAACAATCAGGATCCTGCAACCCAAATGACAGTCATCATCTCCCTGCCTCTTTGCAAGAGGCTGTTATTTTCCCCTGCCAGTTGTAAGGGTTAAGAAAAGGAAAGGGAATTGCTTCTGTGAAACGGCAATGAAAGCCCAGAGAGTGCAGGCTCCCTCTCTGACACACAGCTTGCTCTCGTGCAGGGCTTCTTAGCACTGCTGCTCTTCTTGTCTTTACAAGCAGGGCAAGCAGTTGACTTGAGAAGACAGATATTTTTCTTGATTCGAGTTTTCTGGTAAAAGACTTGCAAAAAGCAAAGTCATTTCAAAATCAGGAGCTAAAATTAGACTTTTTTGATTATTTTTTTTTTGTTCTCTCTCCCCTTTATGGCTTTTACAAGCAATTACCCACTTAATGTTTTGAAATTATACAAGAAACTTCAATAGCAATTTTTTTTCTCTTTTCCTTTCCTGCTGCAGCTCCTTGAATGTGAAGCCTTAAAAGCTTTTCCAGAACACACAACAGCGTGAGCAAATGAATTTGCCATTTTCATTCTCTTTTTTTTTTTTTCTAAATGAATGGGAAGCAGCAGGATACTTGTTCATCATTAAACTTTCTTCTTTTTTTTTTTTTTTCTCCCCCTTAATTTCATAGTGGTGAAGTGAGTCTGCATGACTGCTCTAGAAACTGAAGGCAGGATTCTTGTTTGCACCACGGCCCCTCCGCGTTGCTGTGGAAGCACTTCTAAAATAGCAGCGTTGGGCTATTACGCCAACGCATCTCTGGAGCCTCTTCTTTCTTATGGCAGGGTGGGACACATGGGGTCGGGGGAGACAAATTTAGCTTGCCTGCTCATGTGACCATCCCACATGATGCATAACCCATACAAAGAGCTGAGCCACGTGAGGAGATGGGGTTCCTGTAATGCAGGGCTGCAGGAGGTGGTGAGCTAGAGCCACACAGCAGTGACACGGCATGCATCTGGTCCCAGATGTGGTACTCCCCTGGTCAGGCTGCATCCACCCTGTGGAGTCTCAGAGCATGAGAGAAGCTGCTGGGCTGTGTCACCTGCTTGCACTGGGTCTGAGGGTGCAATGAGAGAGCCAGCCACCAGCACTTCATGCTGCCCGAGTGGTGTTGATGTACCTCAGTTATCAGGTGGCTGCCCCCTCCCTGGCAGTGTCCAAGGCCAGGCTGGATGGGGCTTTGGGCAACCTGGTCTAGTGGAGGGTGTCCCTGTCCATGGCTGAGGGGGCTGGGACTAGATGGTCTTTGAGGTCCCATCTATCCCAAACCATTCTCTGATTCTGTGATTCCATGTGGATGGGCACAGGGTGTTGGTGAAAAACCGTCTGGGTTGCGAGCTTTTCTCCCACCACTTCCCCATGGCTCTCAGTGTACATTTTGGGGCACTTACCTTAGTGGGGGAGGCAAGTCTAACCTTTCCCACTTGCTCACATTGTTCCTTGGAGGAGGGTTTTTGTTTGCTCCTTTCTGACTATCACGCAGACGCCTACCTGCTAAGATCGCGGCACCGGATTGACACCGAGCTGGCAGCGCTTGGCTCTTATCACTTAGGAGGGAAAGGTGTTTCTTTTAGACACCGAGCGGTACCCGTCTGAGGCGCCAGCTCTGCAGTCTGTGAATGAAAAGCAAAGGTTACGCACAGCCAAGCCACACAGCTGGGTCAGGGAGATTAACAAAACAACTCTGATTCTCTGCTCTGCTCCGAGTCTTCCTGCAGACAAGAGGCAGCGTCGGTGTCCACACTGTAAAGACATGTGTTCCTACCTTGACCGCCCACGCCCAGGACCCCTCCAAAATCCCCTGTGGCAGGCAGTCCTTTGCTTACACTCGCTCCTGACCCCCCAACCACCTTTGGTGTAGTCTGACAAGGCTCTGGAGAATAAAACATCTCAAACTCCCACATGCCACGTTGCACACCCCTGTTCTCATTCAGAGTGAATTTTCTCTCAGGTCACAGTCCAGTGCAACTTCCCACTCCAGTGCTTAACTCAGAGTCTCTTTTTTCCTTACCTTGCCACCTGGTACCACCTAAACCAATTTACGCCTCCTGTGAGATCAAGGCATTCAGAAAATACTGTGCACACAGCTTCAGGAAGGCACCTGCCTTAGGACCCTCATGCTTGAAGTCATACAACGTTCTCCTCATCCTTCTTTTTGCTGTACCTACAAGACGTAATTTCTCTTCTCACCTGATGCAAGGTCGGTCAGGATGCTTGCCCCAGAGCTGGCTGGCTGGATCAAAGATCACCTCAGTTGAGGTCTTCTGCATCTGTCTAGACTGGAATCACCCTCTAGGTTTCTCACTGGCACAAGGGCTGAGAAAACCCCTTCACAGTGTTTTTCAGCTGGGTCTGAGCAGAAAAGGAACTCACACAAATAAACATCTATCTTCAGCTTCTGCGGTGGAAGGGCAAGAGTTGGCCGGTCCCTCTAGATCTAGACCCAGCAAAGCAAGAGATACTGAACTTTGTGCAAGACCTAGAAGAACACGAGGAGGGAGGGAATCCATCCTGCAGAGCCCAAACTTCCCCAGTACCAATCTGCCACAGCCAGCAACACTCTGAGCGGAGGGAATGGAAATACAGGAAGACGGTTACTCCAGTACAGACGGTAAAGGCAGCAGCCTTGCACTGACCGCGAACACATCAGTACGCTGTGATTTTGGATTTCACAAAGGATCCTTCTCTCACAGAAAGGCTCATGTACCTGTGTCAATGAAGACCTCTGGATGCATCTCATTCTTGCCACCACAAACAAATAAAGAGGAAATTAAATCAGAGGCAGGTAAGAAAGGCTCCGCCCTTCCCTCTCCTCTTTGTAACCAAACACTTCAGAGTTGCTAGGAAGAGTACAGAGTAAAAGACAACTCCAGAAGAAACACAAAGTTCCAAAAATCGTCACAACTCAGATTTTTATTCAACAGTGAAGTTGAAGGGATATATTATTTTTTTTTTCCCTTCAGGACAAATGGTCCAAATGGAAATTAAGTAAAAATATTGTCCCCGAAAAGTACTCAGAATGAAATTAGTTTTCATTAAATATATCTGTTTGGCAAAATAAAATAAAAAAATTAGAACCCGTACAAAAAAAATCCCTTGCAAATTCTTAACACTGTAGCAATGATAACAATGTAAACCCAGATGTTTGGCAGTTGTAACTGACTTGTGGAAATTACTGTTGAACTTTGGACCAAGAAAATTAAAACTCACTTTGAGTAGCAAGAAGCCAATTTTAGAGGCAACTGAGGTTTAGGGAACGCTACAGGGACGGGACACACTAGTGGCTTCATACAGTTTGTGCGAGTGATCTGCTAGTATAGGGCTATTTAAGAGCTGGGAGGAAAAGAAGTTAAAAGCTGTTGCAGCATCGCAGAGTATGGTACAGCAAAAACCTGCAGACTTTCCGTTCTGGGAGCCAAACAGTTGGGTGAAGGCTGGCGGCGAGAGTCGAGATGCAGTGGAAAGAGTAATGACAGTGATGGATGATGCAAGCACTGGGGAGCGGTTAACGATTTTCATCATCGCACTGGATTCAGTTGTGGGCAGGCTCTTGGGAGTGTCTGGGGAAATCTTCTGCTTACAGTAGCTGCTTCTGCTCCCTACCTCCCTCCTCTTTCCAGTTAAAGCCTCTGCCCTGCCAAATGGGTTTCACAGGCATGCAGTTCGGTAACGTTGTCCTTTAGTTAAGAATGTCTATTCCCGTATTAAAAATGTAAAAAAAAATTCCTGGGGAGGGGGCTTCTTTGTGGCTTCTCTTTGCCTAAAGCAAGGCCAAAGGCCCGCAATTACAAGTTAATTAAAGCAATGTGGATTTGGATGAGCAATGGGGGAGATGGGAATGGGGAAGGGATGCAAGGAACAGGAAGGAATGCAAGTTGCAAATGTCGCTAGGGTTGCAAGGAACAGGAAGGAATGGAAGTGTTTCTACACCCCTTCCCAAAGCCAAAATCCAAGGTGCACAAGTGGGTTTCTTTTCTCCTCACTCTCTTCTTTTTTTTTTTTTTTTTTTTAATATCTCTCCCGTTATAATATTTCCAGTTTTGAAGCAAGTTTCAGTGGCAGCCTCAGTTACAGTCATAAACAAAGTCGTAGTTGCTGGGCTCCTTTGGGATAGGTGGGGGAGCATCTGGGATCTGTATGTTTTCCAAGTCAAGGAGGCGTAGCTTTATCTCCATGCTGAGCAGTGTGTCTAAGTCATTCCGTGTTAGATCACTCAACATATCCTTCCCAAGGAGGGCGTTCAGCCCATCGGTCCATACGCAATACTGCACAGGGAAAAGACAGAAACTATCATTAACAGACTTTCCAAACACAGAGTACTTGTCTGTCCTGGTCCTCTACAGCTACTGCTCCTACAGGGACTTAAAATGAGGTTGATATCATTAGCACATATCACAAAGAAGGCATGTTCCACTGAACGGCTCAGAAAACAGGCAAACAATTCCCAAAAACCAGGGAGAAAGTACAACATTTTGTTGTTTGGTAGATAGGTATCTCCTCCAAACTTCTTGTTGAATAAACTTCCATAGGTATGGGATAAAGAGTAACACTTATCTTAGGACAACGAACCTCTGGAGAGATCTCACCAATGCCCTCTCTTTCTTTGAGCCTGATTACCTTGTACCAAACTTTAAATCCTAAGACAGCTAAGTTAGGTAAACTGAATCCCACCCAAATCCTTCTTGACTCTTTACGTACGAAACCTGTACCAACTATCTAGTTTTATCCCAGTTTGCTTTCCTATAGATTACGTGGTATCAACTGACCTACACAGACAGACCTATACCCACTTCACCACTGTTTTACATGAAATAACGTATTATGAAAACTGCAGAATCAGCCAATGCTGTATCTTTCATGAAGGTTAAACGCCAAGCTACCTGGTGTAATTCCCAATGCCACAAATGCTGAACTCTCCTCTAAAACCCACTCCTTTTTGTTAGCTTTTTCCTTATAGGAGATGCCATCTTTCCCAACAGCTGACAGCTTGAGATAAACATGGGCTGAACAACCATTTTAAATAAGGAACAAACCCAAGGGAGATTGGCGATCTAGAGTCAACTTCTATCAAATAAGTTACTTCCATTTATTGCTACAAGCCATTTAGTCAACTATGAACAGAAGTGTTCAAATGCTATCATCTAAAAATAAAGATTTCAATCATGAACTTGTGTCCTAGTTTGCAGGAGAAAATTAAATCAACTGTAACTGCATTTTTATCTTACAAATACTTCTGCTAGATTTCATGCCAAAAAATGGATTTTAAATTTAGCTGACCATTTGCTACATGATCCCGCCAAGTTTAAAGATAGCCATGGTTGACTTCATCCCACAGCAGAAATGAGAATTATTTTTAAGGACTATGTTTAAGGAAGAGAGAGAAAACCCCCTCTCCATTCTGTGATTCTATGATTGGGGTATGTCTTCATCCAGAAAAAGGGCATGTTTTTAAAATAGGATGGTTAACACACTTCAACATCGAAAGTGAAATCCGACCCATTTAAGTCACTAACAACACCATAGCAGAGTTAGGATTTCACCTGGGGTGCTGGTAAGCTAAACCACAGCTTTAATATGAGATTAACTGGATAGAAGAGACGTTAGGGTTCAGGCTGTCCCGCTAACAAGTACCAGGGAAACAACTTAACCTGCCTATTCTAAGCTCTCAAAGTGTGTCACCGAAGACTTTTAAAGCATGCAATTTTTGTGCAGTGTATGCAGAACATCAGGAGAAGAATGGCACTATCCTGGAAATGTAATTATTTTTGAACAGACTATAATTTCTTTTGATTGACTTGAAAGCTTTCTTTGGGAAAGTTTTCCCAGAGTTCGCTTTTGAGGCAGAAAGGCAGAAGGCTCTGCTCAGGTTACAGAAGTGCAGAGCATCCATTCAACAGATGCGGCCCTTGACGTAAATCATCCATCACCTGCCCAGAGAGTATGGCCAGTGCTTCCCCTGGGGAGGAATCCCAGTGAGGCTGCAAGCAGAACTGCCTTTCTCTCCTCATCCAGATATAACTCATTCTGGGCCCACAGAAACCAAACTCTGGCCACAATTCAAATGAGCGCAACGGCCTGGGAAAGGGGCTTCCTCTCTAATCTCCATATTGGCAAGTGCATCTGATTAAACTCCTGTACATTTTGAGCAGAGAGAAATCCTAATGAGATGGTGGAAAACCAGAGGCATTCATTCAGAAGCTTTTTTCTTTTTAATATGCAAAACAGACTAAGAGCCACTGAAAAATTAATTTACTACAGATTCATTTTCATAAAACTCCAATGAAACCTAATTATAGACTCCCTCATCAGTTTCTCTGTCAAAAATCAAGGATAAGATTAATCCACCTTTTTGCTATGTAGTTGAAACCAGCTATTAGTATTTAAATGAAAAACAAATAACGATGGAATGATCTCACAGTGCTGATTCCTCTGGCTAGCAGTAAGCTCCAACAGATGGCCAAGGGTGTTGCCAAACTTCAGTGTGTAAGAATGAGGTCCAAATCTCAATGATATTGGTTCAGTAATGAGGTTTTATTAAAGTAATACCTTGGGAGTCAAGTCCGTGGAGCCAGGCAACCAGAAAGGTTGTGCAGGCTTCATCCATCTGGATGCAGCCCCAAGCAGCCTGGTCTGAGCTCATCACTTAGCTGCTTTGAGCAGGGGATCAGACCAGCTTTCCCCCAAGGTCCTTTACAACCTGATTAATCCTATGATTCTCACTCAATCTTTGTTTTTAGGACAGACTCAACTCCCACATTCAGACCTCACTCTATAATCATCAGGACTGTTGAAGTGCTTGGAAAAGACCCCGTTAAGTCTGACCTGAAATTGTCATGCACTAACACGACTCCCAGTGCTTCACACAAAGCCTTCTGCATCTTGAGAAGTCACCCAGCAAACCTCCCAAGCTGACAACGCTGCCAAACAAGCAACTCTACTGACAAGCATCTCAGTTACTTTGATGCAGTGTCATGGGCTTCATAACATGCTCTGTGCCTTTCCTTGTGGGTGCTTCCTCTGAACATTTCACATTTCCCATTTTTGCCTTCTTTTTTAGACTCAACTCTACTGTAGGACATGGAAGAGTACAGAGGAAGGGAGATGCCCTTTTGAAAACATTCACCTGGGAACTATGAGGCAGCAGTCTCTCTGAATGTTTTCTCTGCTGCTGCCTCTGGACATTTTAGTTTTTTAATGGTATTAATTTTGTTTCAAAGAAGCTGCACAAGATCAAGAAGAGAAACAAAGATAATAGGTGTGTTAGCGTCATCACAAGCAATTGGGTTAGTGCATCTCCATCCTACTGCATGTCAGTGGGGTGCAGGAGCAGATTTTGAACATTTGGACTGTTAAAAGACACTTGTAGCCACAGGCTGGATTTGGGATGCAAGTGGCTGAAAAATCCATTGATTCTCTTGACCATTTGCTCTTACAAGCTGAAACAGATGAGAATTCAGTTTCTGGAGAATTTATATAAGAAAGAGTCTAACATATGTTCATTTCAGAGGATGAAGGCAATCATGCTTTGCTTAGATAGCACATTATGCCTGGGATCCTATTGCTGCTTTCTCTTAGATCAGAACTGACCAGCAAGTATTTCTCTGGAAGGACCACACTTGAAAATGAAACTGAAGTATTAATCCCAGATGAGCATAACTTAATTTCCTCCCCTAAAGTGCACGTTTATTTGAAGGTTTTAATCCAGAACTGCAAATGTGGAAGCTGTGTAACTAAATACACTTCACTTGTAATGCAATTTCATGCACTTTAATAACACTACAGTGTAACACAGGTTAATGCAATCTTCTGTCTTTCATCATCTTAACACAGAGTCCTGAACTGAGACCAAGTGTGATACCACAAAATGAGTGTGTAAATGGAATGCCAACTGTTGTTGCTTTTGAAATAAGAAGGAAAAACTATTCCTCCTTTATTTTTTAATATAGTGCATTCTGCTAAATCTTTACTTGGAGAGAAAGACATTAAATTCTTCCATGTAATTAGATAAACTAGTTCCATCACCTTCCAAAAGTGAAACGATGCTGGCTATTTCCTTGTGTTTACAAGTAAAGCAAGGAAGCAGGGAGGAGGCTGTCATTCTTCCTTACTATTGGTATTGACACTCTTCACACAAGCTGAGACCCTTTGCAAAACAACCTCCCCTGGAGACTCAACAGAGAGGACCTTCTATGATCACCTGTCATGAACAGTCTTAAGCAATGTGACACTACGAAGAAGTGGATATGCAGCTCTGGAGAACACAAATTTGGGCTGAAATTGAGAACCAGCAATGGTGTGACCTCCCCTGATTGTGTTGGCACCATCAATGTCAGCTGAGGATGGCACTGATTCTTTAGGAGGTTGGCTGTACAAATCTTTGGCGCTGAACTAAAGTTCACTAAAATGAA
Source organism: Zapornia atra (assembly GCA_013400835.1). Classification (NCBI taxonomy): domain Eukaryota; kingdom Metazoa; phylum Chordata; class Aves; order Gruiformes; family Rallidae; genus Zapornia; species Zapornia atra. The sequence goes on from VZTU01022414.1 coordinate 197,322, forward strand.
CACACAGCAAGAATCCTCCAGGGCAGACCAGACCAGGAGTAATCTTTACTAGACCAGGAAATGGTAAGCAAGGTCTGTGGGAATTGTGAGGTTTGCCCAAGCCTCTTTCTCTCTTACCTATGGTTCTTATTTCAGTAAGGCTTAGAAATACTGACCTGTGATGTACCAATACAAAACATGTTCCTTCTGTGGCTCAGGATATGCATGAAAATTGCAGAAGGTCTTGCTCCCATACTTGCTCCCTCTGCTTTCACTTTGTTGTAGACAATGACACACATTCAGACAGACCTGCACTCTGTGCCAGGATGACCATTCTTAAGTTCTTAAAAAGCTGACTGCTGTCATAAAGCAACCAAGAGGGCTCCAAAGAACTCGACTTACCTCATGCTTGTCTGGAGCAATGAAATTCAACTGGCCACTTGAGTCATACAATATAGAGAAAGCAAGCTCTAGCACCTCCTGGAATACAAAGAAACATACATTAATGCTGCATGAGAGAGGCATTAATACATTCAGGTGTCTGTCTTTCCTACTGCTTATCCCCCAAAACAAGGGGAAAAATAGGTTATGATCTGCTCCTGACTGGGCCGATCTGCAGCAGTACCAGACCATTGCAACAGACTGGCACAGCAAGAACCCCTACACAGATGCTTCAGTCAAAACAAACCCCCCCCCCCCCCCCCCCAGTGTGCTGACCATGGCTCGCCTGGTCACAGATTACTTCAGCGTTTGAGCTAGGCAATGGCGAGGACTAAAATCAATATAACCTGTAGCAGTACACGTGCAAAGAGCTCTTCATGAAGACCCATGGTTTCTTTAATTTGTATAGATCAAACTTGAGAAGTTCTGCAAGGTTTGATTCTCTGTGTCAAAAGTCTTGCCAGGACAGTTAATATCCCAGTATATACTTACAGTCTTTTCACTGCTGGAAATCTATTAAATTATTCATTCTCAAGAGATTTCTGCCATTGTGTCTCTACCAGAGCCATACCTGGCAGTCTCAGCCAAACTGAACTATCTAACTTACTTAGTCATAAAGACCCAAATGAATCTTTCTTGTGAAAGAAGAAAAACCAACCCAACTTATCATCTTTTTTCCCCCTCAGCACTGAAGCTGAAAATTTGAAGGTGCCAAAGTAAATTCATTATGCACCGACCTTCCCCGAAAGTCACCTGGACCTGGGTTCCTATGGGGAAAACCCATCCAATCTGAATACACAACGACCTTCCACTGGCCAGCAGTGAGCAAGTCAAGATGTTGTGATATCGTGGTGACTACACATATCACTATAAGCACTGTTACAGGGATTTCATGACCTGTAAGCTACCTGATAGGGATATAATAACCCCGTGGAAAAAAGTCCTGGCTATGGAGGAGAGTTCTGACTAATAACTACTTTGATCTGTATCATACATCCTCTTCATTTTGCCTCTTAAGCTTCCTGAACCCCATAATACTCATTGCCTTTGCTGAGTCTCAGTTGATGGCTGTCCTTACGCTGCTGGCAGCCACAAGAGCATGGCTTCTTAAATTTGCCACACCAAGCTTTACAATGGAAGAACTGACTGCAGGGACTGCAGCACAGACGTTGCCCTAGATTTCTCCCCCTGATCTCCCGGTCTGAAACGGACACAGGCCTCTGGATTTCCGTAGGGGTTATTTCATTTTTGAGCTGGCGTGATTAAGCGCAGCCTCTGTTTCATAAAACTTGCAATCCTTAGGGATAATCTCAGCTGATCAGAGATCAGGCTTCTCATGGGAAATGTTCTTGGTTTCCTTGAGTTTAGTTATTAGGTTCAGCTTGCGGTGTTGCCAGGCCTCAGGAGACAAGTCAGTGTTAAATCCCCAGGGACTCTGCGGGTACTAATAGCGCTGGTTGCACTCAGCAAACAAATGGCTCACAGCTCCCATAGCCTTTTTGTGTTTCAGGCATGTCTCTCAGCCACACCTTATTAAGAGTGATGTCCCTCATTATGGCAACAAATTTACCTCTGCCCACACAAACCTGGCATTATCTCCTCACAGTGGGTTATAAATTACTGACAGGACATGCCAAGTCATGCAACGGAGGTTGTGAAAATAAATAGCGCTGAAAGAAAGGGTTCGTACTGCTACAGCGTGTTGCTCCTGAGTTTTGTGAAGGTCAACAACAATCCCATAGGCCTGGTCCCTGTATATGTGTCCTTTGGGAAATTCCAAGAGATTGAAGTTTTTGTTCATTTCAAAGAAAGGAAAAGGAGAGAAAAACCCTGCCTGAAAGAGGAGTATCCCAGGGAGCCACGGGTTTGGTCATTCCCAGTCAGGCAGAGAGTGAGGAAGGGCCACATTTAGGGCACCAAGCTTCTTTTAATGGGGGAAAAAGGGAGTTTGGCAGCCCTGGCTACAGTTCAGCTTCCTTGCTGGCTGCTCCAGAAACTAAAGACCCAGGAATCCAGGGGCCAGTGTCTCTGTCACCTCAAGCTGTCAGGGAAAATGGAAGCCTGAAGAGGTGAAGTTGCCAACTGGCCCTCCACACTGATGGTTGACCTGGCTAACTTGTCAGGCATCCCCACTTGGTTTTATCACAGTGACAGGTGATTTTGAGTAACTAGAAATTCCTGAAGGAAAACTGGTCAGCCTCTGTCAGCCATCTGTGTCTTTCTCCTCCCTTTTCTGTTGTACTTCTCAACCTTTCTGAGTCACTTTCTACTCCAGCTTTTTCTATCAGTTTCTCTTGCACTCCAGCCTTTCTTCTCTCCCATTCCTCTGAACCTGCTCCTTCCCTCTTTGTTTTGCTGTTCTCTTCCCTCACCTAAATCTGCCAAAGTCACTCCCTTGACACTCCTAACTCTTTCCACCCTTGCACATGTCAGACCTCTGCCTTTCCCTAGATGTCTGGCAAAGGTAACAAACAGTATTTGGACCCACAACATGCCTCTGTCTTGCGTTGCACTGAGAACAGGGGACAAGGAGACTGTGCACCTTCTGCCTGGACACTTCCACTTCTTGGTTTCAACTTCGCAGCGAAAGTTGCTGCAGGTGCTATGAGGGGAAGCTTGCTCTCCCAGACCCAGAGCTTCTCTCTCCTGCATCCTCTGCTGGTCCCTCATGTGGGCCAAAGACAAACTATTTTTGATGATGAGGCATATGAGGTGTCTACGGATGAGATACTTCATGCAACTGGAATGACCTCACTACTCTCTGTCTACTCTGTCGTCAACAACCTCAGAACAACCATGTCTTTGCTGAAGGTTGAGATCACAGCCATGTTATGTCTGTGTTGTAGTTTGGTGTAACTGCTGCTTCAGTGGCTCTTGTAAGCTGCAGTTACAGCTTTCTGCAAGCCCCATATTTTCAAAACATTGATCCATTCAAGGCCAAATTTGAGACTGAGCCTATCAGAGCTGGTCATAGCGCCTCTGTGAATCACATGTAGGAGAAAAAAAAACTGCTGGCAGGCGCACTTTGCCACCGGAGCGGGAGTGAGAAGATGTAACAAGCTGCACAGACGCCAAGGCCAGGCCCGCAGGAGGGGGGGATGAAGAATGTGAAGAGAAAGTTTCCCCTGCAGCTCGTGGTGGAGTCCATGGTGAAACGGGTGTCCCCCCGAAGCCCATGGACGAAGACGGGGAGCAGAGACAGCTATGCCCTGTGAAGATTGATCCACGCCTCAGCAGGTTTGCCAAGGGACTTGTGACTTTGCGGGGGACCAGGCCGGGGGGTCTGGACCCGGACGTCAGCACCCTATGGAGGGGAGAGTCCTGCTGAGAGGCCTGTGGTGAGGGGATGACTCCCCGATAGAGAGGACTCACGCTGCAGAAGGTCGTGGACACGACTCTCGCGTGGGTGGGACCCCACGGTGCCGCAGGGGAAGGGTGTGTGTATGTGGAATGCCCCCCCCCACAAGCTGAGATGGAAGACAGCTTGGGAGGAACGGACTGAAACCCCTCACTCTCCATTCCCTGCCCCCCCTGTACTGCGAACGGGAGGGAAGAAGGGAGCGAATCTCTGATTAAAGTCATGAGTGCGAAGAGGCGAGGGGTGGGGGGAGGAAGTAGAAGTGATAATATCTGGGGAAGAAAAGCAGCTTGTTGGGAATCACCGGAACCCCACTGCCCATTCCCTGCCCCTCCCCGCGCCATGTTGGGGGGGAAGAAGGGAGTAAAATCGTGATGAGTTTTAAGTTTGCTAAGAAGGGAGGGGTGGGGGGAAGGTGCTTGAAGACCTGGCCGCTTCTTATCTCGTTCCGGTTCACTGGGTGTAGTAGTTGTAGTAAGTAGTAATAAATCACCTTTCTCTTTCCTTTATTCTGTGCTGCGTCTGTTTTGCCCATTGCACTAATTGGAGAGTGAGCCCTCTGTCCTTATCTCAAGTCCTAAGCCTCCCAATATCTATTTTCTCCCCCTTTTTGGCTGAAGGGGGGAGTGAGCAAGCGGCTTGGTGGGTATTGGGCCTTTGGTTAGGGCCAAAACCACCACAGTCTGCTAGCCAGAGCCAGACAACTATTGCTGCATGTAGTAGCAGGGAACTTGTTCAACCAACAAGAAATAAAAGGGGAGAGAAACTGCAAAAGAAGAGGGAAGTGAGCAGAATCATTTCTGCTGACTAAAATGGTACCAAGCCCGAAGCCTGCCACATCAGCAAATAAAGGTTGATAAAACACTTAGAAATAAATGGCAATGTTTTTTCCAAATTCTTCTCTTGTGTTTTGCTTTGAAGGCTGCAAAATCTAATTTATTTAATTTTCTTGAAATTCATTAATATTATTTCAGAGTCAGAAATGAGGGCTTTAAAATTAAACCTAATTTAAAAACACAAGCAAGATGAAGAACAATAGTTTCAGGTCTGATCCTATCAAGTCGTTCCCGCTTCATATGCATGCAAATTCCAATTCAGTTTAACTCTTATTTATTTCTCAATGGTCCCTCTGGAAGAATAATGGCCACCTGCCTGCAAATGAAGAGACACTGAAGCCTTTGTTATGGATGTTCTGCCACTTCCAGCTATGTTCATAGCAGTGGCATTGTGCCATTCCATTTCCTTTTCTGCCAATGAATAAACGCTAAGGTGGTCGTTATGTATGTAGAAAGCAAGCACAGGATGAAAAGGGCCTCTTAAACAAATATATCACTGATTGGGAAATTTCAGGAAGTCTGAGGTTTCATGCAACAAACTCAGCCAAACTGCATTCTGTGTCTGTGCATTTTGTTGTTTGTTGGTTTGGGTTGGTTTTGGGTTTTTTTTTTAATTTGCATTTCATTGACTACATTAACCTGGTACTCCACAAACAATCATGTGTTATTCAGACCAGGTCACTTAAGCAGTTGCAATGTTGTGCATGACATTTTGGTTAGGAGGACAACTAATTTCACAAATTCAGTGATCCTCAAGGGAAAAAATAAGAAATTGAGGAAGGAAATAAAAAAAACCACAAACCACGCTCCAAAATCCCCCATCACACCAGAAATAGTAAAACCACCATTAATTATTATTGCCAGGATCAGAAATGGAATTCTCCAGCTGTGGATGCAGCCATGCTACCTATCAACTCCTGATTTTCACATTCCCAGCCAGCAGCTTTATGCCAGTCCAAAGCAATTTTACCTGAGGAAATGGGGCGATGCTGACAGCTGAGGACAAACTCATCTGCAGAACTGCTATTTAGCATTAAATACTATCTAGAAATTACTGCTCCATGAAGATGACACATTTCCATCACTGCCACCCACTGCTTTCCTCCTCATCTTTCCTTTTTTGTGCGGACATATGAGTGCTAAGACAAGAAAGCACTAAAAATACTTCATATGCATCATAGAAATGCCCCAGCCAAACACTGTTGATGGTTCAGCTATAACATGAGGTAGGAGTTGTATGCAATCTATTGTGTGCATGTGTGTTAGTGACCTGATTCAGAAAATCAACAATGAAAAATACTCCTAGGATTTTTTTCTCCTGGCTTGGCTTGAGTTTTTTCATTTCCAACCATGTAGAGTCAATGCTGAAAGGAGATGACAGTATCCTGATAGACCTAAGGCAACTTGTGTATGAGAAACACATGCCAGGAATACTCAAGGTGTTCTGCATATCTACGTATGGATAAGGAAAGAAAAGTTGCAGTTGTGAAGCTACAACAATTGTGTGATGTGGTTTTGACAGTGTCTTTGCATTTTCTGTGGTTCCTATCAGAACTGGGTTTTTTCCAGTACATATTTAAACACAAATAAAATGCATTTTAGTTTTGAAGTGCTGAAGCAGGTACTCATTAACTTTAACATACTGGCCATCAAAACATCCTTCTAGTTGGACTCAAAATTTCTCAGTTTCAGGCAACCAGAAATTTTGATTCAAACCCTCTGATCTGGTTCCCAGACCTCAGGGTGTGGTTCTAGAACATCATTAGTGTCTCACTCCTCCCTGTAACGTCAGAAAACATGACCTGATTAGAATATGTTAATATGTTAAGAAGGAAGACTTATTAACATACCTCATACAATATGGTATGAGGACCACCACTACCCAAGGTACCAGACTTTGGTAGTAAGTGAATTTTCTCCTTGCTGCAGTGGCAGTTCTTAGTAACAAAACTTCAAAATTCTGGCACTGTACAATTTGAGTCCTACTGTCAGCTCACAGCTCTTGATCTGAAACTCTGAGAGGTACCATAAATCTAATTTAAGCTGACCATTGTCTTCTACTTACTTTTTTCCCCAAATGCACTGCTGAACACATCTTTATATACCTCATTGATTGCCTAGTGTTTACCTTACATCCTTTTATTGGCAGTTGTTTTTCTACCTGACTGGACCTGCAGTTATCATCACTGAATATGACCCCATCAGAGAATACAGCTAGAACATACTAGTTATTAATCAGAGACTATATGAGTAGGTACCACCAAGTCAATGCTGCTTTGCTTTAGATGTAGAGGACATCACTCTTGAACACTACCCTAAGGTGCTCTGGGCATATCACAATGCACATCTGCCATGAAATCTGAGTAAAGGAGCGGAGGCTTTCCTAATAAATTAACTCAAATGGTCTGTGGTGCAAACAAAGTGTGTGAGAATACACAGAAAGGTGGCAGGCTGGAATGAAAAACACCCGCATTACTCCTGAGAAGGTCAAGTTGTCTGGTGTGTATCAGTAACAATTTGAGAAGCGTACCTTGTTTTGTTTAAGAGCTCCTTTCTCTTTCATGTGAGGGCAGTCTTTCCCAGTCACCACAGCTTTTATATCTGCCACTGGCACTGCATAAAAAAAGAAAGAAAAGCAAAAACCCAAAAATGAGTTACAACCGAGGCATGTAAAAGCTAGAGAATCTAAAAGGAGGCAAGACTAATGTGACAAAACTGCCACCTCCTTTGCCATTTCCAGCATGTTGTAAGAAAGAAAGGTAGAAGAAAACAACTAAGATAGGAATCAGTGCATCTTGACAAAATTTCAGGCATCTGGTTAAAAATATGAGCTTGCTTTTTCTTCCCTGCTGAGACTACTTTGGGTTAAGGGTGTTGCAGATGGATGTGTACCCGGTGTCTGGACAGATTTTATGTGTACTTGTGTATCTAGAAAATGTATCCTGTTTTCTGCCTTACTAATGTAATATGCCTGCCCTGTAATATGCCTGCTCTTGCCTAGGCATCCATGTAAAATGTCTGTTGAAGAGAGGATGCTGGGCAAGCTGGACTCCACCTCATTGGATGATGTTGCCCTTCTGTCAAGGCCTGTATGAATATTTAAAATAGTTTTCTATTTCACTTCCATCAGCAGTTTAGTCACTTTCTGGTATTAATGCGAATAAGGACTAGTCAGGCTTATAAAGACCTGTCCCAATTGCTTTAAAATGGGAAATGATCAGACATCCTTAAACAAAAAAAGGTAAGAAAAAAAGTATTGGAAGCTGCTGCCACACTCAGACTCACTCAGAGAGTGAGGTCACTAAAGCACAAACCATAAATTTCTCCTGGTTTCAAGTGGAAGTCAATTTTCCAACAGTAATTACATTATGGAGAATCTATATGCTCCACAATAAATGCTCCACTTTACAGTATGGTCAGTGAGTGACAGTTTCTACAATCTATAAATAATCCATTATCCTTGTGGCTGTGGAAAACCATCATATACATAGAACAGCATAATACCATGAAAGTCTGTTACTGCCCAGTTCTTTACAAACTATAATGGAAATACTGGAGAGGAGAAATGCATTTTCTTTTCCACTGGGTACAGCAACACCATGGATTTTATTACAGCTTACCTCAGTGCTGTGGTTAAATAGATAGCATGGGATGTAGTAGACATTTTTAAAGGACTTTCTTTGCATGGGAAACTAAAAAAAAAGAAAATTATTTGGCTCTTCCCTATCCAACTTTGTCTTTCTTTAGACTCAGCATCTCATGCTGTCCTTCTGCTGACTTTTTATGTCCCTACGTTTTGGTAAGACATGATATTTTTGGGAGGAGAGCCACAGAGATGATCAGAGGGCTGGAGCACCTCTCCTATGAAGACAGGCTGAGAGAGTTGGGTTTGTTGAGCCCGGAGAAGGGAAGGCTCCAGGGAAACCTAACTACGTTCTACCAATACTTAAAGGGGTCCTACAGAAAAGTGGGAGAGGGACTGTTCATCAGGGAGTGCAGTGACAGGACAAGGGGCAATTGCTTCAAGCTGAAAGAGGGCAGGTTTAGGTTAGGCGTTAGGAAGAAATTCTTTACTATGAGGGTGGTGAGGCCCTGGCACAGGTTGCCATGAGAGGCTGGGGAAGCCTCATCCCTGAAGTGTTTAAGGCCAGGTTGGATGGGGCTTTGGGCAACCTGGTCTAGTCAATGTTACCCCCCTCCACACCCCACCTCCCAGCTCCTCCCCCACTTATTTTTGGAGATAGATACTAGTTAGTCAAGCTTGGCAAGGAGGACACAAAATGTTCTATGTTGCTTCCCTTGGTTCCCCATTTTCTTACCCACCTATTCTTTTTCATCTGTTGACCTGCTCCCAAATGCTGACAATGTGGTCGTCATATTCAGACCTTAACTGTTCAAAATTCAATATAGGTCCACACAAAGAACCCCAGAACATTTCTGGAAAATGTTATGTAAAATTGCCAAGCCAGTTTGTCCTGTCACGTTTTGAACAGTAGTGCCCAGGTTATAATCTTAAATCTTGTGATATTCTCAACTCTGTTCAATTAAATTCTGATGTGGGTGGCACTTGCATCCTTTGTTGCCTGAAAACCTGAGATAGTGATGAACTAACCATATTCTTTCTCAGGCTGAATCAGTATTGGCTCTGCCAGCAGGCATGCACAGGGAACATGTGGCTCTGGCCCAGTGGTTCCTGAAGCAGGAGCCTTCTGTCCCTACGGGATCCTGACATTCTCAAGTGAGCTCAAGGGTCTGTGCAAAAATGCAAAAGAAAAGCTTGCAGTCAGGGTCAGGGGTTTGAGCATGGAAATGGGCTCAAAGCAAACAAATCTGGGGACTGCTGGTCTCCTAACTGTGCCTTCAGTTCAAGCGTGACCTTCATGCTGCTTTGTGATGCTACTCTTAACAAGGGCTATTTCTCTAAGCCTCGTCCAGAAAAGCAGCCTCTTCCAGTGCCAATGCAGCAATGTGAACTCCCCATCCTACATTCTGCCAAAGCTGCAGTAAGAGTGTGAAACACCCTTGAGGCAATCTGTAAGGCAACAAAAACAAGGGAATGTGACAGCGAACTTCCAGGTCTCCAGCGTCACGCAGGCTCTTCCTCTCTGCCTCCCACACTGTGGCTGGGAGCACTTAGAAATTATAAAAGGTGCTGCCTGGAGATAGGTTGGGGGAGAAGAGCAGAGAAATTTCCAGTGCCTGAAAAATTAGTCTTTCTGCTATTCCATGAAAGAATACCAACTGGTACGCTTATACAAGCATGCTTAATTTAATAATGCCAAAAATGGCATTTATTACTAATGGAGGTTCAGAAAAGAACAAAAAGAAATGATTCTTTATTCAATTTGTGGTCTTCTGGAGTCACTTCCTGGTGACAGAGCTACACTGGTAACTATCTCAGTCACTGCAAAAAAAAACTTTCCTAGGATTACAGGGTAAACATCTACAACTCATGTCAAAGGACAAAGAAGAAATCTTCACAAGAGTATGATTTTCTGAAGGGCTCCAAAATTACTTAAATCCATCAATTCCCTGGTAGGATCTGTCACAAAGACATGTCCTCTCCCAGTTGGGCACACAGTAACTGTGAGATCCTCTCAAGACTGTTCTCAGCAATCTGTCACCTTTAAGCCCATGAAAAAGACCTCTGTCTGGCAAGGATTTCTCCTTCAGTCACTAAACTGTTTGCCACAGAAGAAACATCTGTCTTCATGGACAGAAAGTGCCTCTGAAGACCCAGCCCAAGTATCTTTATTTGATGTCTGCAGTTAGACAAGCCATCAAAATAACCTGTGTTCCTCCCCATGAAACGCATGATATTTCCAAGCTGAATGAAGTTATAAACTCATTGGAAAGCTGAGCTCAGCCCTCATACACACTTGCTGAAACTAGGAGAGCAGTGTTTGAACACAGGAGGAAGTGCCCTCTGCTCTCAATCTCCATAAAAAGAGCTGTTGATCACATTCTATATTAAGAGGAACCTGCTGCAAGTTATAAAGAGGAATTAGCATAAAAGAAGTAGAAGTAGTACAATCTTTGTGCATGACTTACATTTATCTTGCAAGGAATCATGGGGGACTTCTCCCTGGGGACTTTCTTCCAAGTCTCCGTAGTGCAAGACCTTGTGATTAGGTGAGAGTCGGCAATACCAAAATTTGTCTGTTAAAATAAATGCATTAAACAGGGTCACTCACACATCTTCATAAGCCTTACCAATAGCACAGGAGAAAGCATACTCAAATGAGGCACTACATGGAAGGGCTGTCTTTTTTCTTCCAGAAGAAGGAATGTGTGGGGTGTATGGAAAGTAGGGCAGGGACTTTGCTCAGTAATTTTACTTGATTAAATGAAGCTGGCACTAATATATAATTTTTGTATTGATTTAATCACCAGTTCCAAAAATAAATACTAGCTGGATACAACCGACTTACATGCTATTAGAGACTCTTATGGCCAGAATACTGGCTAAGTAACCACTTCCTTGAGTGGCTAACTTTAATGTACCCATAGAAACTTCATTTTTAGCATCGACTACATGAAAGTTAAGCCCTGCCAGCTGCCTTATGTGGGACACCCAAAAACTGGTACATTTGAAATATCCCATACTTGAAAATTATGACTCACGTCTTTTTATAGACATGGGAGAACACCCCCATATTTATGGAGGGACTGGACATAACAAACATGCAAAGATTTAAAAAGCAGGCATTAACTCCCCTGTCCTGCAGATAACTCTGTGCTTTGCCTGGTTGCCAATATGCATGTGACCATGCAGTCCTGCTCCAGTTTGCATTTTAGACCTTCCAAGGAGATGTATACTTGCATCTCCTGCCACCTCCTGCTTTGCAGGGCATAATTCCACTTTATCAATATTTGTTAAAATCTGCTCCCGTGCAGAACGTTAGCTTTGCAGAGCGAGGGCACCATGCTGCCTAGTGTGTGAGGGTGCTGCTTGCCAATTCCCTTTCTGAGATGGCAAGAATGAGGTTACTCTTCCTTGTCAGAGCACTTTCTGTTTAATAAATAGATCACATAATGTTAAGCTGTCAAAAATACAATCGTGTTACATCCAAGCTATAAATCTGCAAACGCTCAGAGCAAGGCTGGATGTTAAAATGCCAGTGGATGGGGCAGAGGGCTCCTCTAGCTGCTGGCAGCTCTGATGCTGTGCCAGGCAGCAGCCTAAGGGACAATCCAGAGGAAATGTCAGTACTGACACAGCCCTGTGGTGTTGCAATCACCAGGAGTGGATGGAGCCAGAGTTGGGATAAAGCATTGGAGGAGGTGTACAACCACCAAAGCCAGCGTATGTGAGCTTGTTTGGAGCGTCAGCAAAGGATTTCTTGGCTCTATTAGTAAAACACTGGCTTCACGGTCTCAACTGCTTTCTAGAGGGACACTCTCCAGTCCCTTGGCCAGCCATTTAAAATACAATGTGGTAAAACACAGAGAAAGGGAATTCAGCTTTGGTTGGCACAAGCAGGCTTCCACATGCCCTTTTGAACTTCTCTGTCACAGTGGGTAACAAAGTTTGGGGGGAACAACCCCCACACTTCAAACAACTTTCTGAGGGTGTAGCCCCTTCTACAGAAGGGTTTCGAAAGACCTAAAGATGTCTGGCAAAGGTTCAAGAAGACAGTGGGAAAGGTAACTGCTTATCCACTTCACAGGCCTGTAAAGCACTGAAAGATTTATGATAGAGAGCCTAAGGTTTTGTGATGAACACAAAAGAGCTCCTGAAACACAAGCATTAAGCAGTAAATAGGATGTTGCACAGTATGGGGTCAAGAGGAGAAACCCCACTTGCAAAGCTTTTGTGGGGATTTGAAACTGGAGTCCCCATTCAGAAGACTCTCATCTACACACTCAAATAACTTTTCGGACAGTTTGTGTGTCTCAGAAGGATGCATGTGAAACTTTTCTAGATTTATGCCTTTTGCAGGGAACTCTACCAGAACCACATCAAAACCTGATGCTTAAAAAGTACAACCCACTGAATCTGGCAGTAGATCATCATGCCCCTCGACTACCTACAGAAAAGCCTCTCGTAACTGTGGCAGGAGCCTTTCATGTCTAGCTGCAACCTTGTTGTTTATTAGAATACCCCTTTCCAATTCTAAGATTAAACCAATATTTTTTTTCCTAATAAAAGCCAACACAGTCTCACTACCTTCTCAGTGATCTGTCCAGGAAGTTAGTGTAACTGAAAAAAAACCAATACCATGAATTCCTTTCAACTTAGCATAAACAGGGTTGGTGCTGTTACCAAGGGTTTGAAAAAGTTCATCTCTTTAACCTTGGAGGGGTTATAGTGTTGTGGTAACCTTGGTCCTGTTTTAACACTCTGCTCCCATAATAAAGGAGGGAAAAACTCTTCAGTGAAGCTGTCTTGCTCCATTTTTAGGAAGGGGTGGTTTTATGGGAAGAAACCGTAGCTCTGAAGGCTTGTGGAGCCTTTTATAGCAATTCCCCATAACCTCAGGTTAATTAAAGAACTAATACCCATGGACTGTAGCTTGAACCACGCCTGGTGCAATGCTCCTGTGGGCTGACTAATAACTGACACGGTGCCGCAGCTGCGCCGTCGCGACAAAAGCCCTTAAATGAAAGCTACAAATGGAACTAACGAGGTTCCCTCAGCCACAGCCACCGAGCCAGCCTGAGGAAGGCGATCGGCAGGTTAGGGATGGGAAGTAAACCCTGGCTTTTACAACCACCTCAGCCTTAGCCAGCTGGGCTGGGTTGTTTGTTTTTTTTCAGCAGCACATGATGTTAAAAAGGGTTCATCAGACACTATCTCACTTACTTGAGATCTCAGTGCCTTGGAGGAGTACAGTTTTAAATGGGATGCATGCTATTTTATCGTAGTGCAGGTTCTGAACACAGCTTTATTGGAGGTGGAGTGTGTAAAATAAAGCTGCAGTCAAAATAAAAATTATATTCCACTGGCAAAAAGGGCGAAGAAAGCTTAATTACAGAACAGCACATGGAAAGCAGCCAGCATTTACTTTCAGCTCTAAACTGATCAACAAAAAAATAAACAAAAGAAAAAGCTCTTTTCTACCATGATTAGAAAGTGGTGCTGTAAAACCAAAGAAAACCTACTGTCCAAACCCTCCAGAGCTCTTAAACCCAAGTCCACAGAGTTGAAGTGCCAGAAGAGGCTTTAAAGACAGGACAGGTATTTCTCAATAGACCCCGTACTCCACAGCTGGCAGATCTGTGCACATGCACGCAGCTGGAGAGGGGTAACGGTCTGTTCAGGATGGAGTGGTGTTTGTTATGAACCTGCTCCAAAGCCCAAGCCCCTTCTGTGAGCTACAACACTCATTTTGCATTTGGTGTTATTACACCTGCCTCTGTAAAACTCCTCCTCAGAGCAAGCAGCTGCAGGAAGGGCAGGCAGTTGCTCACCACTGAGTCTTTAGAGACGGCATGGGCTTGTGATTTCATGGCAGTTTTTAGACACTACGTCATTTACACTTCCCAGTGAGTCCTTATGTCTTTCAGCTCACTGACCGCTGATGCAAGCAAATTAAGGTGCTGGAGCTTCTTCTTTGGGAAACAGAATTAATCATTCCTGGTTTTAATCTGAAAAGGTTTCAAATTGTTCTGATATCCAGGTAATTGCTAGAGCGGGCAGTAGGTTAAATATATTGCAGAGTATTGTTCAAAATTATAGATGAGGTTAAAAAAACCCAAACCCAAGTAACAAAATCAGCTACAATCTGGCTACAAGAGTAATACTCAAAACTGTGACCATATAGTAGGGCATGGAACATTTTGCTGATAGGCTACAGAGTGCTTGGCCATTCACATAGTGTGTTTCCAAGTGCACTAATGGCCCATGACTCATATGCACCTAACAATGCTATCCCAGGCAAAGAAGTGCTGTAGTTAGTACAGAAGTGCTCTATAGTTAGAAGCTGGGGAGAAAATAGCTCAGATTTTCATGGACAAAAGTCTGAAAGTATACATTTTATCCCATGATATGTTCCACATTACTAAAGAAATTTCTTTTTTGTTGTTGTTCAGAGAAAATCTTCGCAAATTTAGCAATGGGATCAGATTTTTAAAAACCTCCCCTACGAAGAGAGGCTGAGGGAGCTGGGCTTGTTCAGCCTAGAGAAGAAAAGGCTATGGGGGGACCTCACTGCAGCCTTCCAGTACCTGAGGGGAGCATACAAACAGGAGGGGAATCAACTTTTTAAAAGGGTAGATAATGGCAGGACAAGGGGGAATGGATTAAAGCTAAAGGAGGGAAGGTTTAAATTAGATATTAGGGGGAAATTTTTTACAGAGAGAGTGGTGAGGTGCTGGAACAGGCTGCCCAAAGAGGCGGTGGATGCCCCATCCCTGGGGGTGTTCAAGGCCAGGCTGGATGGGGCCCTGGGCAGCCTTGTGTAGATCCAGGCCTGGAGGTTGGCGGCCCTGCCTGTGGCAGGGGGGTTGGAGCTCTATGATCCTTGGGGTCCCTTCCAACCCAGACCATTCTATGATTATATGATACGTCCGTGAAAACATACACACTTGTGTATACTTTAGATATATGTACATGGACTCACCCTCATCCTTTCATTGTGTTGTGTTTCTCTGAGATACTTACTGCAGTGACAGATTTTCCCTCTAAATGGTCTTAACTGCATAGATGAAAGCCAGCAAGCCCTGCGAACTGACCTGCAGCAATGCTGGAGGCATATTTGGCTAACTGGTTCCCCTCAGCGAGTCACGCACTCACAGAGTATTATTTTTTTGATGGGATTACAGAGGGTGGAACTGGATAGTGGTGCTAAAGGAGGCTTGGCAGAAAAAAGGCAAGGTGTGTGTTCTTGTTCAGAAGTGCGAGTTATTTATCCTAACAAGAGATTTTTTTTTCTTTGGTTTAATGTAAGCTTTCTCCTTCCAGGTAGCTTCCAAGGTGCCTTGTGTACTGTGCCTTTAATTTAATGGTGCATATCACCAGGTTTTCTTTCCCTTACAAAAATGATTGCTCAAGAAGCCTCATCTTTGGCTGCAAAACCACTTCAAAACCACACAATTTCTCTATAACCTTTATAAAGCTAAAAGGGGAATTTATTTCCAAGAGTGCACCCAGAAACATAAACTATAAGTGTACTGGATGACAGCATCATAAGTATCTATTATCCTCAATAACATGCCTTTATCTGCTACTTAACTCTACTGGAAATAATAACTTTTGGGGTTGTAAAGCGCTTTGCAGGCTTTTGCTTTAGTCTTCTGCCCTTTTTTTTAGGAATTAACTGAGGAAGGAGAACGCTAAAGAGGTCTATCTGTCAGCTGATGTCCACGGTCAAGGAACAAAGTGCAGATTTGCAGACCTTCATCATCTGCTGTTGAACAATGACCAGAAGGGCAGGTCAGATTTGGCTGTTTCACTTCCAACTGATTAAGAATGCTTAATAAAAATGGGAGTTAGTGCTGCAGTTCTCCTATGAAACGTTGTGAGCAAAAGGCCGTGTAATCTTTGAAAGTGCTAAGGATCATGCTAGGATGACAATGACATTTCTGATTTTCAGCTACAGAGAGATCCTGCTGATATGATAATCCTGTACTGAAACACAAAAGGCAGAGATTTGACTAGATACCTCACAGCTTAATCTTCAGCATCCCCCCATGAATCACCTGTTGGATTGGAGGCTTTCCAATGCCAAGTATTTATGAAAGAGTTTCACCTCTTCTCAAAAGGCCGTAAGTCTGTAAGCTCCCTGCTTATTTTTTTGTCAGTCAAGTTTTTCAACTTACTGTGACTAACCATGTGTGTCATACCACATGTTCAAACAACAGTCTTAACAGAAGTTTGCTCTGGAGTCTTTATCATGGGATAATGCCTGTTAATTATTTTTTAAATGGGCAATTTAATGCTTTCAGCTTCTCCTGTGCAGGGCACGTAGAGGTTCTTGTATGATCTGTAGATTTACATTTGTTCCAGGGTTGTCTCAAGGGAAAAAAAAGACTCATAGGAAAGGCAAAAGAAGCCGTATGCATAATGAAGTAAAACATCTACCTGATCTTAGTATTCTTACAAGTAGGTTGCTACATAACAGGCAAATCATGATGCCTCACAGCACTCCCCATTTCTGTTGCAGCTCTGTATCAACCTGGACGGACAACAGCCCTTTGAGGGCCTTGGTAATGCTCTGTGGCAACTGAACTGGGGGCAGCAGGCAGGTGAGGGGGCTCCTGAACCCCCAGTTAGCACAGGGCACATGTACACAGAAGTGGCTTGGGGGAGAGAAGATAGGGACTGTAAGGCACGGTACATAAAAAAGGATCCCAACTGTATGGCTTATACACCAAACATGCTTGTGTTTACAAACCATACTTTGCTTCTTCATTACACAATGTTAGATCCTACTGAGTTTAGCCCTGGTGCTCTAAATCATCATCTTCTGTAATGGTTGGGCCTTCTCCCTTCCAGGGGGTATAATTTACACTTCTGTTTCAGGGAATCAGGGAGTCTAACATAAATGCGCATGCAACTCCTTTCCATGTGGAAACACGCCCTTCTAAACAGGCTTATGTCTGACAAAACCCAATGTATTTCAGAGATCAAGTTCTCTGAGGCACGGTCATGTGTTCTACTGGTTTGCAAAGAACTGTGAACTATTTTGGCCCTGTATAAATATGCTATAAAAACAATTAACCTGGTGGCCTATGTAATTGGACTCCAAGGCATTATACATAGGAATTTGCTCAAGTGTGGACCAGAACATTATGTTAATTTTTTATTTTTAATTTTTAAATTTTTTTTTTTTTTACACCTTGTCTCCACTCATGTAAGTTGAACCTTATGCCCTCTAAGGCTTCTGATTCTATAAAGCATGAACTAGCAAGAGTTTAAGGTAAAATAAAGAGTCTATCTTCCTCTTGAAGACATATCAAAAGAAGAATGTTCACCACAAACCCTGCTCCTTCCTTAGAATTTGAGTTATTTGCGTTAAGGCTCCCACAGGAATAAAATAAACAGCCATCACTACTAATGGCCGAACCAAACTATGGATTACTTCAGCTACTTTCGCTCTGTGAGTATGCTGCTGAAGGGAAAACATGCATCGTGCCTCCCTATGAAAACCATACAGAAACTCACAGTGGAATATTAATGCTCTTTCCCATAACTCTGTGCAGTGAGCTTCATAGGTGTCTGTAGGTTTGATTGAGAGGATGCATCCTGTTTTTCTGCAACTCAACCATTTCCTAAAGGCTGTGAAATTTTTCAAAACCAACTCCCTGCATTTAGGAAAACTGCCTGCTTTTTTCCTGAGGAAGGAGGCATCTGCAGGGATACTTCTTCTCTGTGAAGAAAGCAGTTTTCCCCAATTGATCTGAAGGTCTCAAATACTGATCTTTGTCAGTTCTTCATCTTAGCTTTTGTTACTTTCTAATCTGTATTGTATTTACAGTGGAAAACAAATGGCAATCTGAGTCCTCACAAAATGGGTTTTTTTCAACGGACATTTTTGGATACAACTTCTAATTAATCTGCTGAATTTACCCTGTGTGCCCATTATTTTGTCCTGAGAAAGAAGTGTGTCTCTCCGAGGGGAAAAGAACCACAGAGAGTTTGACTGCATTAAAATGAGCTGTAAATCTAGCACTGAGCAATGACTCATAGGATTGGGAAAATAATCTCCTCATGTCAATCAAGTATTCATCTGTAGGTACACAAATTACCGATCTAAGTGCTTTTTAAAAGTATATTTAAACACCATAATATATTTAATGTATATGGTAATATAAGACAAAACCCAAGGACAGGCAGTACTAGACAGAGGGCTGCAGAATGAGCTCATCACACATACAAAGGCGGTCCATCCAAGCCTGAGAGATTCAAACTCTGGCTACATCAAGTTTCATGAGCTATTCCTGCACAGGCAGAGATTTTGTTTTGAGATGAACAAGAAGCCTGGACGTGGAGGCAGAAATTAATACACTCAGTTCAGAGTGTGTGACCGCTGCTTGAGATTTTTGTCAAATACTAGACTTGTTCCAGATGATCTGTGCGATGAAGCCAAAACCAGTCCCAGGGAAAGACAGAAAATCCAACAACAACTGTAACTAGGAGATGCTTTCAGATACCTCCTGGTTAAAACCAGTCAAGACAACACTACAACCAAGGGTCTTGTCAGTCAATGTAGTATTCTTCACCTCAGCTTTAGACAAAAGTGACAAAAAAAAAGCCAGACCAAGCTGTCTGAGCTGTACCTTGCCGACGCCGACTGTTGAGTTTCCTAAAGCAGGTGCCTTCCACAAGTCGATTGAGACGTTGCTGCTTGATCAGTTCTAAGATCTCAGGCTGAATCTTCTCTTTTAGTTCCCTTGGGAAGAGAGAAAGTAGGCACTTGTCAAATTCAATCACAGACAACATTTTTTCCTTCTGAGACAGTCTCACAAGATGTTTCTGCAAGGAGTTTGAAGGGGATGAGAGTCAGAGGCAAACCCAGGACAGAACCTAGTCTGCTCCAGAAAAGTACCTTTTCTTGTAACAGAAGAATGGGAGCCAGACTATTTCTGTTGTAGACATCTCCCTGCTACGACATCAGTGTCTGACTCAGGCAAGTCTTTTACCTGTTTTTTTGCCCATCTAAAAACAACACTTGCTATAATGCATCCAACAAGGTTCTTCTGCAGCAATCAATGCTCTTTCATCATATGAGCACTGTGAAACTTATTTGAGGTCTGTCACCTTTTGTTTCACGACCCTCTGCTTGTATGCCTTTACTAGCACTAATATTTACAACACCACAAAAAGACCAAACCACATTTTGAAACAGTGATAAAAAAACTGCAAGCAATTCCAATGAGTTAAAACACGGACCAGCGCTCTATAACTCTTGTTCGTAACTCCACGCCATTCAGTTAATTCATTATCATCAGAATTTCGCAGAAGACTAACCCAGGACTAAGGATTGCTCAAGGATCAAACTTTAACCTTGCCCAGGAGCGCACAAACCCACAGAGCATTTAGAAATAATATTACATATCCTTCAGAAAATCCATTTTCTACATCCTATTTCGACAAGAGTTCAACATGTCAAGAACTAGGCAGAAAACGTATGCACATAATATTTAAAGTTTGATTTCATACACCATCACATGGATTCACAGATGTCTGAATTCATCAGTTATATCCTCACTTAGACTCATTAAGAATACATAAAAGACAGGTTTAAACATCAACTCGACAGCAAGCCTAGTAAGATTAAAAAATAACTGTGTAGAGGATTTTTAAAATATGAAGTGTGTCAGAACCATAATTTTGCATTGCTGTGCAAATTAGGTAATACCAAAAATCATTCTGTCTGGCAGTATGTTCCAGCAATCAGCATCAAAAGGAAGCAAAGCTGTGGTATCCCATAGAGATGACAAAATTTTCTCTCTTCTTGAAAAACTTAGGGAGCCCGGTCTCTGCTGATTTCCACATTCATTTGGTTCCCACACCTTTGATCTGCCAGACCCCCACTGAAAACAACTGGAAGTCCTCTGCACGATCAGGCCTTTTAACAAAAGGTGCCAGCTTCCCCCCAGGTATTAACAAAACGGTAGGAGTGCTTGATGCATAACCCACTGCATATTTACAAGCTGTGAAAATCTAGCTGGTCAAAAATGAAGGAAGCATTGTAACTATAGAAACAGGACAACTTTTGGAAACGCATTATTTTAGGGTAACGTTCAGGCACTGTTGTTTTCTCATTGGGAACTAAGATATGAATATGCTGAACGGTTAAATGCTGTGATTGAAAGAATTTTGTGCTTGAATAAATGTCTTGCCTTTACTTGAGCCGATGAGCTTCCCCACTCCTCAGGTAAGAACTGGAAGCATGGGCTAAGGAGAAGAGTGTTAAAACACAGTGGGGATTACTCAGCAGTTCAGGCTGCCGACTAAATCTCCAGCTGGACTGATTTCAAACATTCAAGGCTGGTATAAACATCAGCTTGATATTTAGGTAGTTTAATTCAGAAATTGGATGGTTACTATTGAATAGGTGTTAAAGGTATCATGTCATAGTTGTCAGACACGCCTGGAAAAACACAAATGAATGGGTCACCCAGCACATTAACATCCGACTGTTTGCTCGTAGTGTTCCCTCTTCGATCCTCTAAAGCCCCATCTGCCCTTTACAAACCAGAGGAAGAGAAGGATTTTCAACTGATCCAAAAATAAACAGGTAATCGTCTCTGAAGCACTTCACCAAGGCAGACTTCCCACAGGAGGAAGGGAGGTTGGAAAGGAGGGATACCTCCTGCCTCTGCGGATGTGCTGGAGGCCCTCTGCACCTGTACATATATTTGCTCTCACAACTGTGCAGCTCAGAGGTAGTACTCCCTTCTGTTTTACAGTCCCCATACTTGAACACACGGAGCTTGTGGAGACAACTCACTACTCCAATGGAGAGAAACAGTCTTCAGTGACTTTGGATTTTAGCGTCATCCTATGAATCCATCCATCCCTTGCCATGGTCATGGTCACCTGCACTTACTGTCCTTAGCAGTTCATGCCAACACTCAGTTACTCTGACTTGGATGGTTTTCAGCTATTTTTCAGATACCATGACTCCGTATACATTTTTGCAAGGTGATCCTGCCACTTAGTGCTCCTCACTGCCAAGGGTTCTGTTCCACCGCTTCAAGGTGACAGAAACGGGACAGAACAGTCAAAGCACAGCACACAGTTAAACAAAAGATGTGCTGCTTTCAATCTTTGTATTTCCTTCAGCGAGTTATCTGAAGGCAAGGGACTTTAGTTCCTCCAGGTCAATGTCAAAGAGAAAGGAGGGTTAGGAAAAAAAAATCTCTGTACAAGAAATAGACCCTCCTGCCTAATTTTAAAATCAAACAGGAATAATGAGCCAAAGGAAGATCATAAAGGCAAATATGTTTTGTGAAAATTTTATTTATTGTTCTTCAGATGACATCAGCCTAATGGTTTGTGCTTTGCAAAGGGAGAGAGAGAACAAACTCAGAAAGTCTAAGGAAACAGCGGCTTTAAAAATTGCCATTAGTTTCCTACCGTGTTCCTGTGACAAAGGAATGGGAAAAGTTGAGTAGGCTGGTAAGAGCGAAGGGTTGAGGGAACCACACAGTAATATATATAATTGCTAATCTTCTGATCTCACTGACACTGTAGGCAATACTGACATTAGTTACTTGCTTTTAAAATAAGACCTGAATTGTCTGCAAATCTTGCAATCATTAGAAATTATTTTTAAATAATTCAAATGATACTAGTTCTTCTTCAGCACCAGCTATATCTGTCCCCAGCCTTTACCTTTCCAGCTTATACCATAAGACTTCTTTTCTGCTAGCTGTTTTCCTTCCAGGATGGGGTACATTACAAGCATTTAAATCATTACAACACAACAGAAAAGTAATCCCAGAAATGCTTTCATGCGTTTTGTCCTTTTATCTTTCTGGCTTGTAGCTATGCCCTCTCCTAATCACTTCAACAAATTCAGAACCAGCATTAGTGACTCCTTCTAACATTGCAGAGAAATCAGCAAGATAAAAAGCTGAAAAGTATCCACATCCCTCCCTCCATTTCCCTGGCTGCTGATTTTCACACAGATGTTACTTAGCAATGGCTCACTAGCTGCCAGTAACTGCCCTTTAACCAGCAAACTCCACTTGGACGTCAGATCTTTATCCAGCATTAACCCAGCTCTGTTGCTGCAGTGTCAAGGAGAACTTGGGTCATCTACAGGCCCGTGGGATTCCTAGACACTTTCTTCCACAGCCATTCAAAATGCACCAGTGATATTTTACTGTTTCATGGTGGAACTGCAGTTTGGATGATCACTAATAATCCCAGGGCCTCTAACTGATTCTGTTCTGAAGGACTTTTTATTTTCCCTAGTATAAAGTAGAAATTGAAAAAAAACTTCATCTCATGTGATACAACAACGCTCACATAAAAGAAACAACCGATCTTTGCAAAACAAGGTGGTTGTAGTTAGCAGAAGTGAAGGGAACAATTTCCAGCCCACATTCATTCAAATCCAACTGAACTGAAGCTTCTCTCATCCAGCGGCTTGAAAACTGAATACTTCAGTGGTCCATACAATGCACAGCAGAAGACAGACCACTATCTTGTTCAAGGCTGGAAAACCCATCATCTGATTGCCATATTCTCATGCAGAATTAAGGCCTGCTGACTTTACATTCAACCTCGTGTGCAATCTGCAAGGCTTTAAAATATACAGCACAGCCACGATTGCTCTCTTCACTCACTCTCTTTCCCTACAATGAGGCCGTGATTCCGTACTCCTATCAATTGTGCCATCTATGCAATCTGAGAGAGTTCAGTACAGGGAATCAAATCAGAGGGGGGAAAAAAAAATGAAAGAACAGTTTCTTTTCACAGTCAAGAATAAGTGATCATGGGTGCAATCAAAATGCAAATGCACAGAGTTAAATCTCTGCAAATGCAGTTTTGATTGCTTAAACACCTTATCGATTTACATAGCCTTTATAGCCTTTAGGCTTAGCCTTTGTCCTGAATCCGAAATGAGTCTCTGGTAACACTTCAGTTCCTTTTTGCTATTTGTGTTGGCTGTGTCACTCACTCTGTGATGGGGAAGGAGACTCAGTGCTGGGGCAGCAGCCAGCCAGAGAGGTACTGAAAGTAAAGAGCTTGCAGAGGGCACTGGCAAGTTTCACTAGGCTGGGTTATGGTGCAAGAAAATATAAATAGTTGACCTGTATCATACTTAAACAGTTGGCTCATAGGAAAAGCAGGGAAAATGAGAAGCTTTGGTGACAAGCTTAGCAGTACCGAGTGGCTTTGAACCACTAAATGTTGCAAGGGATTGGCAGGGGATTTCTGAGCAGTGTAATGATGCAAAACTGACTGGAACCATTTGTAGCTTTTTAATTGATGCATTACTGTGAGTGACATCATTTCTAATTGGGCTTTAGGTCCCATCTTCTAATACACTGAAACATAAAAGCAGCATTCCCCCTTTGATCCACATTGGTATGATTAAAATTTAAGTGAGTAATTCTACTTAGCTTATGCTTCCGCTGTTGCCCTTCTGCCCCTGGAGAAATGTGTCCCCAGAGCTTGTACTTAGATATCTGTATCTTTTAGAAACAAATCAAAATGAGCATCCTGCATCTGAATCCTGGCCCAAATCCTTCTCTATACCTTTGCCTTGGAAAGGACATTTGGAAAATCACAAGCCATTCCACTTGAAACACGGTCAGGATTTCATGACATTTCAGCTGATGCTTCTGGAGTTGTCACCATTTCTCGGCTGATCTCAAAAGGTTCCTGCTATTCTCAGCACATCATTTGTACACCACGGAGTCTGCATCTGTCCTGTGCCATCAGCTCAATCAACCACAAGCCTGGTCTTGGTCCAGAGCCAAGTACAGTCTCCATTTTTCATATTACAGAACAAAGGGTATCCTGAGAAATGGGAAGGAGCTATGGTAGCAATATTAGCAACTGGTACTTTGCAGTGAACAAGGAAATGAGAATCCCACTGGCAAGCTGCCAGAACGTTATAATTTACAAATAAATAACTGATTGTCATTCATACCAAAGATAATGCCACAAACAAAGACAGTCAAACACACCACTACTCTTTTGTGGAGCCAGTGTGCGTTGGCTCCTTCTCTTCTGGGCTTCTCCCTGCCTCACTCAGAGAAGTGATGTTTGGAATTTTTAAAGGGCTTGGACAGAAGACAGAGTTGTGGTGGTTTGTTGTTTGTTTTTAGAAAAGCTACCACCAGCACCCAAACCAGGCTTACACGCACGATCATGCAAAGCTAGAAAAAGTCAAAGCATTGTTTCATACAAATAAGCCCTGTGAGCCTCCGGAGGGATTTGCTGAATCTGGTTTAACTGAACCCAAAGAAAAGTTGAGATTCCCTGCAGAAGAAAACATACACACTTCGAGCAGATGCCACACTTCTGCTTTTGAGCACAGCTCTCTGGACAGCTTTCCTCCTGGGGTTCCCTCTGACAAGCTTTAAAATGTCATTCACGTTTGTTAATCCTTCCATGCAAAAAGGAGCGGGGGAGAGCAGCCGGTACTTACAGAATCGGACGAGACTGGAAGTCTTCCTGGTTCATTCTTTCAGACTGGCGTATTTTCAGTATTTCTGTGTAACTGAGGTTCTGCAGTTTGCTCTTGAACTGATCCAGAGAGCTAGGCTTGGTAGTGAGCGCTCTCATTATTTGTTCTTTCACTACCTGCATTACCTGTGGTTGACAAGGAAAGGAAAAAAAAAGACCCCGTGTTAACACTTTCTGTGTTTTTCTTTCAAATTTCATTCTGGTCACAGTAAGGTTTCTGGGCATAGATGATGATTAGTACTATGTGGTCTCAAGATAATTTCTCAGCAGCATAACCCGAAAATAAGCCAACTTCTGACAGGGATTCACAGCTTACAGCTAAAGCTCATTCGCGCTGTAACAAGAAAATTATTATTTTTGAGGGGTGGTGGGGAAGGTGCCATTTGTTGCTTGGCTGTCTCCTGAGACAGCTAAATTACAATCGCTGGCTACAGGACTCCAAGTCCCACTCTGTCTGTGCCTTGTGTCCCCATGGTAGCAGTAGCCTGGCTCTTCTGCATTCTGAGCTGATACTCCCGTCGTGTTGGGGACAGGCACACACACAACACCAGGAGGATAAAGCTGTGAAGTCCTAAGGAGACAAGTGAGAGTGCGGATGTGCATCCTGGCTTCTGCCGGCCCAACGCCGGAGAAGTGCACAAGCCACAGGATCAGGTCTAGCTGCCCACAGGTCTAGCTGCCCACAAGAGAGACTGCAGAGAGTTTTTCAGGTCTTCAAACTCTGCTGCTGGGTCTTAGAGCTGTTCTCCAACCAGAAGGCAGTAGCACAAAACTGTGGCCTGTTCCCTCCCTTATTCCTTCTGCCCAGAGGTGATGGGCACACACTGAAACACAGGAGGTTCCCTCTGAAAATCAGGAAACACTTTTTCACTGTGAGGGTGACTAAGCTCTGGCACAGGTTGCAGAGGGAGGCTGTGGAGATCATCCTTGGAGATACTAAAAAACCATCTGGACATGGTTCTGGATAACTGGCTTTAGGCAGCCTTGCTTGAGTGGGGAAGTTGGATCAGATGACCTCCAGAGATCCCTTCCAGTCTCAATCATGCTGTGGCTCTGTGACAGCCTTATGCTGCAGGCACATTATGGCCATACACAGTGAATGAAAGAGAACTTGCTAAAAAGACTGTTACTCAGGGGAAGAGAGAGAGATTGGTTTGCCAAGGTTGTGATAGGATTGCTTTTGAAGCCATGCCATAAACAATGCAAACCAAAAAATGAGAATGAAGGATGGCTGGGAAACAGCCATCTATCTGCATATTAATTATTTTATCAGGAGGAAACTGCTGAGACACAGTTAACTAAGGGGAATTGCTTGACTCTAGTTCAAATAAATACGTATCAGACTACTGTCTGTCTCTTCACAATCCTAGACTCATTTTCTTGGTGCTTGGTGCTGGTGCACACTCATACACTTTGAAATACTTATCTGCTGCTGTGCTTAAGTTGGCTGAAAAAACAATTTATCAGATTTAGAAAGGCCCATCCCACCCAAATCTAACAGCTAAAACCCAGTAGGAAATGGTAACACTCCCCTAGTATCAAAGCATGTGTGACAGAAATTAACAGCTAAACAAACAGAGGGCAGAAGCTTTTTCTTCACTGTTAATTTTCCTTTATTCTTCATCATGTATCTTAAAACAGAAGCTCTGCCCCTCTGAGGTTCCCGAATCATTCTGAAAATTTCTCTTTTCACATGAATATTTCATTGCTTCACATGTGTTGCCTCAGTCTTCTAACTCGTGGCCTGCACTATGTTTTCCACTTTTTCTTCCTGAGATGTAACTTCTGCCTCAGATGTGATTTAAGCACTCATTTTAGCTCTGTCCAGCAGGTGAAACCAAGCAATTAAAGAACTGAAGAGAATCTTCTCGACTACAGGAACTACGTCCATCCTAGAGATCCACTTCAAGAGAAGCAAGATGCTCAGGTGGACAGCAAAAGCCTTTGCACCATTTCCGCCCCCTGGACGAGGCAGCCTACCTACATTCACCTGGCTGGGGATTTGCTTTGGATGCATCCTTGCAGCTGACTCTTGGTTTATCTTGCAAACCTGTCCCAGTAAAGCTGAGCTCCATTCCATTCAGTCCTACAACTCTTGCAGGTACATTGCTATGTATTTAGGGGGAGCCTTATAAAACCTAGTTTGATAGTAAAAAGCAACACTGAATTCTGCACTCTGCGCCTGCATACTCCTCATTTCATACACAGAGTCACTTGGGTTCAGATGGTGGCCATGTGCAGCTAAATCCCTCTGAAGAGTTACTTAGCTGGTCTGCCAGTGGGAGCCAGCTAGTCCCCCATCTGAAAGCTGAACTCCTGCTGGCCATCCGACTGCTTAGAGGGATTAACGCCTCCTTGACTGCATTCAGTGTGCTCACTAGGCCACAGCAGTCCAAGAGAGAAATGTGCTGTGACGCCTCAGAAATGCCAAACTGGAAGGCCAAACAACCGTGACTCCTGAATGCTCATGATCACTCCACCGCCCAGCAAGGCAGGTGGCATACTCCTACTGGTTTCACTGGGTCTTGCTTTGATACCTTAAAGGGCCTGGGAAATGTAATGAAGGAAATGTCCTCAAAGGAATGGCAGGGAAAACAAGAAGCAGACAATCCCAGTGACAAGTTCAATGTTTAAAAATATCTTCTGGCGTCCTCTTTCTGCCTTCCTGACAATGACTACTTCTTGTTGCTAATTAATTTGAATTTACATTGCATGTATTTATATGTTATTAGTTAGGACTAATTATTATTAACTACCAGGAAGGTAGAAGAGGGGTGGGACTGGAAACTAACCTTGCCTGTTGAAAACATATTCAGCTCCTGGTACCTCCTAACGCTACTATCCAGTCTCTCAGAACAACGGGCTTAACTTTTCACCCTTACACAGTACGTGACATCCAGCTGCTGGACTCACTTCTGCTTTCTCAGGCCCACTGAGTTGTGCCAGACTGCTTCATTACATGGGGTTTTACAGCCACCATTTCTGCAGTATCATGCAAAAGAAGCATGCCAAAACATATAGTTTTAATTCCAACATGCAAGCTCCATCACTGCTCACGGGATCAGATTCCCTGGCCATTAGGAAGCAACAAATTACTGTACTTTCAAACAGGCATAGCAGAACTGCTCAACTAACCATGCTGCACTGATTTATTAACTATCACTACCGCATCACCTGGATTTTTCAGCATGAAGCCAGACTTGCAAGTGAATACAGTCCTGCCATCACTTACGCACGCCTGCAGTTCCAGTTTCATGCATTCATTCAAGTATCTGTACAGACCTGGTTTTCCTGTTGCTTACATACAGATTTTGTTTCCTAAATTCGGGCACTCACGCTGTGGGAAACTGTCTCTATGAGCTGTTTTTCCCATAAAATAAATGGACAAACAAAATATGTAAATACTTTATTGTAGGGAGTTGCACGTACGTGAATCTGCTTCTCAGCCTGATCTCTGAACTGCCTACATGAAGCAGCGCTCGTTCTTGGCTGAACAGTGCAAAGGCAGTTCAGGTTCAGTAGACTTAGGCTGCTGTCACTTACGCTCAGTTGCAAAATCCTGTATAAACCCCGGTCTCCCTTCTCTCCTACTCACTGTTGTGGTAAACATACAAACAATGCAAATTCCTCTTCTTTGCTATGATCTGGAAAGCTATTCACAAGCTATCATCAAAGAACTCCTTGGTTTAGAGGCTCCCCTTGCTCCGGAGACAGAAGGCAGGAAGCGTATGCCCCAGGCCCAGCACCTAAGGGGGTGATCACTTGCCTTGTAATGTTTATAGCCAACACTATTTAACTAGCTGGCCAAAATGTCAAAGCTGCTGATTGCGTTGAGTCTCCTGAGCATTTGGGAATCGCTGCCAAGAACTTCTAATCTGTTCAATTTCCAAAGCTGAGTTGCCAGCCCTTGATTACTGCTGTCTGAGAGACAGCATCAACCCTTCCTCCCCATGCGTCTGACCTTACAATGAAATTAAAGGTATTCTCTACTCAATGGGATTGTTCGTAAACACTGTAGACAGTTGTTTTAATTACATTATGCTTCGCTATTCTTACTGAGAAATGAGTGTTTCAGAGGGCAATTTGCTTTAAATCACGCCCTTTATCTGACAACCTCTTGTATTGTAAGAGAATACCAAGTTTTGCATTACCACTAAGGTAAATTCGCAGAAGACACGAAGAAAAAGATAGTAGGGAAAAACACCAACATTTTTCCTCTGTTTAATCACATGGGACCTTATTTCCCATATTTGGTATCCATGCAATGTGTCTTATAGTTCCACGATATCACCATCACTTTAAATGATGTATTTTTCATTAAGTGGTTTTAGTGTTGCTTTGCGTTTAGCTTATTTGACCTCACCTCTGTCTCATTACATTCTGACTGCCTTGCTTTTCCAACATTTACCCCCTCTTTTATTCTTCTTTCTCTCTCCTGCCATCACAACTTTAGCCTGTGCAAATCAAGTCCCTTCCTTTCAGGATGGAGCAGACATCTGAACACCTGGATGCTACAAGAGGATAAAATAAAAAGAGAGAAGTTGTCAAGTGTCAGAAAGAGGAGTTTACTGGGGCCAAATTCTACAGCAAACTTCCCACTGACCACACTCCTGTGGCTAATTTGCAGCTACAGAAAGCACAAACTACTCTGCTCTGCTCACCCCATACCAATGCAAAACTTGTTCTTGGCACTGACTGCAGAAGACAGGCTGCCACCTCAGACACCTAGCCATTGCGTGCAACCTTCTGAAAATTTAAGTCTGAGCCTTCCACTTGCCAGACATACTATTTCTACAAACTCACAGCATCAATCTTCTCAGAAGCCTCTCCCAGAACAGCCTGACGGACTGGATGTTCATAACAACCCATCTGTGGATCACCAGACAGGAGACGAACCATTCTTATAATTTCTCCACAGTATCAGTGTTTCCCTTGAACAAGCACACCCTTTCACATGCAATGACCCTCTCACAGCAGCAAAAACACATCCACAGACCATCACAGAAGCCACTACATTGTACCTTGAGTATCTTGGAGAACATGTTACCTTGATTGCTGCTTGGTGATTCAGGGGGTTGTGTGTGTCAGTGTTAGGCTGACCTATTACCGTTACTCTTGAGAGTCCACCTTTCCTCCGCACAGATGAGGCTTAAGTATAAATCCTGAGCCCATGTTACAATGATGTGCTTAGTTCAATGCTTTTCTAATGTAGCACAAGGCATGATTCCCCTATCTCACTGCAGCACATGATACAAGAGCAGCCACTGGACTGCGCTACATCCAGAGACCCTCTGTGCTACAACCAGCCCTGAAGCATCTGAGGTGTCAGCAGTTTTAAGGCTGCATTCACTAGCTTTGCAACATGAGCATTCAAAACTCAACAAGCCAACAAACAGAAAACTGGAGGAAAAACGTCTCTTTGCATATTGGTTGTCAAGAAATTCATACCTAGTTTCCTTTCTACCTAAATGTTCTCGAAAAGAAGCAGCTTGGTTTATAAAGAAAGGCAAAAAACGAAACGGAGAACATCATCTGATGACTGAAATCGAGCTTGCTCCTTTTAGTCACAAAGGGATTTCCTTCAGTTAAATCCACAGAGCAGGCAAAAATAAGGTTCTAGAATGAAATGGCCAAATCATTCTTAATGAACAACGCTTACTGACGGAGGAGGCCATAAAGAAAATCTAATCCTGAAGGGAAAGGAAATTACTTCAGTTTACAAGCAACCCGTCAGCCCCTTTGATGAAAATGTTACATGTTTAACTTGTGCACCAGATAATTCAAGACAATTTTTTAGGCTGTTCCGAAGGATAAATTGTCTTAACTAGATCAATTGTTATACTTTCAGAGTACTCAGAAGAGTCATCCTGAGAGACTTCAAGATCCTCACAAGATAATTTAATGCTGTTTTTCCCCCCATCTCCACACACTGCAGTCTGTGAATTCACTACAGTAGTCTCTTGGTCACAGCCTGTATCAAGCCATCATACTTTAGTATATTAATCCAAACACACCACACTACACAAGCAAATTTCAGCTCGGCGCTGGCACAGTCAAACCACCGACAAGAGACTCCAAAATTCCCGACCATTTCTTTTATTACAGTCTGTGTACTCCGGAATTACAAGAAAAACTCAACCAGTTTTCAATCTTCTTGTGTTCCAGAACACAAGGACAGTGGCTGTAGCCAGCGATAAAGAGCAGCTCTAAGCCGCCTGGATGTACATAGCCACAGGAATAATTAGTTTGATTCATTTTCAGGCAGCAGGATGAGAAAGCGGCTGTCAGAGGATTTAGCAGGTATAAGCTCTGATACATTTTATCTCTTCATTTTCTGCACAACTTAAAACCCATTGTGAAAAAAAAAAAATTGGTGTTGCTGGGGTTTTGGCTTTCCTTTTTAAACTTTTTTTTTAAAAAAAAAAAAAAGAGAAAGCTCTTTGGCTTGTGATTCTATTTTTCCAGTACGAACCATGATATCTTTTGGACTGCAGACAAGTGACTTGAAACAGCGCAGTGGTTTCGATCAAGCTGAGCGGTCCGTTTCCATGCGGTATCAATATCATTACCCAGCTCAGTGGTCTTGCAGGAAGACCTAGCGCGAGCAAATGAGCGCCCCTAGCAGGTGTGACGATGGAGCTGAGAGGTAGGAGACATGATGGCAGTTCCATGCAAGACCTTTGAAAGGTCTGTAGCAGGTGTCTGAAGACTTAGTGGCATAGTAATAGATCTCTTCAAGGCAAACCCTTGTTCAGAGCCTCGGGACTCAAATAAATTGCCTGCCCTCTGGTGAGGAAAAGAGGGAAGAGAACCTGAAGAAGCCTGACCTTGCACTAGATCCTGACATCCAGA
This sequence comes from Zapornia atra, assembly GCA_013400835.1. Classification (NCBI taxonomy): domain Eukaryota; kingdom Metazoa; phylum Chordata; class Aves; order Gruiformes; family Rallidae; genus Zapornia; species Zapornia atra. Next base: position 228,886 of record VZTU01022414.1, read on the forward strand.
AAGTGGAGTGGTGAAGAAAGGCTGAAGATGAAGGGAAGCCCACAACTGGTTTATATTTCAGAGAAGTTCTTGATTTTTTTTCAGCTTTTTTATAATGAAGGCCAGGTGTGGGAAACCTGACTGAAATCACACAGTTCCTGGGAACTGATGGGCTGAGACTGTTAATCCAAGACTATCAGAAAGGGGATTGGAGATGCATTACATTCTTGTGAGAATGGAGGAATAATGGCCCCAGGGCCACCAACGAAAGACTGGGGAGTACCATAAAAGAAGATGTGAAAGGAAGGCTGAACAAAAGCAAGAAGGGGTCTGAGGAAGAACTGCATCTGAAGGAACTGATGTAAAAAAAATTTGGTTCCCTGCAAAAGATTCCTGCCTCATCCCACTATTGGATTTGAACAGTGGAAATAGATCACTAATTGCTGTGCTCTTTGACATCCTTGGGCTACTTCGCCTCTGCAGGAAGAGCCACTGGACACAGCTTGACTTGGCATTTTCCAGAGAAGCTCCCAGAATTTTGTTAGCTGTGCTATTTTTCCCTTGGATACATAGATCCTGTTGGAGAAACACTGGATACCAAGGAGACATACAGTTATTTTTCAATGTTACTATTTATTTGCTCAGTGAAAGACAGGAACAGTGGCAGAGGCTTTAGCTGGGAGAAAAGAGCAGCTTGAACTTGATTAAGAAAAAAGGCTACCAAAAAAAAAAATCCACTGAAGGCTAGTACAGCTGAAGAGATGGGCAAGAAGATGTTGTGCACAATGAATGTTAACAGATTTGAGTAGACAAAGGAAAAAGAAAGGCAACTAGTAGGGTGGCTGTTATAAACATAGAAAAGTAATTGGAGCAGGACCAGAGGTTCCAGCAGAGAGTATCAGCATGTGGAAGAAGGCATCTGGTTGACATCTTGCAACAAAATAAATGAAAGGATGGAAAAGTTTGAAGGGAAAAGAGAGACTGTGGAACTGATAGATGCATTTCAATAGAAAATTAAGGCTGAAGAAAAAAAAAAAAGGAAGAGATTTTGGTAGAAGATGAGCTAAAAGGAAATGGAAAAGAAAGGGTAAAATTTTCGAGGCAGTGATATATTTATTATCAAATTAAGATTTGGAAAGCAGCTGACTGAAGGGAAACCTTCCTTAAGGAATGGCCTGAGGAAGCAGAGAGCAAATTGACAGTAATAGAAAGGGAAATGAAGAGCAGTCCTTTACATACTTGAAATGCATGTCAATGTAGAATCATCATCAAAGAGACATGTAAATGCTGCCCATAACATTTTTAACCATTCTGGTAAAAGACAGTGTGGAAGCAGTCCACTGGCTGCTTGCAGGGCTAAAACCAGATGCTACCCTCAAATCCAAGAGCGCCATTGAAACCAATGCTAACCTAAACACACAAGTCAAATAACACTTCCTTGGGTTGTACTGGGATGAGACAGGAATGACTGATAGACAGGAACCCTCTTCCCCACATGTAATATTTGCAGAATACTATTTGCATTAGAAATAAGGAATAAATTTCTTTCCTGTTTGTACATTGTGCCTTGAGGTAAGCAAAGCAAGAACTAAGTGCTGTGTGACAGTGTTTCTGCCCCAGTAAAATGATGTGCAAAGTTAATATGACAGTTCTTGTAAACTTCCCTGTTAGTTAATTGAAGTCTTAGGTCAGCCAACATTACATTATTTTCCCCAATTTCTGACAACCTCCTTTGGCAAAATAAAACATGCAGAAAATCATTTGTGGGTGGCATTTAATCCAGGGCTTTTCACAGACAAAATGTACTGATCTTCTCAAACAAAATGTTAAGTGAGGGGAGGGGGGAAACGAGGAGATATTTGTATCCTTAGTCATATACCAATGTAATAATTAACATGTCAGAAAACATGCTTGTGAATTCTAGAGGAAAATAATATGATTAGGAACATAGATTTGGGTGCTCCTTCCCTTAAAATACAGTTACATTAAATGGCATACACTAAATGAAATACATTGCCAAACAGCTGGTTCTACAGAAGGAAAGCAAGGACAAGATTCTAATACGTACTTTTTCCCCAAAGGAAAGTGTAAAAATCAAACAACTCAAGTTCTGTGTATTAATAATGCAGAAAAAAGACTCTTTGAATTAGAAGAAAACTGGGAAAAGTGGGGGGAGGGGTTTTTTTTAAAGGGGAGCATTACTCAGTATATCTAAGTCGATAAAAATGTAACAACACTTTGGCTTGAGCTTCACATCTTCCCATTACCTTTAGCTGAGATAAAACCAAAATAAAGGTGTGACAAACTGCCTTTTGAAAAGACTGCCAGGCTCCTTTACCACTGCAACCCAATGTGTTGAGGTCCATCCTGTCTGAGGTATGAACGGTCACATGGAATTGCACGTGGTCCAAGCCTGCCACTGTCTGTCCTTGCATCGTCCCTTTCACTGTCTCCAACTCTAGGGACATTTCAGCTCCACCTCTAAAATAGAAGGGGAGCCAAAGCACCAGGTTTGTGTCCTTTTTATACAAAAAGAAATGGGGACCCCCAAACACACCACCTAGCACAAAGCACCAGGCAATGTGGGGACAGCTTCTCTATCTCTTCGCTTCATGCCTCTCCTCTCTGCTAACCTTCTCCCAAACCAAACAGACTTTAAAGTCCATCTACTGTGTATAGAATCATAGAATAGAATCATGGAATGCATTAGGTTGGAAGGATCCTTTAAAGGTCTTAAGCAGGGACACCTTCACTAGATCAGGGCACTTCACATCAAGCCTGACCTTGAGTACCTCCAGGGATTGGGGCCTTCACCACTTCTCTGGGAAACCTGTTCCAGTGATCCACCACCCTCATAGTGAAGAACTTCTTTCTAATATCCAACCTAAATCTCCCCTTTTCTAGTCAAAACCATTACCTCTTGTCCTATCACTACATGCCCTCGTGAACAGTTCTTCCCCAGTTTTCTTATAGGCACCTTTCAAGTACTGGGAGGCCACTATGAGGTCCCCCCAGAGCCTTCTCTTCTCCAGGCTGAACAAGCTCAACTCTCTCAGCCTGGCTTCATAGGAGAGGTGCTCTAGCCCTTTGATCATTTTTGTGGCCCTCCTCTGGACACGCTCCGATAGGTCCATGTCCTTCTTGTGTTGAGGGCTCCAAAGCTGGACACGGTATTCCAGGTGGGGTCTCACCAGAGCAGAGTAGCAGGGCAGAATCACCTCTCTCAATCTGCTGGGCACATTTCTTTTGATGCAGCCCAGGATGCAATTGGCTTTCTGGGCTGCAGATGCACACTGGTGGCTCATGTCCACTCTTTGTCATGGACTCCACTTGTTTTGCATTGCAAATTCTGCAGCTCTACTACCTACTTATCTCCTTAATTCTGATAGGCATATTAATAAAAGAGATGCGTGGACCCTGAGATCAGACTCAGGGAATGCCTTGCAGGGGTTGGTTCGCTGCCCAGGACTGTGGGCTGTTGGTGAGATACTGCTCTGGGTGAATACAACAGAGGTTGTAGGTAAAAATGGACAGTAAAAGTGGGTTTAAGGAGTTGCAGAACCACATACTATTTCTCAGTAACAGCTGCTTTTACTTTGATAAAGTAAGAATTCCACCAGACGAAATAATTTTTCCATACTAATTGTTTTAATCTTCACTTTTTCCATGATATGGAACAGAAGTTGAAACAGTGAAAGCTTCTATGAAATAAAATGAGCTGATAGGGAATTAGCTGATTTAACCATTCTTACAGTACCTCTGTATTTGTTCATGAGCCTGAGAAATTAAGTATTTCAATTTATCTCATGTACATTTTTCACAGGAAGGAGATCTGCCTACTAAAAAAGCACCTTTACTAAACCGTATATGCAAAAGCTCTGTAATTTTCCCCAGCTTTGCTAACACTCACATGTTTCTCCAGCAAGCCTGTAAATTGGCCCACAACTCAAACAGTAACATTCCCCATTTGGTTGCTTAAAGTACCACCTCACTTTTTGCGTTACTCACATGAACAAAGGAAAAGAAAACAGTAAGTATAATTTGGAAGCTTCAGATTTTGTTTTTCTGGACCTTAAATGGCATTCACTGCTTCCATGCTACCTTTTTCTTTTTTTTTTTTTTTTAAATTCCATTTTATTAGAAAACCCCAAAAGATCCAAAGTTTCAACCTAAAAAAAATGATGAAAACAACTGAAAATATGGGTTTGGATTCAGTTCTCTGAATGAGAGAACTAGATTACACACGTAGGTTTTTCTTGTGAATGCATAATCTAAACATTCAGCACACATCGGTGTTGCGACTATTTTGTTCCATCCCATCATGTGCATGTCCTTTCAGTTAAGGTTTGAGCTGAGCACCTAGGAACCACACAGAAAGGCAGTTATGCAGACATGCTGTGCTTCTGAATGAACCCACGTGTTACCATGCATCATAATCTCCAACAAATAAGCTGTAATAATTTTTAGGTAAACCCTTATTTTCACATTCATGTCACTGAAGAAAGCAGTGAACTGAAAAAACATGTCTACAGAAAAACATACTTCTTTTTTAGCATTTCTCATCTTAATAACAGTTTCGAGTGATAGTTGTCTCGATATCAGAGAGTCCAGTCAGTGCCACAAGAATAAAAATACTTGCATGAATTAACCAAATGATTCACAAAAACACATGAAGCAATGAAAAGATGAAATCTGTCGTGACTCGTTAGATGCTAGCTATAAAAATTATTCTGTAAATCCAGAGCTCGCAAATTACTGACTTGACAGATCATAGTAAAGAGCTGTCAGGTCTATTACAACCCAAGATCCGCTTGGAACTGCCAAACATACACAACACGTCTATGTCCAAGAAAAAAGGGAAAAAAAAATGTTTCTATTTCTATTTTAAAACGTTCTCAAATGACTGAATAATACACCTCTGGAAATTCTGAATTTGTGCGGCCTAGTCCAACGAGGCCTTTGTGTCAGGTAGTTACATTGTTACTGTGCTGGTCATATAAAAGAAGTACAACACATATTCTTTTTCCCCTTGAGTTGTGGCACGTAACCCAGCAGATAAGGAATTCAGCTAGACTATTCTTAGAAGAAGAAAAAGCACAGATGACATGTTTTGCCATACCTCATTCTAAAAACTGCAGTGGAATGGTTTACGGCTTTGGAGACCTACGTTTTTTTTGATTGCTGCAAAGGAGCAATCTTTTCTCCCTCAGATCAAAGGGAAGTTTTTTGGGGATCTATATGCAGTACAGGAAAATAAACTACTCCCCGGGATAGACAGCAGTGATTTATCTGACACCTAATACGAACATCAACAATTCAAAAGCATTCCATCACCTCACTTGGATTACAAAACTGATCTGCTAGCTAGTGAAATTAGGAGTGGAACAAATAATTAGGCTACCCAAGCCTTTGCTTCAGGAACAGGATACACTTCCACAAGTGCAGGGCAAGCCATCTGCAGCTGCATGAAATCTTAACTGAGGACCTATCAGTGACCATCAGACCTGTGTAGAATGGTTCCACTGCTCTACCACCTTTCCCTACCCACCTCTGAAAAACAACACTTCTTTCCCCTCTGGTGAACAGTATTTCAATACCACATTCTCAGTTTTGGGTTTTTTTCCCATGTTCCTTTTACTCACATTAAATCAGAGCCAAAAGACATTTTCTCACAGAAGGATTAAGACAAGACCGCAGTATTCAGCTTCAGGTTTACTTCCCTCTATTGATTTGAAACTACCAATGACATACACAGAAACACATTGATCCTGCCCAGAAGGGTAAATAATGTCTTAAAATAATGCTATTTCCAGTAACCAACTAGTGAGTTATGGATGATAGAGGAAGACTTACAATCTTCTGGTGATGAAAGACCCTTTCTCCGGTAACTTGAAAGCTATCACTGCACTTCTTTCCACACTGTCATAAATCACTGCACTACTTTCCATATTGTCATTAATCTACATTTCTAATAAGGCAGCAGACTCCTCCTTTCCCACAACTCCATGACTGTTCACTTTGTGTTTGGGGAACAAGATATATTTAGAATTAAATCCAAGCTATTTGTTTTCCTTTGAAAGGTTAAGAGTCAAATTCTGTGCACTACAGATTGCAGCAGTCAACAAAAAAAGGTAACGGGCTCTTTCTGAAATTCCCACTGCCTCACACATGATTACACAAGGGATTTAGTTGGGTAAATTTACTCAGGTCCAGAAAGAAACCAAATGGGGGATGTTATGCTAGAGCCACTGTGGTCTGGACATAGCAGTACAGGGATGTGGCGTGTCCAGACACCTGTTTCATATACTGGCACCAAGGAGACTAGAACTGAGGCTGAAGGCATCAGTGTGCTATCCCCCCTGTGGACTCTTCTGCTGTATTGTGTAATTAAGAGTGCAGCAGGAGGATGTGAGGCAATGAAAGCACAAGTTTCCATAAAAATTTTCTACACTTTTATCCTACTGGAAGTCAGGCAGAAAGGGGGATGAAATTCTTGTACTGGAATGATGTAACCTGCGGTTCTGTGGATGAAATGCTCAGAGAGACAATGTGGTAAAGTCATAGGGAAATAGCTGGGGAGAGGCAGCCACCCCTGGGTGGGAGGGGGCTGGTGAAGTCAGGAAGAAAGGTAATAAAGACTTGGGATGGGAAGGTGATGGTGGCCTAACCTGGAGATGACTGTGTAAAACACATCTGGAATAAAATTCTGCCTGATTATTAAGATAAAGGGCATAAGCCTGGATGAGCCTGGCACCGATACAGAGCAGGTATTTTCTGTAAAATAAGATACAATATTTAAACACCAGACCCTTTGGGAAACCCTCATACCCTCTCTTGTATCAAGAACACATCAAGTCCAAAGACCACTGAAAGCAGTCAGCCATCTCTGGCATTTTCTCCGAATAGACAACCCTTAGCATTGGCTTCCCACTGAAAAACTGAGGTTTCCCAGTATTTTCTGAGCACTCCCAAGTCTGCCCAGCAGAAGGCACTCACCTGCACTGTCACACTGTCCTGCCCCATGCTGCCACACAGCCACTTTGCGAGATCAATTTTCCCATACGAAACCACTTCTTGTTTTTAACTTTTGTCTAATTCCTGCTACAGACCAGGATTTCCCCGCCCTTCCTTTTTCTTTCCCTTCCTTTTTTTAAAATTTCCTTTATTTCCCTTTCTTTTTTTTTCCCCTACCCCCCCTTTTTTTCCTTCCCTTGTTTTTCTTTCCTAGAGTTAAGAAGCGCTCCCAGGAGCATACTAAATGAACCCAGATATCACAGCGTAAGCCACAGGCAGAAACATGTAACTTTCTATGGCAGAGGAGAGACAGGCCGGTAGAAGCCTCATAAGGATGCTATTATAGCAGGAGAGAGAAAAACAGCAGCTCCCCACGGCAGCTGTGAACCGGGCGCTGTGCCCAGGGGCCCAGTGGTGAGGGGCAGCGAGCATCGGACGTCTGGTTTCCATGGAGGAGTGAGCCAGGGAGGCAGGAGAGAGAGATCGTGGGAGGCACCGCTGCTGGCCGCTGGCGGGAGGAGGAGACGTGCCTCCTCTTATTTCACCTGCCATCAGCACCCGCATCTTCAGGGGGCTCGGTTTAAATCTGCTTACAGCTTCTGCTTCCTCAGTCCCATCGCTTCTGGGGGAGGAGCACAGCTCAGGATACGTTGTGCTGTGTCTTGCTTGGGGGGGGTTCGGTGATTTGCAGGAACACAAAACGCTGGGGTTGAGCTTTACATCACACACACATACACAAATACATAAACCCAAGGCAGCAGTACAGGCCCAACGCTGACTGACCCATGGCTTCTGGCACCCTCAGCTCTACACAGAGGCCCTGCAAACTCCTTCTGCACATCATGAATTTTCATCAAACCAAACATGATCTTTGCAGACTTGGGTGTTGCAACTCAGAGCCGGTACCTACCAAGCAGAGAAAAGCGATGGCTGCTGGAGAGACAGCCCATGGAGAGCAGGGTACAGAGAATTACCATTATTTTTTGTACGGGTCAAAATAAGAAGCTGCTTTCTTGATCCAGTACTGATCAAAGTCCTGCATCGACATGTAAGTGGGGCACATACTTGCTACACATTACAAGTGAAATTAATTCTGACACACTCCACAAGGTTCTCTTGTACCACACAAGCCAATATTTGATTTTGGGAAAGCAGCATGCACCTGTCCCATGTGTCACGTTGTCTCTGCTGCAGAATGGGTAGAAAAGTACTTATTGTATTTAGCTCATGGTAAGACTACAGGACCTTTCCAGAATTTACAACACACACCTGAGTTCATCAGATTAAAGGATTTACGTAGGAATAAAACACTATTATTAGCTTTGTTCCCACTCCTGAAAGTTGTCAGAAGGAGATGAGAGGGAAAAAGCTACCTATTAGAGTTCCTTGAGAAGGCAGTAAGATATTCCAATAGAAATCTGGGCTGATCTTTTAAAAATGATGCTTGAGGTGAAAGTACAAAGGTCAGCAAATTGTTTATTGCCACCCCCATAAACCCAAGTCCTCAGAATCACCATTTGACACAGACATCTCCACAAAGAGCAGGACAGAACTCTAATACAGCTAAGTAATTCCCAGTGAAAACAAAATTACAGGGTCTTTTATTGAGCGTTCACAGTAAGTATACTTAGCCTAGCTCTTGATAAAGATTGAGGCCTGCACTGAAACAAGGACAATTCATGAGGGCCCTTTAGTTGCTGGGTGCAACACCAAGGTCCTTCCCTTCCTACATGACCTCCCTGAAGCAGTGTTCTTCATGCATCTGCAGTACATTGCTTACAAACCTCACAGATCCCAAGTTGGTGGTATCCACCTAAAAAACACCGACAGAAGCAGCAACACAGCAAGTTTGGATGTGAGCACTCCCTAACAGGATGTCAAAAATGCAACCAATAGAGGTACTTGTTAAGAAAGTGCCTAATCTCATCAGCTGAGGTAGGTACCGAGGGGAAAGCAAACCAGCTCCCTGCAGCTCGGTTGGCAGCCGCTGGAGGCCAAGGCTGCAGAGAAAACGACTGCCCAAATCAGGGCAGCTCATTGCTGCGTGCATGAGACGGCCCAGTGGCTGCAGCAGAAAAAGGCAGGTGTTTAAGAAGGTGTGAGCGAAGATAAGGAAGGTGCCACCGCTCTAACAGGTTCTGCTCAGGCAGCAACGCAAGCAGAACTTCACCAAGCAAGAGAGAGTACAGCTCCCTGAGCACACAAAGGGACTTCACCTGGGCATATGATCCCATACTTCCTCTGCCAGCAAAACTTCTGTAGTTTACACCCCTTTTCAGGACTGCTTTCCATTGCTGAAGGGTGACTTCCATAAACTGATTTAAAAAAGAAGAGAAGACAGGGGCCAAACTGACTCTGGTGTCACTGTAATCAAGCTGAGTACTACTCAGGTTCCTCCAAATTTAAGCTCTTCCTGCCCCCTCTACAAAGTAGGATAAGACCTGAGGAGACAGAAACAGATCAAAGGACTGAAAAGAAGTACTTATGCCTAGACAGAAACATCTGAGAAGTCCCACTGAACACCAGACCTCTACTTAAGAATCTGCTAACTGCTCTTTCCAAAAATATATTTCAAAATATATCTCAGGGTGTATTCTGAAAGACAGCAGGCAGCGGCTGAAAAACCATCAGTCAGCAGGAGCAACTGCAAATGAGCCTTTCTACTTGTATGTAGAGGTCCAGCATACAAGAGGCTTGAATCTGGATTGTTATTGCTATAATATATCTACCACAGGTATTATGAATTAATTTGGATTATTGTAAATTAATTTGGATTTTTTTTTTCCTTATCTCAACATCCCTTCACAAAATTATTCTGGTAAGTTCTATTTTGAGGTACTTTTGTTAACATGGGCTAGATTTTAGAACATTTAAACATTTAGATAAACAAGTTAGAGATCTCACTTTGAAAAAAATAGATAAAAAATTTTCATCAACCTCCTCCTCAAAGCACTTTAACAGAAGCTTTATTTATTCTTGGATTTTTGGAAGACTGCAGCCCACATATTATTTGTCATTTCATCTTTTTGGTCAATTTGTCATTTTAATCCTTCTTCTTTTCCTGCTTGTGCCTCCAGACCCACTTCTTAAAATAAAGGAAGCCACGAACAAGGAATCATGAGTAAAAAGAAGGCATTGAGACCATTTCCTCATCTGAAGACCAGAGCTACTTAGAGAGTCAGTAACAAATTAACAATAGAACATCAGATATAGCATGGCCTGGAAAAAACTAATAATCCAAATAATCAGTTTCTAATGGCTTTTATATGCCAGTCAGCAGAGACCTGCCAATGACAACACTTTCATGCGTATCCTATTTATTATTAACTGCAGCAAGTGGTGAAAAAGAGGTGAAACTGAATAGCAAAATCTGGGAACGGATAAGAGACTTCCTACAGCAGGAAAGTCTCCAGAGTGGCTGGTGATACCCACTAAACATATCCACAATGCGCAAACTTGTGAAGTTCAAATGCCCTTGGCTTCCTATAGATGTTAGGGAGTGCAGGGCACTCAGGTGACGACCCAAAGGACAATCTTAACAGGAGAGTGGATGGGACCCCGATACTGGGGACAGAGGCAATCAGTCATGCCAACGTTTCACCCCCCCAAGAAGCTCCTTCTCCTTTCAGCTTCCCTCTGCGTTCAGGCATCCCTCAACACCCCCAAACTGAGACCCGGGTGGCTGAGGAGGGAGCACAAATCAGTAATAGCCAAATGCTGCTAAGCAAGAGAGGAAAAAAAAATCTCAACAGACAGCTAAAAAATCAACCTCCGAGCCCAGCAACCGGAGCAGCCTGTGCATGGAAGCAGCACCAGCAGCTGAAACTCTGGCAGGGAGACTCATGTGGGAGTTGTGCTCACGCTCGCTGAAGGGCTGTGGGCAGGTGGGAGGAACCTCGCTTTGCTCGGGGAAGGGAAGGCGACGAGAGGGAACAGGAGCACTATTGTGATGTGCCTATGGTGGGGAACACAGAGGATGTAAATTATCATACTTCTCCCTCTACGTTCTTTGTGTCTGACTTAAGAAGCCCGCTGGTGTAGGGTATAACTGGGTAAAACTAAGCTCAGGCTCTGCGTTTTCAGTGCTGAGGAATACTATTATTATTAGGGCACAGTGCCTCTTCGGGAAGCGCATCCTTTCCGGCATCAGCGCAAAGCGAGCCTGCGAGAGTTGGGGTTCTGCAGCTGAAGCGTCCCCCCCAAGCCTTGCCAGCCCCTGAATCATTTACATCTGAATGGGTCAGGCGGCAGCAGAGCCTACCGATGCTCTTCCATACATTTCTTCCCACCACTGTGACTGCCAGCATTTCTAAAGGGGGCACCTGACAACCACTCCCCTTTAGTCAGAGACAAAACCTAGGGTCAAACCTCTTTCTGCTGCAACTCATCCCAACAGATCAAATGGCCTCACTGCTGCTCTCACAAGTCCCAAATCCTTCCTCACACTCCAAGAATGTAAGATATTAGGGTAAGCACCTCCAGCACCTGTATCAACCTCAGTCTCCTCAGACCACTGTTTTTACTGCAACTGCCTAATAAATCTCTGCTCCCTCAACCACTTCTCCTAGCTGGGAAAAAAGGGAGAAGGACTTTTCCGCTATTCACAAGGATGCTGAAGGCTTGAGGCAGCAAAAGGGATGGATGTTGGCTGGAGCACAGGGATTGCAGTGGAGGCTCTGGCTCAAAGGAACAGAAAAGCCCACAGACAACATGCCCTTCTCACAGAGTGTGGTGGCACTGTGGGTCAACATCTGCCAGTGGGCCAAGGCAAAGTCTTTTAACCATGGGCTCCCACAAGCCGCCTTCCCTTCCACAGGCCAGCCTAACATGTCTCATTATCTAAAGCTAGCAGTTTTCTGGGCCCTTTTACTTGCCTTGTCCTCCTCTAGCACCACGCTTTGCCAGAGACACTTGGCCTATCCTCAAGCAAGAGCAGCATTTGAAACATGGCATGCATATGATAATGATGCCCCTTAATTCTCTTTCCTGTTGCTCTTCTCTCCTTTACTACCAGAAAAGGCAAGCTACTATTCTGAATGCCTGTAGCATAAGCAGATGTGACAAAGATGTGCAATTTTTTTTCCTCCTAAACAACCAGGAAGCCCATTTTCAAGTGCCAAACCCAAGACTAGGTGCACACATTAGTTGCACTGAACAAACGCAGCTGCAGCACTAACACCACTGGTGCACATGTGGATGCCCTGCTGAGGAACCCCTGTCCAAAAAGGAGGTTCTCTTTGGTATACAGTCAACATTTCATTCCCAAGGACTGCAAGATTTCTTATCCTACCAAATAAGCTCAGCAGAGTGTGCTGCAGATTATTCTTCATTTTACATTTCCCTTCCAGAGTAAAACAAGTTTTAGGCTCCACTGGACAGAAAACAGAAAGCTAGACAAGATAGACAGCTTTCTGTTTCAAAGAGGAGATAAACCTGCATATCTAAAGACATCTCTTTCAGACTTACTAAATTCACTCATCGGAAGGAGCAGATGTTAAATTTCCAGTTTCCATCTTATCAAAAGCAAGAAGAGGGGAAAGCTTTTCCACTCCTGAGATGCTCAAAGATTTGGCCAGCTGAGACCACTTCTTACTTTAGACTTCTGAGTACAATGCAAATGTGTCTAAATGCAGCTGAGAGGGAAATCTGTTCTGTGCAAGCACATTTCTCTCCACATTTGTAGCTGTGCCCTACAGAAGCCAAGATGGTAGCTGTGTGAGAGAGAGGCATAAGAAGAATCAGCTTTGATGCTATCACTGGTCCCCTACTCATAACTCAATCCATCCATCCATCCATCCATCCATCCATCTGTCCCAATTCCACAGGTGGAAGGCAGCAAGCCACTCCTGTTTCATTTTATGAAGAAAACTGATGAACCGATATTCCCAGTATTTTTACTGAAACAATAAACAACAATATTTTCTCTCATTTCCACTAGAAAGGAGTGAAATTTCCAAACAAAGAGAATCGGACATCAAGCTTAAGTCCGTCCCGAGAGACGCAAAGACTCAATCTCAGGCTAGGAACAGGTTTCCTGGACAACAGAGTGTGCTTTAAGGTCCTCTCTTACCACATTGCTCCACAGGCCTGGAAAGAAGGAGGTCAAGGACATCCAAGAGTGATATTCCTGCCTTTTAAGGGCTGACAGTGCTTACCTCAAGTCATGCAGAGTCAAAAGGTGTTAAAATGACAACAGTTTCACCATTAGGAATGATAAGTCATTCTTGCAGCTGTTTTACATCAGTTAGAATTAATCTTTCTTCTCCCATGAGCCCTGGACATTTGGACTAAAGGTTAATCAGGCAGACTGCCTTTTAGTTGCAAGAATGTATTCTTAAACCTCCTAATTCACTGCAGAAATAAGATTTTTATAATACTCATGCTCTTCAAAGAGCGGCATTAAAATTTTATAATCACTCCCATGAGTAGCCTGCATAATTAAACTGTGCCTTCATCCCTCCTGGGCAGTGGGGCCATTGCAAACTCACACAGACCACTTATTTGCCGTACTCTTGCTTATCTTTTATGCCCACAGCACAAACAGTAGAAGGTAGAATCCATGGAATATGTATAGAAAAGAAGAAAGGAAAATGGCAAAGTGAGTTCAGCTAACTTAGGTGCTGACCTGCTTGCTCATCTACAGCCACACCACTGCGATGGGGCCCATTCAGCCCCTGCATATCCCGAGAAAGAAAGTCCATAAATACAGACAGTTTTATACCTTGCAGGACACACTAATCATTTCACAGCTTCTCCATGTGCTTAGGAAGTTAAAGAAACACCACATGGAAGATCAGCACCCATCTTCATCTGTGCCAAAGCTTTCCCCCACAGCTCCGCTGTGCTGTGCCTGAGGCCCTTGCAGTTGCACAAGGGTGAACCAAAAAGGTTACTAAAAGGGGTAATTACAGTATAAAGGTCATTACAAGTACAGGTAAACCTCAATTAGATGAACAGGTGAAACACAGGCAACCTTGTCTGTATGCAGGATCTTGTGTGGGATTTTATCAATGCTTGAGAGGTGGGTGTCAGGAGGATGGGGTCAGTGTTTTTTCAGTGGTGGCCCGTGACAGAACAAGAGGCAACGGGCACAAACTAGAATATAGGAAGATACACCTAAACATGAGGAAGAACTTCTGTGCTGTGAGGGTGGCAGAGCCCTGAAACAGGCTGCCCAAAGAGGTTGTGGAGTCTCTCATCTCTCGTGATACTCAGAATCTGCCTGAATGGTGTACTGTGCAACCTGCTCTAGATGAGTCTGCTCAGGAAGGGGGGTTGGACTAGATGATCTCCAGAGGTCCCTTCCAAGCCCTGTTATTCTGTGATTCAGTACTGGCCACCTAGCTCCTGCCTTGCTCCTGCCCAGACACCATGCACTAGCATAATGTGCAAGATATTTCTCTCTTGGCCCCTTCAGCTCTCATTTATGTGAGGTAGCATCAGCAGTGAAATTGTTTCCCCACTCATGATGGGGCAGAGCCTAACCTCTTTTAGCACCATTTAGTTCTGCAAAAGAGTAGTCTTCACATCAGCCCCATGGGTCACTCCTTTTGACCTTCTCCCTCAGAATTAGCAGGGCTCCATCATCCACTTGTCATACATCACTATTTGTGGTCAACATTTACCCCCCTCGAGCACAACAATAGCAAACCCCCATCCTAAGGCATGCTGGTGCCATTACACTTGGGCACAGAAGGAAGTTTGGGACATAAGGCTGTTCCCAGAAAAAGTGTCTCCATCGAGACTGCGCCGCCAAGCCACCCCACTCATTGCAGCAGACAAATTACCTCCTGATTAATTCTGTCCCAACAAATGTCTGCAAGGGCTGCCAGGCAGCAGCAACATTTGTTTAATCAGAGCCTCTGGAAAATTAAAACACTTTTGGTGCCTGTGATAGATATCACCTTCCTCCCCCTCTCTTGCTCTGTTCCCCAACCACAGTGCCAGAGCCGCTCTCCTCCTCTGCAGCACAGTGAAGAATGGAATACAGATGAACGATTCAGAGACGATAAATCAATCTTGTTTTACTTATTCTTGCTTCCTCCTCAGCTTTCCTCCCACTGCTGTCCCCTGCCACACAAATACACATACATATAAGTGCTGCCTTAGCTACGTCAGCATGATTATATTTTTCTCCTCCTTTTGTCCCACACTACGTAACAAATTAACCTCATCGATATCAAGACTCCCACCATGTCTTCTGCACTCTGGCTGGCACTACATCATCTGGGTTCCTACTGGCCTCTTGCATGCTGAACTCTCACTTGGATGCAAAGGACAGTTACGAATTTTATAGTATCTTATCTATTATGTTTATTATATACCTATTATATATTTCAGTAAATTTATTACATAGTATATACAGTACAGGATAGATTTTTCTTTCTCAAACATGAAGTTCAGGTAAGACTATTCAAGGAAGACCTGCTAATTATATGGTTTTTTCCCCATACTCTTTGGGATACGCATCTGGCAAGAGATCTGGGGAGCATAAGTGGCTACTTTGGCTGCAGAATACTCCTTGAAAGGTACTGCAACACAAAAGTATGACAGTGAGATTGGTTATGAATTCTGCTTGATTTCTACTTGCCAGCTAAGTAATTATTTTGCTGTTGAAAGAGAAACAGACTTTTGCTCTTCACTGGGTGTTAAGAACAGTATTAATAAAAAGATATATCCTTCTCAATCCTTCCAATAACAGTGTCTGGGCAGAAAGGGTCATACAGCTCAGAAAGGAAAGGGTGGGGTTTTTTTGTTTGCTGCTTTTTTTGCTTGTTTTTGTTGTTTGGTTTGGGGTTTTTTTTTTGAAGGGGGTGGTGGTGAGGAAGATGAGACTGATGAGGACTCTAGAACTTGCTGAACAGATGTTCACAGGCGATGGTGGGAATAGGGATGCTTGTGTCTGTCAACGGAGAAGCCATCCCGTGGGCTTTTACAATGTTTATCTGCCAGCTTGCTGTGCCTCTATCTTTGCCTATTTTATTTTTTTAGAAGTACTAAATTGCTATTGTCTTTCACATGACTATCATTTAAATGAAAATGAAGTATTTTTCAGCCTTGTCCAGAGCACTCTACTTCAAAAAGGATTTTTACAGCCCTTTTTACTGTGAGAAAAGCTGTTAAAGAGTTCCTCAGGAAGAAAAGGAAACCATGGATCGGTTCTTTCTGTGCAACCTCAAATGTGTCAGAGCAATGAAATAAATGATGCTATTTCAGGCCTAACGCGGCGCATTATTTTTGGTAGCTCCCAGCAGTTTAAAACAGGAAATGCAAACCACCACCATGAAAGGTTCTGTCACACTTTCTGCAGCCAGTAGCACACATGGATTTCTGCCCAGTGACGACGGTATTTACCATCTCAGATGTTTCGGAGACATGCCTGTTTTATTGCAGTCACCAGAAATATCTGCAACAGCAAAGGAGTTCCAGTCAAATAGGAGCTAACCTGGAACTTGTGACCTCTGTAAAGCCAAAAGACTTTGGAAGTGTGTATATTTATCACTGTAAAGGTTGTGTTAACAAATGCATCAGTGGGCACTGGCAGGGGCACTTAGTTCTGGTTGATTCCCTTGCTTTCATGCTCTGAGATCCTTCCTGAGTGGAGCAGACTTGCTTCTGAGACTCACTAGCATCTATACACATTATGTATGATCCAGAACTCTGCAGTCTCTTCACCCTTAAGCACAGAAACAGGAGCAAAAAGTAAAGGAAAATCACATCAGTAAACAAGTCCCCATAGCACTGACATATCCACTGGGTAAGATGGTGCAATGTTAAAGCATATTTTAGAGCAGTACTGCCCTAATTGCAAGCATTCTCTGCTGCAACTGCTGTAATACATCTGGCAAAACTCTCTTGTGGGGTAAATAATCTCAGCTCCATTGAGTACAATTAATGGCATTAATTTATTCCAACAAAGTTTTGGCCATCTTATGCCTGTATGAGCTGAAGGGTAGACACAGTCTACCTTGAAGAGGTTTTGTTGCATTATGAACAACGTTGTGGGAAAACTCTAGGGAACAGGCCTCAGAACTATGTTTTATCTTTATGCTTTTAACAGGAATGCTGTGTCAAATATAGCTCGTCGTAAGAGTTCCTTTTTCTCTTGTCCTCATCTGAACAGAAACTGTTCCTGACTGATGAATGAGGTGAGCATCCCCTTTTGCTGCTACTATTATTGTCCAGCTATGGTCAAAGGACAGTTATCCTCCTCTATTACAGGACAGGTTCCAATTTTGCTCTCTAGCTTGAGAAAAACAGAGTGAAATGCCTGATAAACATTTTTTACTGAATTTTCTCTTTTTTTCCCTTTTTTTTTTTTTTTTAAGGTAATGTAACAGCTTCTATAACCTCATTTCGCTTTCCTCAGTCTCAGTACTTTGACATGCAAAATTCAGAGCCTTTCAGTTCAGATGGGACCGTCAGATGAACTAGTCTGAACCACCCTCCAGCAAAGTGCAGAATTTAGTGACAAGTTTCATGTGCACTGACCTCAGTAAGTTACAGATCTCCAAGCCACCTCAGAGCAGCATCTGGCTAAGATTGCTGGAAACTGAGAGAGAGTGAATCCATCTTTCAAGGCAACTAATTTATCAGTCTTCATTCATTTGATTTTTAGAAATGACCCTTAACAACCTATAATGGGTCTTTAACAACTGTATTCAACAGAAGCAAATTGCCAAAAATGTATGAAAATTGGGGAAATTATAGCAAAATAGAACAAATTTCACATTCTCACTAAAGGACTGGGGAAGAGGTCTAATCCTCCTAACCAAAATTTCCTTTCTCTGTTTCAACCCCATCTCTCATCCATCTGCATCTACAGATGGACTCCTATTCTCCACCAGACAAGGCCAAGACAACAGCTACTGCATCTTATAGCTGGCTCCACATCTTAAGCTGTACATGAGGCAATTTCTGAAGAATTCCCTCCTACTTAGTCCTAACTGCCTGCAAGATGATCAAGAGTTCATCTTCTACATGAAAAGGTGCATCATTTTGTGGTGACATAACTGCAACAGGCCTCATTTATAATATCACTTTCCTTACGATATGTGAAATAGTGTAACTAAATCACCTGGAATAATCTTAAAAGTAATTATTGGGCAGAGGTGGGTTTTTTTTTAAAAGACAACTAATGCCAGACTGTACTGTTGGCTATTGAAACTCACTAATTTTTATTCTGAATGTAGGAAATACATCCAGATAAAGATATGTACCTACAACACAAATTACTGAAATGATCATCCAAGAGGAATGAATGCGTACCTAGACACATGCATATATAATATACAGGGCCCAATTTAGAGGCTTTTAAGACTTAGCCATAGGTGGGAGTGCATTCATGCTGAAAGCGTGGTATTACTGTGGGAACATATTCAAGATACAGATGCTGCCTTAGGCAGCCTTTCTTCCCACGCAAATCCTTCTTTGCCAACACTTGGATCAATCTGCATGGATGTAAGGTGCTGAGATAGAGTAATGCAGGCTCACACATGCTTCTTATGTTGGCTCCAAGCCTGCCCGGCAAGACTCTTCTCTCCAGTCTTTGCCACAAAAGTGGCAAGGTATGTTTTCTCAGGTTACCTGGGTTGCTGGGGTTTTGGAGGATTGATGTTCAGTATCCAAAATTGAGCTAACCGTACTTTTCTAATGCCCATCTGCAAACACATTAAGTGGTGGTGTGAGCCAAGTCAGAGGACGTTGATAACATGACTGGCAGAGGACATTTAGAATTTCATATGGAATAATGTAGGTCCTGAGCTTGATGGCATAATGATGTGCTTGAACTGCAGTGCTCTGTTCACAAAGAGTTTGAATGAATGCTGACTTCCTTCCCTGACAACTAACAAGACAGTGAAAAAAGAAGGCTCTTGCCAGTTCCCAGACATTATTTGGCAAATGCTTAAAATGCCCCAAACAAACAAACAAAAAAAGATGCATATGTAGCTGTATTTCCTAATGTAGGTATGACATCCAATCTGCCACATTGCCATACTTACTCTAGTTGTCTTTTGGTTTTCCTTTTTCTATTATTACCTTGCAACGTGATTTTCACTCTTCAGATATCAAACCTACTATCTATAAACTCAGCCTTTCTTCCTCATTTGAGCTTTCCAAGACTGTTTCTGAAACCGATGGAAGCCAAAAAAGAACGCCATGCTGTACTGCCAAACTCACTCCTTGACATTTCCAGCCATGTAACTGTATCTAACAGCTCAAAGTCTATTCCACCAGCTTCCCAGGAAGATGGGCGCACAACCTCACCTCCTACCTCGCCACCCCACAATCCTGTTTCTGCCACCTAGACTGAACACATGAGAGTGAGAACAGTCTCCCAGCAATCATCTTGTTATTTATGCAATAGTATGTTGTCACATGTGCTGATCACCATGTGATCAAGATACTTCCAAAGGTGCAAAGACTTCTAGATAAGGCAATAAAGTGGAGCATGCTCACGAGGAAAGAGAACTCACAAGGCTGTACAGCAGCTCCAAGGAAGGTGGACTCGACTGTACCTAAGGCGCAGTTGTTGGTCCTGCCTATCCTACATACCGTATATTACAGAAGCTGCTGTTTGTCATAGTGTAAATGGAGCCCAGCAAGTGTACAACCACCCAGAAGACTGAATTCTGTAGAGTCTTGCTAGTTCTGAGCATAAATTCATTATAAATATTACAGAGAATAGGTTTCAATATACAAAAAAATGGAAACTACAAAATACCAGCTATCAAAAAGGTACACATTTGGGCAAACAAGTGAGGAGAGCCCTTGAATCACACTGTTTTGGCCCATGCTCACTGTAGCACACACTGCCACCCATCAATCACTATGGTACAGCTTTGCCTCTAGTGCATCACCTTTTAAGGCCAAGCGGTCAACTTCCCAAACTGCTATGCAGGATTAAAATTCAGTATGCAGGGAAGATGAGATGCAAAGAAATCCTTCATATTTATCTTCTTGAAGAATTCTTGCTTACTAAACTTGTGCTACTTTCTCTTTCACTAGGGAAGATCCCTACTGTCACACTCCAGAAACAAACTAAGCATCACTGTTTTCTTGCTACTCTTGAAAAGATTTTGTGGATTGAGCTTACAATTGACATGGATTGCATATGATGGTTTTCTACTGTGCTCCCTGGGAATACCTGGTGATTCCTCTTCAAACAGGATGGCTGGAAAGCACGTGCTGTTTATCTAGCTGGTAGCTATGTTTCTTTCTTAGCTACTAGGGTATGAGTGACTTGAGAACTTTTCACCTTCCTTTTCACGCAATGAAGGTCTTATTCAGTAAGTCTTCTCTTATTCAGTAAGTCTTTTACATAGCCTGATATCCAATCTAGTGCTCCACATTGTCCATCCCTTCTGGCATATGAAGCAGATAAGCAAACACTCCTTATTTGCCAATTTGAGGAGTTCCGCCCAGTGGCTCTCTAAGGCTCTAAGTCACTCATTTGTGTAGTTCCCCATGCCTTCATAGCCTGTCGTACTAATGTTTCATATCCAGGTTATTCAAGATTCTGATCTTCTTCAGTTGTCACTGTACACAGACTAAACACACCATGCTGGACAGCAACCTTCACATTGGTAAAAGATCTTCTGCCTCCTTTTTCTCCTCCCAGTGAGTGCTGCCAATACCTAAAATGAGAGCACAAGACAATGCTCCTCCTGGATCCAGCTGGAATAAAGGGCTGCTGCGGAATGGAGGGAACATGTAACCTGGAACAAGCAATGAAAGGGCAAATTTTGCAGTCAAATTCACCCAGTCACTTTGGTTTTAGCAAGACTATCCTGATAAATAAAAGAGTTTATTTGAATGGATTGGTGCCCAAATGCTCTTGGCATGTAACCAGCCTGTGGGGAGACTAACTGGGAGGATATAAACGAAAACAGGAGAAAGCAAGGTTTCAGCTAAATATTAGAAAAATATTGTCAGGCTGTGGAATCACCTTCTAACAGAAATGGAAGAAACAGCCTAGGCTCTTTAAAAATTAGCTCAACAAATCACATGATGAGTTCTGTGCTCACTAAGGACTGGACAACTTGACCCAAGAAGTCTTTTGTCATCCACAGTGCATGCAATTCTGTCCTGATTACAGATGTAAAACATATTAAGCTTAAGTAGAAATGTAATTCATTATATTCCACTTTGGGTGCACTGCTTATTTAACAGGATGTCTCCTAGGAAAGCAATTTAGTAGTGCAGCCAATAACATTGTCTGCTGTTTAACTGGGACAGAATTAGCATAAATTCAACTTAATAGGGACACATTTAGCTAAGGCCAAGTAATTGTGCTACATCACAGCCAAATTCTACAATCCTGAAGTTTTATAACCACCAAGTGAGACTACAAGAAAAGTGCATATATGAAATACCTCACCAACAGAACGGGTGGTTTTAAGCACAGCGGTGCATTTTTCGTTGCTATCATATTCTGTTGCCATTTAAGGTCTTTTAAAATCTTGTTTTTAATGGCCTCTTCACTTAGTTGGTAGGGGTGCTTTACCAGAACGAGCAACTTTCCTTTTAAGTACTGTTCCCCTACCGTAGAGAAATCCATGCCTTGTTATCACCTTGGAGTAGAAAAAAGGTGGTGGGTGGCTGCTGCACTTCAGCAACCTCCCAGAAAGCATTCAGATTCTGATACAATTGCTTCTAGTAATCCTCGCTAAATTACGAAAAACGACCTTATCTTCTTTTCCAGATTTTCCAGCTCCTCCACAAGATGAAAGACCCATCCAAAAATTAATCTGTCAGCCTGGAGATCCGGACAAATGCTACTGTTTTCTGTAGGTGAAAGAAGAGGTCTGGGCTTTCTTAAAGGGTATGAGCAGTCCATCAAGAATTGATGATCTAGAACATGCGGAAGCATGTTACTGCAAGAATGACTCAGGCAGTAATCATCACAACTTATAAATAGCACAGAAAAGCACTAATTCAAAATGACTTCTTACCTCATAAAGCCACCACACAGAGCAAGCCATGTGCCAGGGAGTCTGTATAGTCTGTTACCTGTCTCCTATGCCAGTCCTTGATGGAAAAGTTCATCATGCTCTGAGTAATTATAGGAAAGTTTTCTTCTATTCTTAGATGTGGACAGCTAATTCTCTGCAGCCCATCAGTGACAGATTTCCTGCAGTTAACTTTTAGTTGCCAGCATGTCAGTTGTTAACCTAATTTTTCTACCTCCTCTTCTTCCTCAAGAATATGACAGACAGCAGGTCACTCCGGGAATGACTACAGGAGACAAGAACCTACGAAATCTCTTCATTTTACTAATGGATAAGCTCACATTTGTCCTCCAGAATAATCATAGCAAGTTAGTAAAGTGGTAAGAAAAGTAAGAAAGCAGTAGTAGCAGTGCTTCAGAGATGATCTTGTTGACGATAATGCCAGGTGAGTCTGGAGACTAGGTAGGCTAAGGACATCACAAAAAAACAGGTTGCCAAGAGTATGCATCTCTACAGAGAAAATACACAAAATATATCATCCATCTTTTATCCTTAACAATCCAGAAGATAACTGTTAAATGGGATTAGGTTTCAAGAGTTTATAGGACTCACATAACCTGCCTGTGACTTTGGGCTGCCACGGAAATGCAAGGACTTGGAGCACCTGCAGGACCTATGTCGCTCCTGCCAGGCCTGTGCGGATGTTGTGGGTTTCCTGTGGATGCTGGACACCGGTTTAGGCACCTGAGTAGCTCCCACAATGACTCCAACAGAACTCAGGGGGTCTAGAAAAGAGTCTCATCCTCTGCAATAAAAGTGGCTTCCACAGAAGCCTACCAGTCCACTGAAAACCCAGAATCAACGCAGGCTGTGGTGGCATGATAGAGTACTACAAATTTCCTCACCTTATAAAAGTAGAATCTCTAAATAGAAGTAGCTCTCTAAAGTGACCCTAAAAAAAAAAATAAATCCCACTGCTCATTAAATATTTTGCAAAAACACAAACCTCTTCAAAACAGTCTTGGGGTTGTATCCCAAGAGTCATCTTATTCTGGGGTTTCTTATCCACCAGATGCTACAGTATTTCAAGCACCTCCTGACTGTAGGTGATTGGAAAGAAATCTCATCTACCAGTTGCTCATAGACTGACTGGTTTGCTACCACATTCCTCAAGAAGAAGAGGTATAATGAATAGGGTAAGTGAGGGGGAAGATATACAGATATAAAGGCAATCTGTAGCAATAGTTTAATAGCCTCCCACATGGGACAAGAATTTGTAGTATCAGTGTATACCATTTAAAAGTTCAAAGTAGGAACTGGAACCATTTAACTGAATCAGCAGAAAATCACAGCAACTAAATAATTAATTTGGCACAAGTGCATACAGGCTCCATCCCAACCCAGTTTACACTGGTTATGATGAGCTTTTGTTAAGTACTGAAACTCTGTATTCCCCCGTTTCTTTCCATGCATGGAAATTATAACTTGCAGCACACAGTAATAGGTCAGAGGCAACAGATGTCGAGTGCCAAAGACCATGCTCCTCAGTCCATTTTAGGACTACATATTAAAAATATGTCTCAGTTTACCAAAGATGCTGAACACCTTTGGGTCACCTTAGTTCCATCAAGCTACTTTAATTCAAATGCCTCAGTTCACACTTAAAAGCTTACACTTAAGTGTATAAACCTAGGAAAAACTGAATTTTGATTTAGTGCTATAAACTACTGTCCTAGTATACTTTTATACCACTCAGCTTCTGGCACGTTTCTGTCTGCTGAGTTTCTATTATCACCTCGGCATTTCATTTTTCACAATTATTTTCCAAAGCCAGGTGATCAATCTTTAATAGTGTATTTGTATAAATATTAAATCAGCTCATGATACCTGAGATTATGTGGTGTAGGACATAACTTCTGGTAAGCGTTTAATTCTTTCAAATCTTATTAAATTTTAATTAAAGACTCTGGCTGAAAAATCAGGAGGTTATCCAGATATGATTAAAAACATCCTGAAAAAAACCTGCTTTTAAAACTGCAATAATGAAACAGTTTTACAGTTACCTTGTAAGGAGGGAGGAAGTAAAGTGTGTGTGTGCACGTCTGTATGTGTGGTCGTATTTGTGTGAAATGAGAGAATATTTAAACCCCCTGCCACGAGAACCCCAAACACATTATTTACTCATCCCTCAGAGAAAATAATAATCACATATCCTGGTAAATAGGAAGTTAGTCACTCCAGAGAGGAACATGAGGAACCATACTGTGAGGTGTATTTAAAATAGACCAAAATGTTTTCAACTGTTTCTATTATAAACCTGTTTCCATTACAGTAGTATCAGTATCTTGGGCAAAAGAAATTTAAATGGGTGAAGCAGACCTGGGAACAGGACTTGGAATTATTATTTGAAATCAAATGATTTAACCTGCCTGCTGGCTTTATCCATAACTCTGTCATTTAAACTTTGAATAAAACTGCAAATCTGTATTTTTACTTTCAAAAATGTGAAGAGTTACCTCCATCCAGGCCTCCCTTAGGCTTCAAGCAATTAAGTCAACACAGAAATCAGGTATGTCCTTGTGAAAATCCCACACATTTTTGCCTTGAGCTTTCAAGCATGCCACGTTCAATCAAGAAAATTAACACAGAATAGTGATTTCTCCACTTCCAATTATTTCTCCAAAAAGCAGCAGTGTGGGGAAAAAAAAAAAAAAAGGGGGGAGGGACTTT